>VDFB02000003.1:708014808-708090062 GCA_007258455.2 Sequoia sempervirens | reverse complement strand
GTGAACTAGGATTAGATTGAGGAATGGGATAGGATGGGAGACTAATAGTAGATGGAGGATTAGGATTGGAGGGGGGATTGGGGTTAGATGGAGGGTTAAGGTAAGAATATATTGATAACAGACTAGAATAGGAAGTTGTGGGTGGTTGGTTGATGTTGGAGGAAGTAGATGAGGAATTAAGACAGGAATATTGGGATGGTGGATTAGGATAGGAGGATGTGGATGTTTGATTAGGATAAGACGGTGTGGATGTAGGGTAAGGATAAGAAAATGTTGATGTTGGATTAGGATAGGAAGGTGTGAATATAGGATTATGATGGGTAGACTGATTAGGATAGTGTGGATATGTGGATGAAGGATTGTAATAGGAGTATTGGGATGGAAGCTTAGAATAGGAATGTTTGGATGGTCGATTGGGATAAGAAGACATGGATATTGGGTAAGAAGATGATGTAGAGGAAGGATATGATGGCAATGCGGGTGAGGACGATAGAGGATATCCCTTGTCAAAGGAAGCATGATGAGCATTATTAGGTGTGGATGAAGAAGTAATGGGATAGCTTGGAGGAGAGATTGGATTTTGGAAAGTGGTTGGGGAAGGCTTACTAGCAATGATAGCATCAAGGGGATTGATGTCATATACCTCTTGATTGACAAGACTCTCGTTATCGTCATCAACATAATTAGGGTTTCCCTTGACTACTATGTTTGGTAGAATTGATGAAGGATAAGGATTCATGATGTTGGATTAGATCAATATGTATTAGAAAGATGGGGATGAATGATGAAAGGATAAATAAGATGGATTGGAAGAAGATGGAGGAAGGGATCTTAAGATTTGTTTTGATATCAAAAGATCTTGGATGAAGATGAACTAAAGCTTAGATTGGGATTTAGGTTAAGCTTAGATTAGGATTAGATTGAAGCTTAGATTAGGATTGGATTGAAGGATATGATGGGATTGGTTCCACCGGTCAGATCAAAGGATGATTATGACACCAAATCTACCTTGAGATGGAAGCATATTGATTGGGTCGAAGATGATTTGGATAGAAATGTGATTGGATTAGATCATATAGGATCAAATGATGGATCAGATAAGGTTATGAGAGGGATTCTAAACCCTATTCAGAGATTACCATAGGTGACCTAGAATGCTGATTGATATGATCAAAGGATGGATAGATGATTGCAACACAAAATCCACCTTAAGATTGAAGATGGATTGATTAGGCTGATGATGATGATTAAATTAGGAAACATGATAGTCCTAAGCAACTATGGATGATAACAATTAGATTCAAACTCCTAGGTCAATTTGGATAATCACTTAAAATAAAATTAAGAGGATTTGGATGGGGGACACAATGATGGATACATAACCTAGAGATATTTGAGGATGATGTATCAATATGATTCAAATGATGAATGAGTTTGATAGAATGTAGATGGATTCAGATGTAGACTACAGGTGAATGGTGTATCGGAATAGGGAAACGGGGTATTGGAACGAGCAAAAAGATGCTCAAAATGAAGAAATGGATGCTAGGAAGGGGAGACAACTACTTAGAATGAGATGGATGGTCAAAATGAGGAAATGACCCCTCAGAAAAGGAAAACAAATGTTTAAAACATGCAAATGGATGCTCAGAATAGGAAAACAAATGCTTGAAATGAGAGGATGAAGACTCAGATTGAGGGGATGAATGCTTAGAGTAGGGGATAGATGTTTGGAATGATGGAACAAATGCTCAAAATGACCAAAAAGATGCTCAAAACAAGGGAACAACTAGTTGAAATAGGCGAACAAATGGTCAGAATGACTAAACGAAGATTAAAAATAATTGTTTGGGGGTTAGGTTAACCCTTCTACAAGGCAAGGCCACCCTTCTACTTCTAGACTCTTAGAGCGGGTAAACGGGTTGTCAGAACAGAGAGACGGGTGATTGGAACAGGGTGTTGGATAATTGGATTAGGGAAACAAATGATAGGAGTGGATGAAAAAATACTCAAAACTGGTAAAAAATTGCTTGGATGAGTAAATGATTGATCAAAATGGATGAAAAAATGCTCAAATGGGATACTGACTCTCACAATGTATGATAGTTTACTCGTAATAGGGAAAGGATGGCTTGAAATGAGGAGAAGGGTGTTCAAAATGTGAAGAAGGGTACTTGAAATGACTAAACAAAGGGTAAATATGTTGTTTGAGGGGAAGGTTCACCCTTCTATAGGGCAAGTTTTCCCTTCTATAGAAAACTAGGACTTGAATTGAACATAAACGACTATGGAAAGTACTTAAAATATAACAAACGGTAAGCAATAAGGCTGACTTGAAAAGATTTTACTAGTTTCACACAAGAAGACACTTCAAACAACACAATCCTATGATTAGTGTTAAGGGTATGGCCAACATAGTCCTTAATCTAGGATGCACAAGGCTTCTAGGGAGTCCTCGATATACTCTTAGTATGTGAGGCACAACCATGAACACCAGCTCATCACAAGCGTGAGTCAGGAACCCCAACAAGATATTGAAAGGATCAGACCAACTCTTCACGTCTAGCTAGGTATTACCCTAGCTTTGACGCTCTACCAAACATGATGTGACTGGATTGAGGTACAAATTTCACTCTACCCCCTTTGTATACCCCATTGTTACACATGGTTGGGATCGTCCCTTGGGGTGATGAAATCCCCAGGCAGGTCCCCTTAGAAAGAGGACACTAATCATTTTCAGCTACTACCTAGGCTCATATGAAGTGCAAGGGGAAAGCATGAATGAAGTAATGCCCCCTTGGGTGACACAAGGGACTTGCAGACACAAAAACAATAAATTTTACTCCCCCTAGTTAAACTATGTGCCTAGATTAATCAACAAAAATAAGAAGGAAAGCGTTAAACAACTAAATAAATAGATTGCCTTGCAAGGAAATGTTAGTTGTTTTGTCCTCCGTTCTTCGCCAATCAAAAAATAAGCTACATAAATGTTAGCAAAAGACACAAATGCACTCACAAATAGATGATATTATGGGGTTGGAATATGAAAATGATAAAAAATTAAAGCAAAAATGAAGCTAAAATGATTGTTTTGCCTCCTAAAGTGTTTTATTTAGGGCAGGTTCGCCCCTCTATAAGGGTAGGTTCGCCCCTCCTAGGAAAGTTCACCCCTCTACAATAGATATTTAGCAAAAAAATTACAGAAAACTTTTTTTTTGGGGGGGAGGGGCAGGTTCACCCTTCTGCAGGGGCAAGTTCGCCCTTTTGCAGGGGCATGTTTGCCCCACCTAGGAAAGTTCGCCCCTCTGCAACAAACAATTAGAAAATAGATTTATAGAAAGCTAAGTTTCTAGGTAGGTTCACCCTTTTGTAGGGGCAGTTCGCCCCTCCTAGGTGGGTTCACCCCTCTGCAAGGGCAGGTACGCCCTTCTGCAACTTGAACCTACAAAAATGAAACAACAACAAACGTAAAAGATAGGGACCCATTTGTGGGTCCCAACAGGCATGCCAGAAATGTAATGCAGGTGCTTTTATCCTAATCTAAGTGTGAAAGCTAACTAAACTAGAATGCAAAGCAAAACACAAGATCACCTCAAATGATTAGCCTAAGGAACAAAACACAAAAGAAAGATAACAAAGATAGTGGTTATAGCTTTTGTGTGTCGATCCCCTTGGTTGGCCCTTGATGTGGTTGATGTGTGCTCCTTGGATGGTTGTGAAATGAAGGGTGGATGCAAGATAATGAAGACTTGATGAAGCTATAATGGGAAATGCACTTGAACTTGGATGCTAATGTAAGGAATAATGCTATAGAATGGCTTGATAATTCGGTAGCATAAGAGTGCAAAATGACTAAGTTGTATAAATGCATTAGAAGAGGGGGTATTTATAGAAGAAGTTGAATTCTCTAGAGAATTCAATGGTTGAGATTGAGCCAACATGGCAAAGATGACGGGTTGAGGTGAGTTGAGGACTCACAAGCCCTCACATCTTTCCATGTAGCAGATGATGTGTCACAAGGACACATGAGGTGGAGAATGACATGTGATGGGAAGGTACTTGTAAGTACCTTGGAATAAAGATGATGTGACCTCTCAATGATCACATGGGGGAGACGAGAATCTTGGAAAGATAAAAGTGAATTTAAAATTTACATGATTGGGAGATTTTAAAGATAAGACAATGTTCTCAAAAAGAGAGGTGAGAAGTACCTTAGATAAGACAAGGTCTTTAAAAATGTAAGTACTTACGCACATGTGACTAATGTGACAAGTCAAAGACTTTGACATGGGAATAAGGAGAGTCTTGGAAGGATAAAAAAGAATTAAAAATTTCTTGGGGGATAAAAGAATCTTGGATGAATAAAAAAGAATTAAAATTCCTTGGGGGATGGGGAGTGTTGACCAAGGTACTGATTAGACTTAACTGATCAATGATTAGAAGACGATTAGTGGATAATGAAGATTAAAAGCCAACTTGCAAAAGTTGGAGGATGTGAAACATCCTAATCAGGGATTAGCCATGTGCACATCCCTAATGATGAGATTAGGAGGTTGATTAATATTAAAAAAATTATGTGACATGTGAAGAATTAAATAAATGTCATATTTATTTAATTTTTTTGATAAAAGGGGGATTAAAGAGTAAGGTATTTAATTATTTAACTAGATACCTCAGGGATTAGAAGAAGTTTAGAGGTAATTAAATAATAGTGATATTACTTAATTATTGCAAATGAGAGGATAAAAAGGGATAAATTTGGACAAATGCAAGTGTCCAAATTTAGCTGTCTACAATAATAAAAAATAAATTATAAATAATATAATTATACTACTTATTATTCTATATTATATTCTTTAATAAAACTATTAAATACATATATAAAATTATTATGATTAATAATTAATAATTACTATATTTTTATATAATAAAAATATAATTAATATATTATCTATATTTTATATAATAGATTTTGTCGATAGAAAACTATATTTATGTTAATATGTTAGAGAGTATGTGTTTGTGCATGGATGTGCTACAAATTCTAGTTACATGTGGTTAGATTAAACAATTAATAATATATATTACATTATATATAATCTAATTATATTTATTATTATATATAATAGTATATAGGTTATATTATTATTATATATTATATTTTCTAATAAAAATTATTAATTATAACTATGAAATTAATATATTTTTATATAGAACAAATTAAATTAATATATAAAAACTCTAATAGTTTAATGGATCTTTAAAGAGATTAGGAAAAGAAAAAGAGATAAAGGGGGAGACAATTCTATATATAGGTATATGTACTAGCACTTGCACCTAAAGGAGGTTCATGAATTATACTGATAGAAAACTATATGTATGGTAATATGTTAGAGAGTATGTTTTTGTGAATGGATGCGCTCCAAATTCTACGTATATGTGGCTAGATTAAACAATTAATAAGTGCTAAATAATGGAATGAAAAAGAAATAGACAAATCTAGATTTTTTCTTTAAATAAATTAAGTATTATCCGATTATGAAATATTTGTGTACATGTTTAAAACATAAAGCAATGCAAATGAAAAAAGAAGTTTCCATCTTGAAAATTGACAAAAAAATACTGCAAATGGAAATAAAATGTTCCCATCAAGTTGTCTAATCAATATTTATCTAGCTTTTATGTGATAAGTGAGCTTTTGAAGCTTTTACTTGATATTTTAAGGGATTTTACCATTAAATGACAATTGGTTTACTATTAAATGGCAACTGAAACTTGTTTTCCAACAAATCAATAGTGGTTTGCAGGTGCGAGACTTGTTTGAGACTCAAATCTCACACTATATGTAGCCTATTAACTAATAAAGACAAAGAAACTCAAAAGATAGAGAATGATAGAAAGAGACAAATTTAGATAGATAGATAGATAGAGATAGAGATAGAGAGAGAGAGAGAGAGAAATGGAGATAGAGATTGAAAGAGAGGAATAGAAAAAGCGAGATAGAGCATGAGAGAGATAAATAAAAGAGATACAAAGAAAAAGAGACAAAATATAAAATAAGTTTTGATTGGTTGTTTCATGTCAACAATCCAAGGATGGAATGTGTCTTTGGGGAGTTATGCTTACAGTAGCATGCCATTTGGTTAATGATATGATAAATCATCTTTAAGACCTCTTCAATTTACTCATTGCACACTTAAGTAGACAAACATATAGAGAGAAAAAGAGAGAAAGAGAAAAGAAGTGAAGAGGGAGAGGGAGATAGAGATAACATATAGTTAGGTTGAGAGAGAAAAAAGAGAAAGAGAGCAAGAGAGAGGGAGAAAAATGAGAGAAAGGAGGAGAAAAATATGAAGATAGATAAAGAGAGAGGAAAAAATATAGAAATAAAAGGATAAAAAGATGGATAGGGAGAAAAAAGGAGAAAAGAGAGAAACAAAGTTAGAGATAGAGATAGAGAGAGAAAGTGAGATAAATAGAAATGGAGAGATAAAGAGGGAGATAAAGATATATATATATATATATATATATATATATATATATATATATATATATATACAAAGAGAGAGAGAGGAAAAGAGAAAGGAGGAGAGAGACATAGATAGAGATAAAGTCACATAAAGAGACAAGGAGATAAAGATAAATAGATGAAATAATATATATATATATAGAGAGAGAGAGAGATAATGAGAAACATACAAATACAGAGGAAGAAAAAGAGATAGCGAGAGGTAGAGAGATACATAGATAAAGATGAATAGATAGAGATATAGCTTGGAGGGTGATTGATATATCTATCCCTATCATTTTTTATCTCTCTATATCTCCCACTATTTTTGTCACTCCCTCTCCCCATCTATATCTATTGATATATCTCTCCCTCTTCTACCATCTTCTTCTCTCTCCCTCTCCCTCTCTACATATTCCTCTCCCTCTCTCCCCCTCTTCTTCTCTCTTCTCCCCCCTCTTCTCTCTCTCTCTCCCTCTTCAACCTATCACTATCCCTCTCTCCCCCTCCTATCTCTCTCCTCTACCTATCTCTCTCTCTTTCTCTCCCTCCCTTTCTCTCTAATTCTCTCCCCCCTTTCTCTCTATATATATCCCACTATTTTTGTCACTCCCTCTCCCCCTCTCTATCTATTGAGCTATCTCTCCCTCTCTCACCCATCTTCTTCTCTCTCCCTCTCCCTCTCTACATATTCCTCTCCCTCTCTCCCCTCTCTTCTTTCTCTCCCTCATCAACCTATCTCTCTCCCTCTCTCCCCCTATTCTCTATCTCCCATCCTCTACCTATCTCTCTCCATTTCTCTCCCTCCCTATTCTCCTATATATCTCTCTATCTCTACCTCTCACTTCCTTTCTCTTCTCACATATCTCTATCCCTCTCTCTCTCTCTCTTTCTCTTCCCATATATCTCTATCTCTCCCTACTTATTTCTCCCTTTCTTTATCTCCCCTATTTCTTTCTCCCTCTGTCCATCTCTATTTACCTATCTCTAATTCTCTTTGTTTTCCTATCTCTTTGCCTCTCTCTCCCTCTCCTTTCTTTATACCTCCTTATATCTCTATATCTCTATCACTCTATTTCATCATCTATATCTCTCTATCTCTCCCTCTCCCTCTTCCTCTATATCTCTTTATCTCCCTATCTCTCTTTGTATTTCACTTCTATCTATTTTCCCCCCTCTTCCTCTCTCATTCTATCTTCATATCTACCTCTATTTTCCTCTCTCCCCCTTTATCTCTAGGCATGTCTCCCTCTCTCTATCCATCCATCTATCTCCCTCTCTATCCCTCTCTAGATATTTATCTCTTCCATATCTATATACCTATCTCTCCTCTCTCTTTTATCTCTCATTCTCCTTCTCTCCTCTCATTCTCTCCTCTCCATATCGCTCTCCTTCTCCTTCTCCTTCTCCTTCTCCTTCTCCTTCTCCATAGCTATCTCTATCTCCTTATCACACTCTTTCTCATTCTTCCATCCTATGTCTCCCTCTTTCTATCCCTATCTCTCCCTCCCTCTCTCTCTCTCTCCCTCTCCCTGTATTGCAAACATAACTCGAGCTTGTTGGTAATGTATCCTGATTATCTTCTTGATTCACAGGTTTTATTTCAATCATGTTTGGATCCTTGTAAGTGGATTCAGAGTTGATTTGAAGCTACCACTTCTCTATTGAGAGATTTGTTGCACAAACAACATCATTTGCTAAATGGCCTACCATTTGACCTCATGTACTACATAAATGTATGCAAAAAATAAACTAGAATTTATCCTAATTAACTTTCTGCACATCTTCAATGCACCCATTGCACACAATAAGGTGCAATTGCTAGTTACTTTTGGGAACATCTTCCGAATAAGAAACAATATACTTGTGGACCTCTAATCTATTCAGGAAAAAATGGAAAGGGGAGTGGTTGATGAGGAGATCTCTAATAAAGGGGTCTAAGAAAGGAGTGGTTTCTTACTGCTAGGAAGGAAAATATTTTTTGGAAACATAAATCCCGAGTTTGGGGTATGTGCAAGATCATGATGGAAAAAATAGACCCTTAAGTGGCAAAAAATTAAGAGAAATTAGAGTTAGACAACTTGACATAAAAAATTGAATAAGTTATCTATATTATTTCAAAAATATGTAAGAATAGAATTTGTAGAAAATTGAATGTAGTTTCTAAAATACTAGGTTTATTTAAAAAAAATAAAAATCTATTTGGTGAAAATTTGAAATTTAAATGTAGTAGCACTTAAATTTCGAAAAAAATAAGAAGTAGGTGTCTGTCTGACCACCCTATCCACAATAAAATGATAATATTTTTTTATAAGATTTTAGATATAAGTAGATGACTCATGTTTGGATGTGACACATATTTTTTGTAATTTTTTCTAAGTAAATAATTAATTATGAATTTTTATTACAAATTTTCAAAAATATAAAAACTCATATGTCTGACCACCAACTTGGTCAAAACTTCATGAAATTCAACATTTTTTAATCCTATACTATGTGAAGCATACAATGTGACACATGTTTTAGATTCAAAAAATGTGATACCGTTTGAAAGCTATAGATGTTTTTAAATCAGCCTATCAATCATGAATTTAGTCATAATTCAAATAGAAAATAAATAATAATTATTTATTAAATTCAAAGTAAAGCATAATTTATATTGGTGGAAAGATGAGAATCTCCTTTAAAAACCCTTTTTGTTTCATCGATTTTGGGTAAAAAAAAAGTCGTCAGCCACATACCCTACACATACGCATCATATCACCACTTTTTGTCCCATCATGATCCTACACATACAATTGGTGGTTGCAAGAAGGTGGCAAGAACACTTATTTTTTCACTAATCGACCTTAAAACATAGAAGAAGAAATATGATTTTATCTCTTGTTAATGAGAAGAGAGATTTTCTTACCAAGGAAGAGGACCTAGAAGCTGGGGCTATTTCCTTCTTTAAAAATGTGGGGAGAGATCAACCGCTCGCTTTTAATGACTTTGATTCACTTTTGGAGGTTATCTCACAAGCGGTTTCTAAAAATGATCTAAAAGCTCTTGGTAAAATTATTACCATGCAGGAGCTTAAAGATGTTGTCTTTTCTTTCAGTGCTTTTAAAGCCCCTAGCCTAGATGGTTTCCCTCTTGCTTTCTTCTAGGAATTTTGGGAAATTTTATTTGATGACCTCCTTTTGGCTGCTAGGGACTTTTTTTAGGTCTAGAAGACTTCTTCATTAGCTTAACTCAACCTATTTTGTGCTTGTCCCCAAGAAAGAAGATGCTACTTCTGTGTCTAATTACCAACCAATTAGCTTATGCAAAATGGTGTACAAAATCTTCTCTAAAATTATAGTTAATAGGCTTAAGCCCTTGTTGGATAAAATGATTTTAGTGAGTCAAAAAGGCTCTATCACTAGAAGACAAATTTTGGATGTTGCTATTGTTTCACATGAGTTCTTCCATTCAATGCATCACTCTAAGAGTATAGGCATGTTTCTAAAACATGACATTTCAAAATCCTATGATAGAGTTTCTTGGAACTTCTTTTTCTGTGGTTTTGGAAAAATTTGAAATTAGGGGTAAAATTATTAAAATAATTAAAGAGCTTGTCTCCACTACTATCTATGTTGTTTTTCTTAATGACATCCCTAAATTCTAATTTTCCTATGGAAGGGGATCAAGACAAGGGTACCCCCTCTCCCTATATTTATTTATTATGGTTGTTGAAGTTTTGGGCCACAACTTACATAAACACTTACCTTTGAGGGATTAGAGTTGCTTCCTCTCTTCATTTGGCTTCTCATCAACAATTTATTGATGACATGATTCTTTCTGGTGTTGCCTTTATTGTTGAAGCAACAATATGGAAATCTATCCTCCAAGAGTATGCTAAATCCTCAGACCAATATATAAACTACACCAAGAGTAAAGTGTACTACTCCACTACAAATCAACATGTGAAGGAAAGAGCTCTTAGAATCCTTGAATGCCAAGAGGAGGTTCTACCTGATGTTTACCTTGGTTTACCCTTTATGTACAAAAAATCCTCCTAATTCCTTCTAGAACAATATCATTGAGAGAATTTAGAAAAATTTAATAGGATGGAAATGGAAGATGCTTAGTCAAGTAGGTAAGGTACAAATTTTGAAGGCTTCTCTCTAAAACATTTTGGTGTATTTCCTTTCTCTCTTTAAGATGCTAGTTTTTATTATGAGAAAGATTGAGAAAAATCAAAGGAATTTTCTCTAGATTGGTACAGAAGAAAAGGAAATAATTTCACTGGTCAATTGGGAAAAGGTTTGTTCCCCTAAGAAATTTAGGGGTCTTGGAATTTGGAAACTAAATATGTTTAACAAGGATCTTCTTTCAAAAATGGGTCGGTTCTTCTTGTAAGGGAAGAAAGATTAGACCAAAATTCCATGTGAAAAGTACATGGGTAATGATGCCCCCTGTTATTTCCTATCCTCCCAGAGTTTGCCTAAAGGTTCAACTATTTGGAACAATATTGTAAAAGCTAGGGGGATCTTGAAGTAGGGAACCAAAAGAAGAGTTGGGAATGGGAGGACTATTAGATTTTGGGATGATGCTTAGGACTGAGGTCTTGCTTTAGCTTGGGTGGCCCAACTTAACCTAATCAAGAATGACCTTTCACGTGTGTCTTTATGGTTCCAATCTCTATAATTATGTTGATTGGGCTAGAAGGATCCCTAAATGGAGAAAGTTCAAACAAGTGGTTCTTGATTTGAGAGCAAGAAGAGGATGTAGTATGTTGGACTCTTCTCAGTTATTTCTAATCTCTATGCTCTAATTGGAGATAAGAGTATTTTCTCATGAGAAAAAGATGAGTGTATTTTGAGTGATAACCCTTCAGGGGTCTATTGGTAAAAGCAACTTATAAAAATTTGGAAATTCCCTTCTTAAATCCTCATAATTTTAATTGGAGTAGTATTTAGATTGCTAAATGAATTCCTAAAATCAATTTTTTTGGTGGGTAACACTACATGGGAAATTTCTTAATATTGATGTGCTTAATAGGAAAGTATTTCAGTTCATTAACAAATTATCTTTGTGTTTAGCTGTTGAAGAGAGCATTCCCCACCTGCTCCTCCATTGCCCTTTTGCTAGAGAAATCTAGTCCTTGGTGTTTCAAAACCTGTTGGTTTGTTGAGTTTTCCTTGATGACATAAAATATTTTGTTAATCAATGGAATCCTTGTCCTTTTTCTCACCCCATCATTGTGGAATTATGGAAGAAAATTCCTCCCTTTGTCTCCTAGCAATTGTGGAAAGAGAGGAATAATAAAATTTTTAGAGAACATTAGAGAAACAATGGGGATGTCTTTCAGTGTATGAAACAAAAAATAATGGAAAGCATAAATGCAAACTACTTTGGTCCTTCTAAAGTCATGCCTACTTATAAGGATATTAGAATTAAACAAATATGGGGAATTAAACATGACTTGACTAAAATTGACTCGACTAATATGTTAAGTAGAAAAATGACTATGTATAAGCCCCCTCTAGTTGATTGGGTTAAACTAAACTTTGACGATTGCTTTAAAGGTAACCCAAGATTTGTTGTTGCGGTGGCTTACTCAAAGATCAAATGGGGTGTTGTATATAAATTTATGCTAAATGTTTGGGGATTTCTACCAACAACAAGGCTGGAGCTACTGTTGGTTGGTGTGGAATAAAGAGGCTTAAAGAGTTTAGGTATACAAAAGTGATCATCGAAGTTGACTCTAAATTGATAATTGAGGCCCTAAAAGGTGAGGTGGACCCCCTTGGAAGATCAAAAATTTGGTTAAGGATTCCATAAGAATGTTAAAATATTTTGAAATTTATACCCTGCAACACATTTTTAGAGAAGGTAACAAAGCTCCAGATAATGTTTCAAATTTGGGACTTCTTAATTTCTAGTGGCTCTTTTGGAAATTTGAGAATCTTCCTTGAAGGATTAAAGATGTGGTCTTTGAGGAACGTTGGATAAGTGGAGGCAAGGAATTAAACTCTATTGGTGTTAATGGAATCATGAACTATACTGAAGATGGAGTTTAAGGTCAAGTCCTATGCTTAGAGAAGGCCTTTCTTCTCCCATCTTTTTTAAAATTTAGACTATCCTACTTAGATAAGGAAGAGTAAGTGAAAATATTGGATGACGGTAAGTAGGAAGGCTTTGCTTACATCATATTTATTAAATTTACTTGTTTTGTGGGGTTCTATATTGTGGCCGACTTGTAAGATTAAACTGCTAGAAAAGGGAAATGATAGTGATTTGATTTGTATTTTCCTCAATCTTGGAAAGGATTAATAATAATGATAAGGATGGCCAGATAAGGATTAACCTCCCCAAAAATATTTATTTAAGGAGTAATCATTTCAATTCAAATGTGTTGAAAGTGAAGGGGGTATTGCTAAGACTAAATATCTTATTAAGATCATGAGATTTTTTTTTAATGGACATTGGTTAGTGAAGTACATTAGTAGGGCCCAATTGTATGATTTTGATGTCACCTCTTGAAAGGTGTCATTTAAATTAATCCCTAGACTGAATAATGGTTTTAAAAGTTTTATTTAATGTGATGATTAAGGACATCCCTCACATAAATTCTCAGTGGTGGAGAAAGATTGAAAGGATTTTCCTAAAGATACATATAGCCTCAAAGTACGATATAATGATATCATTAAAAAAAGTTGGAGATCATTCTAGAATTTAGCTACCTCATTTTTTTAAGAAAGGTGTGGGTTCCTAAATTTTGTTTGAGGGCTTATTTGAACTATTACTATTTGAAAGGGGATTATTCTAGTGAACAATTCACAAAAGTTTTTGAGGGTAGGAATAGAATTTTTAAGCATAGAATTATCATGGGGGGTCCTACAAAATGGTCTGAGCTACTATCTTGTGTGCCTCTACACCAAAATGTGGAGCTTTGGTGTCTATTTGAAGATGATGGTATGGGTATGCATAGGATCATGATGGGCCAAAAATGGGTGATATGATGGGTATGTGGCTGAGGACTTTTTTTTACCCAAAATTGATGAAACAAAAAGGTTTTTAAAGGAGATTCTCAACTTTCCACCAATATAAACTATGCTTAACTTTGAATTTAATAAATCATTATTATTCATTTTCTATTTGAATTATGACTAAAGTCCCAATTGATAGGTTGATTGAAAAACATCTATAGCTTTCAAATGGTATCACATTTTTTGAATCTGAAACATGTATCACATTCTAAGCTTCACATACTATAGGATTAAAAAAACATTGAATTTTGTGAAGTTTGGACAAAATTAAGGTGGTCAAACATACAAGTTTTTATATTTTTAAAATTTGTAATAAAAAACTCATAATTAATTATTTATTTGGAAAAACAAAAATATGCATCACATTGGGACATGAGTCCTCTACTTATATCTAAAATTTATATAAAAATATTATCATTTAATTATGGTTAGGGTGGTCAGATAGACACCTACTTATTTTTTCCCTGAAATTTATGTGCTACTACTTTGAAATTTCAAATTTTCACCAAATAGATTTTTTTAAAATAAACCTAGTAGTTTAGAAACTGCATTCAATTTGCTATAGATTCTATTCTTACATATTTTTGAAATAATATAGATAACTTATTCAAATTTTTACGTCAAGTTGCCTAACTCTGATTTTTCTAAATTTTATCACCACTTAAGGGCCTATTTTTTCCATGATGATCCTGCATGTATACCCGTATGACCCCATTTTTAATGGCTATGAGGGGTTTTAATGATGATCTCACATCAAAATGTTATAACTCTTGGAGGGAACTGTTACCAATTTTTTGCCACAGCTTGATTGGTGGAGCTGGTTGAACGTTATTACATCATGAGGTGAAATTGAAGATTGAGTTTAAGTGTTGTTGCATTCTTTTATCATTATGCATTGAGTGATAGTTATACATTTAAAGAAAAAATGGAGTTTTCAGATATTCTTATTTAGATTTCCCAGAATTAAAAGAAATACAGAATTGAACAAATGAGCAAAATAGCATTTCAAATGCTTTCATTTATTTCATGAAAATACAAATATTTTACAAGGCTTCATTTGATTTCGAGAATCAGATATTACAACATTGCATTTAAATGCATTTTCTTTTCAAATGAAAAGCAAGAATTGAAATCAAATGTCCACACAAGCCATGGACGTGAATGTCACAACGAATCACTAATAGCACATTATACTATTGAAGATGCGGAAAATAAATCACATAAGTAAACATCATAATCATCATTGCCTATTTTGGTTGATGGTTGACGAGGTATGGTGCAACTTTGTCTTTACGTATTTTGTCAACCTATAAGAGGAAAAGAGGGGATGCCAGTGGCTCCGACTATGAAGTAACTTATATGAGGCACCCACAATAGTACAACCTACTATTAATCATGCATTAAAACAATCAATCAAGTGCAGTATGAAAGAAATCAGCTGAGGAGAAATAACAATATCATGATCATCATATTCTATTTTTTATGCTAACATTGTTTGTTTCCTTGTGCAGGTATAGGTAAAATCACGTAGCTGAACATTATTTGAAGGCCAAGCATGTGTAGGAAAATGGGCTCCCACAAGGGTAGAGCTCGGCATGCTGCCCTATTCATTAAATGGGCTGATTTTAAAAATACATCATCATATTCATCAAGTGAAATGAAATACAATTGAAGGAGTAAAAGCATAGTTATCCATCGAGCAACTAAACCAACTGTGTATTCATAATGATCAGGTTTATTTTTTTTGAAGGCTACAGGTGAACAGTGAGTTTAGTTCACTCAATCAATTCAACTGAGTACCATTTATATCAAACATTATTGCATAGTTCATGTTATGTGTTCATCATAATTATATATGTCATGCGAGTTCCAGTTCATCAATTCATTCTTTTCATAGTCAAGGATAGTGAACAGGAATACATTATGCCTTAATGGAGAGTTTTGTTTTAATTTTCATCATGAAAGAGAGCAGATTTTTAAAGCAGTTTGATAAGTGAAACATAAAAATGCATGAAGAGTACCATGTTGCTCAAGAGTACAAAAGACAGATAGTGCATTCAAGTGACAAATGAATAGCCAGTTCCAGTTGACCGGTAAACAAATATAGCTTTAAGAATTACAAGGTGAGAGATGTTTGTCCCAGAATGACAAAGAAATGATAACAGTTTCTTTTTAGAAGGTGTTTCTGAGGCTTTAAGTATGTATAGGAACATATGAGTAGAGGTGGTTTCAAGTATGTATAGCATATACAATTCCAACATTTCAAAGACTTATGGGCGATGTTCATCATTTATACATTCTGGTGTATTTCATCCACAGAGTATAAGTATGAGAACAGTATACATTAAGAGGTCCTTCTCTTCACAATGGTCAAACACAAAAGCATGCTCAAGGTTCCTATAGGTTTCTTATTCCCTATGGTGCAAATGTAAGAATTGGAATGACCAAAAGAGGCCTAGACTTTACACAATTATTGGGATTACAGACCTTTGATTTATCAAGCAAGTTTGTATGGTGGAGATTGTTCTATTATATCTTCAAGGAGTTACAAGTATCAAGCAAATGATTGTTCCAGATTCGAAAAAAATTCAGATACAAGTGTCACTTCTAGAGTAAGCAAGTTTATAAAAGCATGAGAGTTCAAACATGGCATGCCAATGATGCCTAAAGTATGGAGGTACAAGAGGAATCTTTTAAATGCAGATATGTGGAGATTCCAAGCAATAGGAACCTAAAAGGATATCAAGTTTTCAACACAATACAAACAAGATGTATTCAAAATGCTATATACTTAGGAGATGGTTTTGTTGAAACAAAATTTTGCAACATTTCTATGAAGAAAGTTGAGGAGAGTAGAATGTCTTGAGAGGCGGGTTCTGATTTGTTTTTTACATACTATTTGATTGTCTTCTCATATACCCAAGTGTTTTCAGATTTACATGTGGAGATCATAGTTTTTCAGAAATAGATGGAGCTCTAAATAAATGCAGTATTTCCTCATTATTGTCTTGTTTACCCACTTTAGGTTTCGGCCAAGTATTCAATTTTCATTATTTTCAATCAACCCATATGAAGATTCTTTCTCAAGATGACATGTTAAATGTTGTATCATATGGGATTTTTAAGACAATGCTTAGTTCCCTTCTCACTGTCAAGCACTTACATGGAGGTGATTAAAGGACACAAGAATATCAAAGTAAGCATCAATTGTTTTGGGTTGAGCCCATAAACTGAATTCAAGGAAAATGCATAGATTTTGTTACTCTTACAGGAGCTTTTAGTTTTGAAGGTAAACAAAGACAAACAACAAGTACCCATGTTGGGGTTTCCAATAAACACATAGATTTTCACTATTTTCGGCCATCTATGATACCCATGTTTGGGTTTGCTTTCAAAATACAGAAAATGCAATAATAGAGATAACCCATATGGGTTTTCATATAAAATAACAGTAGAAGACAAAATACAAATTTTTGTGATGAATCAAGCTTTAGAGTGAAGGAAATTCAACTCTCATTCAATTTTTCTGATACCCATGTATGGATTCATTATCTCATAGCACAAAGGAGAATTTCTTGTTATGGGTCGAGCCCAAAACTTCAAATAAAGCTTTCTATGATACACATCTGGTGCGGCCTGAACATGGCCAAAAAATTCATAAAATAAAAGAGAGATTCCTTAAGTTCTGAAGAGTAAAGAAGAGATCCAAGCTTAAGGGCAAAGGATTACCAGTCTATATCTATGGAGAGTATGCGTAGCCGCAGCCAAGAGCTTCAAAAAGAGTCCAAAATCCAAGATTTTGAGCTCTTAAAGAAAAATCGAGCTCTCATAGTGGGAATGGAACACAACAATGATAGATGTAAATAGAGAAAGTACAAGGAAAATGCATTATAGGGTATGTATAGCTGCAGCCATAAGGCCAGAGTAAACAAAATGTAAAGCCATAAAAGTTGTGAGCAGATAGCTTACCCTTGTGACAGTAGAAGAAAGTAATAACACAAGGCAAGCTCTCTCATGGAGTATACTAACATAAGCTGAGTTTGAGCTCATGACGGCCAAAGAAGAGCGAAGCACAATAGTGTGAAAAAGGTTAGAAGAAATGCATGAATAGGCTGTGGCCTTAAGGTCTTTTTGATATTCCAGAATGAAGAAAAGAGATATGCTACTGCAAAACAAAGCTTACCCACTAAATATTCAACTATCTAAAGAGCGCAGTGAAGATTCCCAAAGCACACGAGTACCAGTCCAAGCTCAACTGTCATGGCAGTGTGCTCTCAGGTAGAGCTCTTTTCCTTCAAAGTGAGAGTGCGAAATGAAGTGATGATTAGGGTTTGATCTTGTTTTGTTCAAACCCTAATTCCAACCTTATCATCATCTAGAGTCTTTGGTCGAAGCACGTGGAGAACTTCGAATGGAGGCCGAGACTTATAAATTTTGCATTGTGATTTATCAAAGTCTAAAGTTTGATATATGTGGGGGCTAAAATTCTTATACTAGGTCGATATGTTAAGTATTTTAAGACTTATTTTATGTGCTTAGGTTATGGTTAAGTCTTTAAGACTTTTTCTTTTTCCTTAGTGAAATATGAAGTCTCGAATATGGATTATCAATGTAAATTTAATAGTGAATGCCATATAATTTGGGGTTAGGATTTGATGATTATCCACTTAAATTTTCTGATTTTAATTGATTTTAGAGAAATCAATGACAAATTTTTGAGAAGGATTAGGAGATAATTATGTAATATCTTTGTGGTTTTTTGAGAAAATCAGATATTGTAATGGAGGGATAAGAAGTTTTTCTTTTTTGCAAAAGATTTTTAATCTTTAATTACAAAAAATAGACAAATTGTGAGAATCTGCAATCTTGTAAAGCAAAATCATAAAGCAATCTTCTATAAATTGTTTTATGATTTCTTGCTATTTTTAGCAAATTTCTATTGACTTTTCCTCTTGGTCGAGTTTGGGTCTTATCTTGGAGAGATAAGGAGTTTTTTGAGATTTTAAAACAAATTCAACCTATTTTTAGAGGCTTGATAGGTTCATCATAAAAGCAGTGTGCTTTTTTCTGGTTTTATGCAGTTTTTGAGACAGTTTGAAGCCTTTTTTCCTTGAGCTTTTTGCTGAGCTCGAATTAGGGTTTCTTGAGATTTATGTTTTGATAGACTTAGTCTTTTAGCTCTCCTTCTTAGTTCAGATGTCAGTTCTTGATCATACACAATTTTGAGTTTGTGAACCCCTTTTGTACTCAGTTTCAGATTATGGCATTCTCCTTCAGTTGAATAAAGACATCATTCCTACTTCCCATTTCTGTGTTTACTTGTAGTTTCACTTTGATTTTATCTTGTGATTTCTATTTACAGAGTCCTTGTTTTGTCCTTAAACTATAATTCTTAATGCAGAAAGTTCAGAATATAGGTTGCATGTTGTACTTCAAGTCAGGTCTTCATGCAAATTATTTATGTATCAATTGTTCATGAGAAGTTGTGAAATATTGTGTTTTTATGAAAACTATTTGTGAGGAAGAGATCAGAATCATCATTGAATCATTATCAGGTTTTGAAAGTCATCTGTTAGTAATAGGTTTTAATTTTCAGTCACCTTTTATCCCTTTCCTCAGAAGTTATTTAGAATAGGATTTATCATTCGGAGAACCAACTCACTCTGGAGATTCCTTCTTCGTTCAGATCACCCACATCTGAAGAAGATTTCCATGTTTCAGTAGGTTGCTAATTATTGCATTCAGCAAGCTGCAAATCTATTGACAATAGGAACATAGAGTAAAGATAGGAAGTATTACATTTTCTATAATACCAAAGCTTATAGTGGAAGCAACTAGTTTGGGATGCCGAGGTTTGAAAGTTTCAAAGGTGAGCAACAAAAACTACCAATCTTTCATCAATAGTTTCTTGGAGGGAGAAGAGAAATTGTAGCTATCAAAATGGGTATGATCATGAACGATTATCGGATCCTTATGGTGTGGTCAGCGTGCACATAATTAAGTATTTCACTCTGGAAGGAAGGTATGCCACTATCCATAGGTATCATTTCCTTTTCTTAATCATATTAGGAGGAAGGAAAGAATGTACATTCCATTTTTTCTACTCTCTTCTTTAAAACAATGTAAGGCCAAACGGCTTCTCCCCTCCTCCACCAAGGCCTAATCCAAAGATTGTACAATTATGTGTTTGGGTATGTGCAGGATCATCATAGAAAAAATAGGCCCTTAAGTGGCAAAAAATTTAGAAAAATCAGAGTTAGGAAACTTGACATAAAAATTTGAATAAGTTATTTATATTATTTCAAAAATATGTAATAATAGAATATGTAGCAAATTGAATGTAGTTTCTAAAATACTAGGTTTATTTAAAAAATAAAAATCTATTTTTTGAAAATTTGAAATTTCAATCATTAGTACTTAAATTTAGGAAAAATGAGTAGGTGTCTATCGACCACCCTAACTACAATAAAATGATCATATTTTAATAAGATTTTAGATATAAGTAGATGACTCATGTCCCAATGTGATATATTTTTTGTAATTTTTTCCAAGTAAATAATTAATTATGAATTTTTATTACAACTCTTAAAAAATAAAAACTTCATTATGTTTGACAACCTTAACTTGGTCAAAACTTCATGAAATTCATTTTCTTTTTGATCCTATATTATGCAAAGCATAGAATGTGATGCATGTTTTAGATTAAAAATATAATATCATTTGAAAGTTATAGATGTTTTTCAATCAGCCTATCAATTAGGACTTTAGTTGTAATTCAAATAGAAAATGAATAATAATTATTTATTAAATTCAAAGTAAAACATAATTTATATTGATGGAAAGCTGAGAATCTCCTTTAAAAACACTTTTCGTTTCATCAATTTTGGGTTAAAAAAATCCACCAACCACATACCCTACACATACCCATCATATCGCCACTTTTTGGCCCATCATGATCCTGCACATATCCATTTGCACTTACTCCTTTGCTTGACCCTTCTAATGCTAATGAACCCCTTAATGCTGAAGTTCAAGATATATAGTTTGGCCCTCCCCCTAATTCTATCAATTTCAAAAATAAAATTGAGGCTTCTTCCTTGGGTTAGGATCCTCAGAATGTTAACCTCCCTATGCATTTATCCCCACTTGATCATTCACAAGTGAATCCACAGTCTACCCCTCTCTCTCACTCAAATATTTCCCCGCCTAAAAATTATGCTTACAAAGGTCTGCTAAAAAAAGCAAACCCTGTCGTGTGAAATGTGAAAGCTAAGAAAAGTATAGATAACCTGCCTGGTGTTAAAAGAAAATGTCTAGAAAGTATTAAACCAAAAATAGCAAAAAAAGGTAACAATCATTATTTGAGATGAAAGGGATGAAGGAAAAGTGAATGATTCTAGCAATGGAAAGGGGGAAAGAATGTCTATTAGGTTGATGAGCCAATGTGTGAAAGGGGAAAAAGCTTAGCTTTGAAGAACTTGAAAATGGAGATTTGGGTGACAAGGAGCCCTTAGACTTAAGTAGAAATGATTTAGAAGTAGTCCTTGGTGAGGACCCTTGGGAGGATTTCATTAGAAATGAGGATGATGAGGAGGAGGGTTTTGGTTAGGAAGATGTGAAAGACTTAGAAGAAGGTGATGAAGATTGTGTTCAAAAAATAAATATTGAGAATGAAGAGGTTAAAATGTTTAGCCTATGGCTGACCCTGAGTATGCAAGTGAATTGGACAACTAGACTTTTCAGTATTATAGGACCTGGGTTTTGGATCTACATGAAAAAGGGGATAGGCTTGAAAAGGTATTTAACAAGCTAATTTCCATCACTCATGGAATTATGAGAAAGGATATCTTTGGGACTTTGAATGGGTTTGCAAACTTTTGAAAGAGGCAAAGGAGAATGGAACCAACTTAAGATATTGTGAATCCAACTGAGGACAAAGCTGCTAAAGGAACAAACACCTAGAGTGAGGGGCTAGACCAATTGAACATGGATTGGAACCTAATTAATAACCCTAAAATCTAGTTAAGGTTTTCTATTTCCTTTTGTGTCCTATGTGCCTGTAGTTTTGGCTTGCATGACTTGATTTGGTCTTAATTAGGTGTTTTTTGTCATTATGGTATGGTTCTAGGTTTCCTTGTTTGTTGTGTTGTGGGGCATGGTGGCCTGCTATTGTTTTGCTTGATGGGTCTATCCATCTATTTTGTGGTGTTGTTTTTGTGTTACTAAACTGTGGGCTATGAAGCATGTTTTTTGTTAACTCTTGTTTGGGTTCAAGGGTCCTTTCCCTTGCGTTTTTAATCAAAAACAACAAAATGTACCAATAAGTGTTGTAAGTTAATCAACTCACCACTTTCCATTATAAAGAAGACTACACTCTTTCTACAAAAACTCTCTCAAGTGAAAATAACCTAAGTCCCAATATTCTCCCACTTGGTATTTACCATTAGATATAGTGCACTATTTCAACCTAAGATCAATTTTATGTCTAAGATTCGAATAAACTTCTTTCAGATATACACCACATGAACTTGTCAATACTTATAGGTTTTGTTAAATATTTTTTAGTTTTTTCTTGAGTATTATTTTTCTCCATTTGTAATTTCTATTCTTACTTATCTCCATCAAAATGATATTGCACATCAATATATCTAGCTTGATGATACAGAGTTGGAGGAGGGTAAATGGATATAAACAACTCTCATCACACAACATTCCAAGATCCACAACATCACCACATTACACAATTATCGATAGACATATATTTTCCAGTTGAGGTAAAAGGAGAAGTGGACAAAGGATTTCTTGTGATGGGAGAAGATGGGAGTTGTGGAAGCTTTCACCTATTTATGTTCCCTTTTTATCAAATTAATATTGCTATATATATATATTGCTATATATATAGATATATATATATATATATATATATATATATATATATATATATATATATATATATATATATATATATATATATATATATATATATATGAGTTAGGAAAAGTATAGAAAATGTGTTATTTAATAGCTGATATTTAGTTAATATTGGTTAATATTTTTAAATATATTTAATATTTTTTCATAGATATAGTAAATCTTGTTACTTTATCAATATTTACATTTTTGTATGATATTCAATAATATTCTATTGGAAAGAGAAATCAATCTTTAGTTTTTAAAATGGACACATAATGTCACAAATTGATTAATATACTATGATATAATTACTCCAAATATGAATTGTAGGGAATTGATATAACTGAATACAAATTAATTATAGAGAGGGGTGTCTGATCATTTGATTTTCATCATTTGAGTAAATTATTATGTTCAAAATTGGCTTTTGAGTATATCAATTTGGTGTATGAATATCTCATTCTATATATCTTCTTGGATGGCTAACCTTTACAAATTTACCCACTAAGTACAAATTTTTAAACCAATCAA
The DNA here is from genome assembly GCA_007258455.2 of Sequoia sempervirens. Lineage (NCBI taxonomy): Eukaryota > Viridiplantae > Streptophyta > Pinopsida > Cupressales > Cupressaceae > Sequoia > Sequoia sempervirens. The sequence goes on along the minus strand of VDFB02000003.1, from coordinate 708,067,094 downwards.
GGATTTTTCTATTTAATAAATATATTTCACAAACATCAAAATTTTATAGAAGTCCATCTCTTGCTCTAAAGTTCTCATTTTATTGCGAGTGGGAAGGATGTTGGTAAAGGTTGTAGAATTAGTTCTCCATGAAATTATGTTTCTTTGAGAAAAAAGTTGTCAAATAATTCATATGTGTTGTGTATGCTTCCACATTTTGCATACATGTTTGTCAAGGTGCACACAACTATAACATTAAAAAATCAAGTTTCAATTATGTTTTAATGAATATTGATACCTTGTTCTAAAGCTCACATTTTTTGCATAATTTTGGGAGATGTTGACAAAGGTTATGGAGTTAGAATTTAGAGATGTAAATTACATTTGCTTAAAATTTTCCTAAGAATTTTTCATTAAATCTGTTTACAAAGTTCCCTAAGGCCTCTTCTTAAAAATAAGTATTGTTACTTTGAACAACATAGCTTTTGTATAAGCATGTGTTGTGGCTATATTTTATGCTTTAGTAATTGACAAATAAACTATTTGTTTCCTCTTGCTAATCCAACTTATTTCTCCTCCAAATATAATAATTACGTGCCTACTTGTAGACCTCCATTATTCAAAATCTCCAACCCAGTCTGAATCAACAAATCCCTATATACTCAACACTCTACTCATATCATTAATACCATGTTAAATCAATCAATTATTCAAAGTTCCATTCGAGTACCTAGACACTCTTTTTACATGATACTTCCTACAACACTTGCATAAGGAACAATCCTCATGTCAACCAAATCCTCCATAAATTTAGGACATCAACATTGATCTATACTCATATTTGTTCCTATTGGTAGAGATGAACTTGCCAAATTACTACCCTACATTCCAAACCTTTGTAATAGTATCTCAAGACACTTTCTCCTATTTAGTCATAGTTTCTTTTCAGTCTCATGCATGTATATATCTTCATCTTGAGAATATATTTGGTAACTCCATAATTCTTGTATTAATTCCTTGTTCCATTCAATTTTTCTATTTTCTTTGAACTTCCCCTTGAAAATCCACTTATAGCTAACACACACCTTTGGCTATTTTACACCTATTTTCCTCAAAACTAACATGAACTACTACATCAACCAATTTAGACATAGACACAAGGTTTCTTTCCATACCTAGTATATGAGGCACATCGATGAGTGTATGTAATCTATCATCAATAAAATAAAATTTTACCTTTCCCTAACCAACAATCTTCAATTAACTATTGTCACCAATAAGCAATTGTCGCTCATCAATTCTAGTATACTCTATGTACATCTCCCTATGTTGTGGAATATGAAAGGAAACAACTAATTCAATCAAATAAGAATTATCTCTGACAACTTTAGCAAACACAAAAGCATCACTACTATATTCATTAATTTTAAAGGACTTATTAGAGAAGTCACCATTCTTCTTGGACTTACACTACATTTTTATATGACCCTTCTTGCCATAATTCCAACATTTTTCCTTACACCTACCTAGAGATTTAGACCTATCATTTATCTTAGAAATATTGTCTATTGTCTTCTTCTTACCTCTTTTCTCTCTTGACCCACCTGTAACTACAAGGGAATCAAAATATTATCATCCATCAAATCATCTTTTTAGTTTTTTTCATTTAAAAACATGTTAATCATATTTTCTAGTTTAAGTGTTTTATCATTACTAACTAATATCAAAAGGTTATCCGATGAATTTGGTAAGAAACAAATTTAAAAAATGCAATTTTCCTCTTCATCCATCTTGAGTCCTAAACTAATGCAAGTCAAATTACTATCACACTAAAAATATTTAAATGATTAGTTACATAATCACCCTCCCTCATGTATAAATAATATAAATTTATTTACTAGGCTATTGGATTGATACATCATACCTAAATTCCTTCACAATAAATTTGATTTCTACTCTTAAAAGACATTCATTAACACACAATTCAAAAGACATAATCATATTGTACTTTTATATTTCTTATTTAGTTCTAACCAATCCTCATCGTCGAAGAAGATGTAGCCACTAATCTCTCTCAACCAAGATAACCTAAATCTTCAAATTTCATTGTTTGAAGTTAGGACCATTAAATTTTCTAATTTAAGGCCTCAACATGCTTATCATAGATTTAATCCTTCCAAGGTTTAGCTTGATTCTAGGCATACACCAACTATTTAAATGTCTAATTGTTGTAGGGTTACAACATCACACATTCTATGGTTTTTAGTTCAATGGAGTAAGTACCACCCAAACAACCAACTTAGATTTGATGCAAAATATTGTGGAATTTCACTATTGTTTTAAATGATTGACAAAATATGATAATGAATTGAATTAAAATCATGTATTCAATTAGCAATCAATAATATGTACCAAATCCAATTATCAACACATATGAAAGAAATAGAATAGTGTGTGGTCACAAGAATAAATAAGGCACATTTTTACATTGATAATGCTTGTGGGAGAAAATGGTCCACAACCAAAAGACATTCACAATTATATTATTTAAAATCAACACAATTTCAATACAAGATACTTGTAAAATATTTTAATAAAGTTTCAATCAGTAACATACCCTTCTACAAATGCTCAATAATTTACACATTAACAATGTACAAATATCACAAATGGAGGCTCTGAGCAAGAAGCGGTGCAAAGTAAGAGTTTTGAATTCCTGTGGTGGTGATGGCGATGGTGCCTCAAATTCTGAAGATACTCGGGTTTTGGTGGTGATGTGGCTTGACTCCTTTGTGCTGGATGCTTGTGGGTATCCTTTGCGGTTCTTATTTTGCCTAGTTCGACGGGTTGTTGCTGTTAAAATGTTTCCTAATGCAACTTTTCCTAAAGTTGTTTGTGGAGACCTTTGGTTTCTCTTGTGTGCTTTGTCTGTGGGATATGTTTGGGGAAGATCTCATCCCTTGCCTTAGTGGCCTTTGTGCATTGTGTCTGGGTGATGGTGGTTGTCTTCTCCTCTAGTTTTCATGATGTTATTGTGGCTTGTTTCTGTGTTGAGTATTTCTCTATTCCATCTTGGTGGTTGGTTTGCACATGACTCCCTTGCCATTTGTGAGATTTTGTGTGTAGATTATAATTATATTTTTTTAAAAATAAAACATAAATTGTGAATCTTTTTATGTAATTTTTAATAATTTATTTTTTTCTACTAAACATTATTTTTAAAAAGTGATGTTTACTTCGGACCACATAATGTTTTTTATAGAAATGATAAAATTCTAATTTTTTAAATACAGATTTGTCACAACAATATCTAGCGCATGGATATTTTTTTATAATTTTTTATGAATTAATTTTCCAAGTCAAGAGTGATTATAATTTGGACAAAGGTGTACTTTAGACCACATAACTTTTTTTGTATGCATTTGAATTAACTTATTCTTTTTTTGTTGGAATAAGGACACTAATATCTAGTGCACACGTATTTTTTAGAAACTTTTTTTCTCAATTTTCCTATTTTTTTGTATGTGTGAAACAAAGAATTTGATGTTCATTGAAAAACCTACATTCACAAGAAATACAAAATACATATAATAATCAAATTAAAAATATATTTAAAATTATACTTTTTGGGAAGCTTATAATAAGGGCTACATACTTACAAAACATAAATTTTAAATGAATTCATTTGACCGTTCAAAAGGTAAATCAAAAGTGGTTTTTTATCAACATTTTGATAGGTGTAGAGGAGACTTCATTATAGGTTTGGTTTGAAACTAACGAGGTTCTATCCAAGGGGGTTTGATCTAAAGGGTATGATCAAAACCTCTTTAATTAAAATCATTTAAATGGAACCTTTAAAGGCTTAAATCATTATATATCTTCCAAAAATATGTGATTTCAGGTAAAAATCAAGATGTCCTAGAAAGTGTAACCCATTATTGTGGCAACGCCCATATAGAAAGTAGTGAGTTGAATATTTAATTTTTCATTTTTTTGTAACTTGTGATTGGGTTTTTTCAATTGGAAAAAATTTGAATGCTTGATTTGTTGTCTTTGGCATTAGGCTTAAGATCTATGGAAAAAGGTTGTTGTTGAAGAAATTACAACTAAAATTCACGTACACAATCTCTATATGTGGAGTTCACTCAAAGAACATAAAGAAAGATGAAGCAATGGTTGTGGTGTAACTACAACTTCATCACTTCAAACCTATTGGGTGGCTATAGGGTGGTCAATTAGTACCCCTAGGTAGAACACTAGTGGTGCATAGGATGTGGATCACTGATGGATTTCAATTTTTTTTATTTTTTATTTTGTAAACTCATGGGGAGGGGGATAGCTTCCACCCCCAATAAGACCATGACTTAAGGATTGGAGGACTAAGGGATCATGTGGCCAAATCCTTGATAGTGGCTAAAAGGGTTGCTAATAGGGTTGACACCCTATACTGGTAGTACCTTGTTAGTATCATCTACAGTTGTAGACATCAATGGGGGGTATGATGGGGTTTATGGACCCCTCCCTACCACCACCCACACCCAATTTTATTATTATTTTAATACAAATCTTTTTTGTGCACAATTTTTTTTTTAATATTTTTTAATATTTCCTTTATAGAGGCTCATATAGTTGTACGGATAGGGAAGGGGGTAATTATTTTTGCATTTTCCATAGTTTCCCAAAATAGGCTGAATTTTATATCAATCTTTATCTCTCAGACTTCTTGGATCCAATGGTGTGGTTTATTTTTTCCTAAGGGGTCATCTATAGAAGTTCCCCTACAAAAACCTCATGGTGAACACTCAAAAAGAGAATGCTTTTCCAAAATTATATTTGAAATTCATATATACAAAAAATAACCATAAATCTACAAAACAATAACCTACACAAAATCCTTATACTCTGCTATGTCTTTATTCTTTTCCTACAAAGCCATGGATTCAACTATGCACAAAATGTGATCATAAAATGGCTATACTAACCACAACCATAGTTTTGATACTAAATTATTTTTTTTTTGCAACCATTTATGACAATTTCCATATAACCTAGAGAGAAAAATGAAGCAAACAATTATTCAAAATCCACATGCAAAAGAATAGACAAACATACCATCAAAGATGACACAATGTTTACCTTGGGAAAACCCTCAAGAGGAAAAAATTAAGCCTCCAAAATCATCCATAACTCTTGTATTATCTTATCAACAAATATTACAATACATATATAGTGTCTCCATGAATGCCTTTGAAACGTCAAGCTCTCTACATGTGCTCCAAGTGAACAAGCATGTATCAACAAATTCCATGCCATGATTTTAACCCTCACATGTGAAACCTACAAGAGATTCTCACACAATCTAACCCCAAATTCTCCAACCATAAACAACTACTCATGTGCTTACTTAAATTATAAACAAGCTTGTACAAAGCCACCAAGTTGTATTACATAAACCATGCGACTAATACCAAGAGCTTACAAAACTAGTTTTCCCCTCATTTGCTCTTGGTACTAAGTTTTCCCAATATGTAAACCCACATTAAATATTTATCCCAACTTTACATACAACATATAAAGTTGCCCCAATAATGTTTAACCCATGTAATTTATGCATCTCTAGATCCCCTAGGTGCACCAAAAATAATATAAAATTACATTATAACATTATGCAAGTACAACACCTTTTCCTAACAGGTCTCACTCCTTTTCTACTTTACCAATGTCCTTCCTATAAAATTATCTCTTAGAAAATGAATAGCTAATAACTCACTTGCTAATATTTGTCACAAAATCATGCATAATTTCTTCTTGTTCTTGCTTTCTCTAGCCCAATTAAGGATTCACTACTTATATGGACTCTTTAGAAACCCTTCTTGATTTTGACAACATGGGAGGTGACTCTTAGTTCATGAGGATAATCTCTTCATATTTTCTCTTTAGCATAGGGAAGGTGTTGGTTTATAAACATTAGTAGTAATTGATTTACGTTTAATTTTATTTTAGTTTCTTTCTTTCTTTCTCAACCTAATAATTGCTCTATCTATCATCTCCAAAGTAACTTCCTTGGAAAAATCTAAATTTTTGGTGACTTCCTTTATTCTAGTGCTAATTACTATCTCCTCTTCTCCACCAATTAACAAATTATTTACTTCTTCCCTATGTAAAGAAGCTAAGGTAATGGAACAACTTCCTACACTAATCTTGAGAGTAGAATAATGCAAAACTTTTACAAATCTTTAATAGTTACATAAACTTAAACAAAAATAGACATAAATATCATGCATACCGCAACATAGTGATTTAAGTGGGGAAAATCCTTTCCGAAGAAAAACCCCACACTCCAAAATTCGCCCAATATATTATTCAAAAATCACAAAGATTACAATATACTTGCAGAGAAAGCTTCCCACGGGAGTATCACCACTCAAAGATTCAGAGGCAATCTCAGAATACATCACAATACACAACTGTAATACAATGCCCTCATAAAATAGGGTTGCCTTCTAGGGCAATTCAAGCTAATAAAATATCAGTCATCGGATATGAGACATAATGATGAATGGTCCAGATTTACAATAATAAAGTGGATCCCCCCCACGCCCCCCACCACTTGTCATTGTCGACTAAACAATACCTTATGTAATTACAAGGTTGAGACATTTTCTCAACACCCTATAGCAACCACATCTATAGTATCCCTACAAATAAGTTCAAACTTCTCTAAGTTCATTGTTGCCTTATATCATTTCAATTTCCTTATCATTTTAGTTTAAATATTTTCTCTACAATTCTATTTTAGGTTATAAACCACTCTATTTCTTTAATATTCATGAATCTCATGTCCATTGAGGATCTACCTATCTCAATTCTAAGGATTTTATCAAATTTATCCCTCTTGACACACTCTCTTGATTCTTATCACACTTTTATAGCCTTTTCCATTATCTTTCCTCTTAGTCTTAGGATTGTTTCAACATTCTTTCTTTTTCCTTCTTTTCTATCATGATCATTAAAGTTTTTTCAAAACCCATGTAGATCTCACCAATAATTTTTTTATTCTATTGTTATAATTTTCCATAAATATTTAATTGATTTAAATCCATCCTTAACTAAGTTAAATTTTTATACCTTAATTTATCAGGGGTAGTACAAGACACATAATTTACTACCACAACTTTCTTTTTAATACCTACAATGATCTTTATCTTATTTTATATTCTAGCAGTGTAATTTTACAAGACTTACCTTCTAATGCACCTATGGATTTTAATCATTAGTCTCCATTAGCTTGCTCTTTTTATTTTTCAACTTAATAGGAATAGATTGAACTACCCTTTAGAATTTTTAGAAAGGCATTCATAGGGACATCATGGCTTGGTCTAGAAGCCCTTTTCAATGGCTAAAATGTTGCATAGGAAAAGGACATCGAAAATCTTATTAGTAGCAATCTATATTGTTAATGAGAGTCATCCCTGCAAGACAATCTCTAAGAATCAAAGGTAGATTCCTTGTCTATCTTTGAAGGTTAACCCTAAATCCATTGTGTTGTTGGGGGTGTGAAAAGGGATAGAGTTTGGTTGGAGGTTGTTAAATTCAATCATATCAAAATGCACTTTCCCACTTGCTTTGGATGTTTAGGTGCATGCTAGACATACATCACGTTGTGATTATTCCAAGAAAGTGACTAGGTGACACATATAAAATATCACTATCTACAAATGACATTAGCTTGGTCATAAAATGAATATCTTGTGGTGGGTTTTAGTTGGTTGATAGAATCTATAGACTTCTCAGTTGCATCAAGAGTATTTGGGAACTAGGGTTTTGGCTTACTACATGCTAACTTACTTTTAGGGAAGGATGTATAAATAATCTTAGGATTTTAAAAGAAAAAGATGCAAAGAGGAGTGAGGAACAAATAAATGGATTACTCAAGACTAATGGAAGAAGAAGTGGGATCAGGGTGAGGGAAAATCTAATACCACTAAATAATATGGACAAAAAGGTAAAGAAAAAGCATTAGGGATATAGAATGCTATATGTAGTTTTTGGTAAAGGAAAGTACAGAAGTCCAAAATTCTATGACTTAAGAGAAATGGGTTAGGGATCATTAATGTGGTGAGCCTAATGCTAGAAGAAAAAGAGTAATATAAATAAGGTGGAAGACTTTCAAGGTACAAAGATTGGTTTTACCACATACCTTATACCTTTTGAGTACATGTTGGTATGAGTAATCCTACTAGTATGGGTCCCAAAAGGAGGAAGGTAGATATGAAATGGGGTGAGGGAAATAAATAGGGAAAATACTAAAAGCCTAAGATTTTGAGACAAAGGAAAAGTTAATCCTCAACTTAGGAATTGGGGATGAAAAATATTCAATGCTAAAGGAGAGGAAGCATGGAGAATATTTGAGGTTCATGGATTAGTCTTATAAATTAAGAAGCATGTGATTATATGGAAACATAAAATACTAGAGCCAAAGAGAAAGACAAAGTAAGGAATGAAAGCATGGGGAAAACAATGATAAAGTATCTAAGTAATGAAAAGACTAAAAGACTAAAATAGTCAAGGGTCTCGAACAAAAGTAGAATTTTTGGGCTTCAAGGAATGGAGGGAAAGAATACTAGCAAGAGGAAACCTATAAACCCAACAAAGGTTACAAATAGACACAATTACCCCTAACACTTAGAATTTTTTATAGTTTGAGGTATTTAGGTAGGTGACAAGTATAATAAAAGGAAAAACACTACAACAAGAAAATCTTTGAATAAGGGGGTCCATTGAAGGAATTCTTAAATTAGTTATAGATGGTGGTTAAAATATTGCTCTATTAATAAAGGACTATCTAATTAGATACATTTGCACTTGATAATATAGGCCCCAACATCGCCTAGAAAGGGGCAAGACAAAAATATCGTATAGCAACTATAGGGACAAAAAACATAAATCTTTGATCAGATATCAATGAGGGACTCTATAGGCAACAAAATCTTGAAACACATATTATTAGTAGACTAGAGCCCTTTCATTAAGAATTATATGCAAGGTAAAGGCTTGAAAGAACAAACATCAATATAGGGGTTTCATAATTTTATCTAAAAGTAGAGATGGTGTTGCAAGGCATAAAAAAGTGGAAACTTTATTAGAGAATGTTCCTAAACATTCTAGGATAGGAAAACCAACTTAGAAACCCATATATTAAGGTTTATCATAGTTAAATCTTTTCAAAATAACTTCGTACAAGAAATGAATCCTCATGAATTAGCAAGGCCCTAGAGTAATCCATGGAAAAATGTGTGTTCAAGTGAGTTCATTTCCTCTTCATGAAATCAACTAAACTAATCATTAGAAGTAAAAACTTGATAAATTTTGTTGCAATGTGGAAATCAACACATACTTAAAGTCTCTTAACAATTCTTATAGTTTTCCTAGGGGGCACGTCTAGAAAACCATAAACAATTGCCAACTTTTCACTGTGGTCCATGGTAGAGAAGTAACTTTTTTCCCTACTCTTCCACACCACTAAATAAATATTTTGCATTGGGAAAATACCCTATTTCCTTCATCGCCCAATCCAATTTCTCTAACTTTGCATATATTTGTTGTGTCTGTGAATATGATTTATCTCCTACACAAGAAACATTTACCATTTTATGGCCTTCAATCCAACTACATCCAAAGACCTTTTTAATTCCTTATCTTTCATCAATCTTCTTACCATTTGCTCACACCAGCTACCCACTTCTTCATAGATGTTCGAGGGAAGATTATAAGTCACATCCTTTTGAGGATCCAAATAAAATAGCAGTGTCGCTAATAATACTCCTGAGCCTATATTCATGTGTGATATGGAGGCAGCAAGAAAACAGATCCACACAACCATCACAGGTTTAATTGGTATCTTAAAAATAAAGTTTAGGGTGTCCTCAACATAGCCAACACGAGTAAGTAGGTTAACCATCTACATATAATGATCAATTGTAGGTGTAATTCAATCAAAATTATCCATGTGAAAAGTATGTAAAACCACAATGCACTAAACCATGCAACTAAACCTGCATGGTTGCATGCACATATAACACAAGCAAAGTTTATAATGTTCTAGAATGCTTCATTAATTCAAATATTTTGAGAGCATCCTTGTGAAATCCATTTTGCATATCCCACAAACATTGCATTCCATGAAACCATATTTCCTTGAATCATTTTGTCAAACAGTTTGCATGCCTTGTTTATGCTTCCACATTTTCCATTAATGTCTACCAGAACGTTTCCAACGATAATACCTGACAATAATCCCCTTTCCGTTAAGCTTTGATGGATGTCCATACCCTGTTCTTAAGCTCTCGTATTGGCACAGGTACCCTGTCAATAAATCCATTTTGCGCATATCCTGCAATAATGGCATTCACTGAAACCATATGTTTTGAAGACATTTTGTCAAACAGTTCCTGCCCCTTGTCTATGCTTTTACCAAAGCAGTTGCAACTACATCTGACAAAATTCCTCTATCCTTTATGCTTTGATGGATGTCTATACCCTGTTCCAACACTACCATTTGGCACAGGCTAGGAGGATGCTGGCAAAGGTTGCGGAGTCTGGCTTTACACCTGCCAGTTGCATTTGCATAGAATTTTAGATTAATCCGCAATTAGGGTATTCCATGAGGAAACGTTTCTTCGAGCCATTCTGTTAAACAGTTCACGTGCCTCATCTATGCTTCTACATTCTGCATATTCTACAAAACATGGCAATTCCGTGAAACCACATTTTTTTGAGGTATTCTGTCAAACAGTTCATAGGCCTTGTCTATGCTTCCACATTTGGCATACATTTATACAAGGGTAGTTGCAACTACAACATCTGAAAAATCCCCGTCCTTTATCCTTTGACGGATTCCATACCCTATTCGAAAGCTCCTATTTTGGCAAAGGTTTCGGATTTTGGACTTATGCCTAACAATTGCATTTGCTTGCAAGTTTCTGAAGCCTTTTAAACAAGTCCATTTTCTGTATATCCTGCAATCATGCATTCCATGATACCACATTTCTTTAAAGCATTCGGTTAAATAGTTCACATACTTTGTCTATGCTTCCACATTTTGATTACATGTGTATCAGAGCATTTCCAACTACATCCGACAAAATTCCCCTATCCTTTATGCTTCTATGGATACCTATACCCTGTTCCAAAGCTCCCAGTTTAGCAGACTGAAAGTATGTTGACAAATGTAAACTGAATCTGTATAGCTTCTGGATTTGGTTGTGTCCAAAGTTTTTCCATCAACGTTTCGGATCACACTCCGTGATCCATCATCAGTATGAAAGAGAGCAAGAGGAGAAGAACTTTGAGAGCATCTATCATGAGGATGAAAGAGAGCAAGAGGAGAAGAAACGTTGATGCTCTCAAAGTTCTTCTCCTCTTGCTCTCTTTCATAATGATGATGGATCACTGAGTGTGATCCGTAATGTGGATGCAAAAACTTTGAACACAATCAAATCCAAAAGCTATACAGATTTATGATATGGATTGTGGAAACTTACTATCATTAAATGTAAACTGATCCGACTGGAAACCTGTTTGTTGCATATGGCAAAGTAGTGTTAAAAATCCATTTACATCTTTTCAAAATCTACGACTATATACATTATGAAGCTAATAAGCTTTTAATTTTGACTTGTAACAAGATAATTAATAATTTTTAAGTTGATTTTATATTATTTTGTACAAATATTACGTCTTTATATAATAAACATTATGAAAAAATGTGATCTTATTTTCAATATAGTTAAAAACATCTTTATTAATTACTCATTTTCTTTTTTTTGTTATATTTTCAAATCAATATGTTTTTGCTTTTCTATGTGCCACTTATTAACTTGAACAGCTCTTAAATCTCGGAAGAAAACCTTGTTTTATTTTAAAATATAATAATAATATAGAAATGCTATGCAATTTGATTTCTAAACTATAGTTGAATACTATAAACACAATTTTACTTGATTGCTAAAGTCTTTTCAAGAAAAAAAAAGATTAAAAAATTGACTTTGCACTTATTATTGCATGAACCAATAATATAGCAAGGCTAAAATGGATATGAAATATAAATTTTCTCATTTTTATATAAAATGCAATACATTGTTATTGTATATATTTATACTACATGCATGCCAAATCATCTCTAAACTATATCTTTATTAACATCTTTATTTGTTGCTTCATTCATGTTTACTAATAAACAGTCTTGTATCATGGGAACAAAAGATTATGGTGAAAGTGATGTTTTAATTATTCATTTTGAATAATGTTAGTCTATTGATATTTTTGCCTCACAGTATAAAAAATCTAGGTATTGCACCTTGTGCTACTACATTGTAGCTAATTATGGCCTATCAAATCTCCACTATAAAATAATTATTTTTCATGAGACAATTTTTTATGTATAATTAATGTCATTTTTTTCTTTGAATATGTTTCATGCATTATACTATTTGTTTAAAATGAATGTTTGATTTTTCACATTATTATTTTCTTTTGACTTACTAAAGTTTCTCATTATTATATTCTATGCATGATGGTATTTTATACTAATCAATTGTCTATATTTTCTCATGAATTTGTTATGTGCATGATTTTATTTATGTAGATGAAAGTTTTTGTTAAAAAAATATGCAAGATCCCTTGAATAATTGATCTATACATTACATCTTTTAGTAATAATATTACTTTGAGTAATAATATTGAATTATATTTTGTTTAATGATGATTATAGTCATACTTACAAAATAGGACCTTATATTATGTACATGGTTATGTTGTCACTTGGATTTATTCACATGTACTCTCTTTTATCAGTAAAGTCCATATTCATAATGTCTCTCTCATATAAATGTAAGAGACAAAAACAAGAGAGCCCACAATATGTATTGTTCATGTAGCCATCAAAATATGACCTCAATTGGACCGTTGTTGTCTATTGGCTGCATAGACAGTATGATACTTACAAAATAAGACCTTATATTATGCACATAATTATGTTGTCAGTCAGATTTATTCACATGTACTCTGTATATCAATAGAATCCTCATTTATAATGTCTCTCCCACATAAATATAAGAGAAAAAATAAAAAAAGCCCACAATATGAAACACATAAATTCTCTTTTTCTCCACATCTTTACTTTACTCGCAGTCTTTTGTATGTCCGACTTTATCGGCCGTTACTTAAGAGTAGCCACGTTAATTATTTACTCGCAGTTTTTTAAGCTTACGCATGTCCGACTATATCGGCCGTTACTTAAGAGTAGCCTTCAATAATATTCTTTTCAGCTTTCCTTCTGACTTGACTTTTGATAAATGTCGTATAGCTAGCAATAAGCCTAGGAAAGAGTTCCTTTGCTTTTTAACTGGGTATTTTATCGATGATGGGGTTTTCTAAATGTATATTAGCATGCAGTAAGCTGTTTTCGTGAATGAATTGAAGACTTCTACAAGATTAAAGCTATCCAATGATTATTCTTATAATTCCAAACAAGTGATTTGGAAGTCACATCATCTAAAGAAATTTTATTATTTCTATCATTATTGAGAATTAATTTAAATTATTGAATGTAACATTAAAATGTTTGACTGTTAGTACAATGGGTTCACTAATATTTTGTCAATATATACCATTCTTTTAAATGATCATATGAAGAGAAAATATTAGATGAACTAGAAGTTCATGAATAAAATTGGAAAGACCAGTCATCTAAATCATATCAACAAATTTAGTGAAAATTATTTTCATTCTTTATGGAAGTGTTAAAATGAGAAGAATCTTCTTCAATGATGGATATTATCAATTCATTGCAAAACTACAAGAGAACCACTAGCTTCCTCAAGACATTATCTCCTTTTATCCTTGAATTCAAAGTTGTTTATATCACCTTTATTACTAAAAATTAGTGTTGAACACTTTGTTTGCTAGAGTCTTTAAAATATCTCACCCCCTATATTTTTATATCAAAGTTGAATCATCAATCATCTATCATGAAAAATGGATTACTGAACAATCCATTGATTAGATATTTTTACAATACCTCACCCAAATAACCTTACAAATGAAGAAAATCATCTCTTTGAAGCTCTTGAAAAAAATAGACACCATTACCAAAAAATACATAAAACATGTAGAAAGATAAAAATAAGTAAAATGAATTTTACAAATGATAAAATAAATTTATGTTACATCAAATACTTCAAACATTAAGGCTATTGTCTACTTCATCCTTCTTTGTAATTCATGGAAAATGAAGAGGTATTCATGGTATCTATCCTAAACCTCCATAACAATGTTTTATATTGTCACACTTCCCTACTCTACATTTACTTGGCTTATTGCTTTCCAACTTATCAATCTTTGAAGAATGAGAATTCATGCGTGTAGCTATCCAAAATAGCAAAGTCCTTTCAAGAAATTTAGATGATGATATTGTTTATTGACTATTTGAATCTTTTTTCTAGCTCTACAACATTGAACAATTTTTTTATTTTCTTTTTGCAATTTTCAATCACCTTCTAAGTGTTCTTTTTTTCTATAACTTTCTCCTTTATTACATCGTGTAGAATAAGTAAATAAAAACATAGAGTATTGCATGACTTTATTTATATAGAATGATAGTATTTTATTGCAGATTGGTTGTCTATGTTTTTTAATGAAACAATCTTAGAGACTTGTTGTACACATTGACAATTTGTGATGGTTAATTATAAACATAACAAAAAAAGTCTAACTCAACGAAAGGGGAAAATTCATAGTACAATTTCGTTACCTATGGTTCTCTTATGACAACAACTTCAAATAATAGATACTTGAATGATTATATTTTGAACATAAAATAAAACAACTTTAATATATAAATATAATTTATTATTGATATTGATACTCATATTAAACAATTACACGAAATTTATCTTGCAAGAATCTGTTGATATCAAACTTTTACTAACCTACTCTAATCAACTCTAACCAACTAATCTAGACAATAGATTTTTTACCTAAATCTTAATAAAAAAAGTACTCATTACTATGTGGCACTTGTTTTAATATTCTCAGACAACATTACCTATATTACACCTTAAAGGTGTAATTACAATGGTAGGATGGTTACATGTCTATATTTGCACTTTGTCTCCAAAGTGTATCTAATATTATGGCACCTCTTTGCTAGCAAGCCTCCAAGAGGGAAGAGCAGAAAGAGGACACTTCCTTGGTAGGGTCAATCCACACACTTCATCTCTATTCAAATCCCCCTCCACACTCCAATGAAAGCAATGTACGAGCTGAGCCAAAGCCAAGTAAACAACGGAAAGCCCCATGGATATCGCAGGGCATCCTCTCCTTCCTGTTCCAAAAGTTAGCAATTCAAAGTGGTGGCCTTTCACGTCTATGCTTGAGCCAATAAATCTATCCGGCTTGAATTCTAAAGGATCCTCCCAAACACTTTCATCCCTTCCGATTGCCCAAACATTCACAAACAACCTTGTTCTTGGTGGAATGTAATAACCTCCCACAATGCAACCCTCGGTGGACTCGTGTGGCACGAACAAGGGCCCTGGTGGATGTATTCGGAATGTCTCCTTCACCACACATCTCAAGTAGTCTAAGTTTACAAGATCACTCTCCGTTATCATGCGATCTCTCCCAACCTCTAATTCGATCTCTTGTTGTGCTCTTGCCATTGCTTGCGGGTTTCTCAGCAGCTCAGTCATTGCCCATTCTACAGTTGTGGAAGTTGTCTCTACTCCAGCAGTTAGCATATCCTGTGAAAGCATTGAACTCGTTGGTTAGTGAGACCTTAGCAGAAATTTGTCATTCCACAATTTGACGAAACAAAACAGCAAATCGTAACATTTAACTAGCAATATTAGTTTCTGGTCATGGCAATTATTTAAACTGAACCGACCAAGATGACTGCTTTGATTTGAACGCGAGAGACTTGGATCTCGGGACTTTCAGTCTCAGCCATGTCCAGCATCCCGTCCACAATGTCCAGATCGTCCGACTTTTTCTCCCTTCTCCGCTCAACGTGCTCATCGATGAGCTTCTCAGCAAACGCATCGAATACTTTATGAGCGGCCCGCATGCGGCGGCGGTAGCCTCGCCAGTCTAGAAAGGCTAGAGAAGGAATAAGGTCTCCCGGAACAACCACTCCCGCGAGATGCATCCCCTCCGCTATCATCTTCAAAAACCAGTCCCTCCGCCCTCTTCATTACCGGTGTAAGTTCTACCTGCAAACATTCTGCACACTATGTTGACTGTGAGAGTGGAGATGGGCTTCCGCAGGTCGACGCAGCGCACGCCTTGCTCGCTCTTCTCCCACACAGACCGCACCATGGCCCTCACCTCTTCCTCCCTCACCCACCTTAATGATTCCGTTCTCTTGTGCGACAGTAATTCGGTTGTGAACAGCTTTCTCATCTGCCGCCAGTACTCTCCGTAGGGGGCTAGCACCACGTCTCTGTGTTCGTAGGCCATGTACTTGCCCGCCGATGAAGATGGCCGGTTGGCGAAGATCGAATCGTGCGTTTTAAGAAATTCTTTGGCCATGGCAGGAGAAGAGGCCACAACCGTGGGTATCGAGCCCAGGCGTAGGAACATGATGGGCCCGTACTTGCTTGCCAGCTCTGCCAGAGCCTTGTGAGGAAGGCTTCCCAACAGATGGAGATTGCCTACCACTGGCCATGGCCGTGGCCCTGGTGGCAATTTCAACTCCCCCTTGTTGCTCTTGCTCTTCTTTTTAGTGACAAATCTGTATACAATCCAGAGGAAGATGAGCGAAAAACCCAACTCTACTGCAGGGGAATTCAGCCACGCCATATCTGAGTAGTCCGCCTTGCAAATATTTGGTAGGAACTAATCAGTATTTAAAGCAAGGCAGGACCTCGGACTAAATGTTGCTCGACAAGATTGAAAGATGTTAATATGCTGAAACTGTGTGAATGCTGGAACATATCTAAATCTGTTTGACAAGATTGAAAGATGCTGAATGCTGCTTGACAAGATTGAAAGATGTTAATTTGCTGGATTAAAAATTGTGGGGATCATATTTTATGGTCCATTTTCAAGATGATATACAATTATAAAAAATGTCTCAATCAAATGTTGCTTGACAAGATTGAAAGATGATTAATTTTATATGTAATTGTCTTTCTGTATTTTTTTATAATTTTTTGATTTAATTGTCTTTTATAATTTTTAATTAAGTTTTCATGGATCCCTCAAAGTTGAAAAAATTCAATTATAGAAAGCAAACAAGATTTTAAGAAAAATGAAAAGACATATACCATAAGGAAAATATGATAAAGAAGGGAAAATTCATAAGAGGTTCGCATGCAATATTTTATAAAATGTGTTAAGAGTATGATCATCCTAAAATAAAATAACTTAATCAATTTGATGCTTATGGGAGAGTCACGAAGGAGTGGATTGGTCATGCTACACTTGACTAAGGTATGCATGCTATTGATGCAATGCATTTTTTCTTGGAAAAATGTGTACAAGGTTAAAAATGATATTTTTGACATAGAGCATGCTATGTATGGTGATGTGTCCACAAGTGTGTAATTCATAGAAATTATCAACTAAATCAACACTATCAGTACCTTGAACTTATTAGAAATGATATTTAGTAGATCCAAAAGAAGATCATGCTTTTGAGTGAGAAAAAAATACAATTATATCATTAAACTCTTAGAGTACATGACAATAATATTTAAAGAAAAAATAAGCAAATTTGATGACACTTGGCAAGACATTTCCTGTTTCAATTTTCGAGTCCATGTTCCTTTTATGATGATAACAAACAAGAGATTGAGAATGTTGTGATCAGAACATAATTCCAAAGGGTGGTTAAGGAAAAGCATGGGAGGATTTCAATACTTGAGGAAGGAGAATAGGATAAGACTGTAGAAATCTAAATTTGGACACTTAATTTATCCAAATTCATCCCCTTTCGTCTTATTTTCATTAATTAAGTAATACTGCTATTATTTAATTAATAACTTTAATTCTGCCAAATCCCTAAGGTATTTAATCAATAATACCTTATCTCTTTAATCTTCCTTTCATCAAATGAATTAATAAAATATGACATTTATTTAATTTCTCACATGTCACATCCTCCTTTTAATCTCATCATTAGGATGTGCACATGTCTAATCATTGATTAGGAGGTGTCACATCCTCCAACTTTTACAAGTTGGCCTCTAATATTTCTTAGCCACCTAACCTTTCTCTAACCCCTCATCAACTTGCTAATCACCCCCTTTAGTCAACTCTTCCCATCCCCCAAGGAATTTTTTAATTCCTTTTGTCTTCCCAAAGTCCTTTGAGGAATTTTTAATTCCACTCTCATCTTTCAAGGAATATTAAATTCCTTTTCTCTTCCCCATGTCCTTTATGACATGTGTTCTTGGTCAACCTTATTAAAGGCCTTCCCCTTTTGGACAAGGCACTCCACTTCCCCATGTGAATTTTTAATTCACTTTTAATTCCCCAATGCACTCAAAGGAATTCTTTATTCTTCCCCTTCTCCCCATGAGGATATTTGAGGAATTTTTAATTCCTCACATGTCCTCTCACCCACATGGGACAAGGACATCCTTTATGAGGATATCTTGACCAAATCCCTATGGTCCTTTAAAGTACATCCATGTCATGTACTTCTCTTACACCTCATGTCCACCTCATCTTTCTTAAGCCTCTCCCCTTGCCACATGTCAAGATGTGAGGGCTTGTGAGTTCTCAACTCACCATAGCCCTACATCTTGGCCATGTTGGGATCAATCTCAACCGTCCATTTCTTCTTGGAATTCTCAAAATTCTTATAAATACCCCCTCTTTTCTCTCATTTGGAAGAGAGATCATTTTGCTAGCCAAACTCTTGCAATTTTGTTTCTCAATCTACACTTAGCCATTTGCATCCATTTTGTCCAACTATCTCGCATCTCACACTTCACATCTTGCATCTACTTTCCATCAAGGAGCATACATCTCATCTACAATCGAAGGGCCAACCAAAGAACAACTCTACAAGGTAAAAGGTTCAATTTTTATGTTGTTAAGTTCATCATTTGCCCAATCTTGAAGTGTAGGGTGTTTTTAGTTGTTATTTGCACTCTCTTTAGTTTGTTGCTCATCTTTTAACGATTATATTCCCCTATCACGAAGACAATTGACATTTCTTGGCACATTCTGAACTATAAGTTAATACATCTAAGTAGAGGTTCAAGTGATGTACATGAATACCCTAATGTTGCCAAAGTTTGTACACATGTTTAGAGATTTATTGATAGGTTTATGGTAGTTCAAGTTACAAAACATATTGTTGTGACAACCTCACTGATCAAGATTTCTAAGTATTTTAAACTAAAGTCTTTGGAAAACTAGTTGTAAGCACTTCATAATAGTATATGCTAGTTTTCTATATTTTATTGCAAGAGCTTGATATTGTTGATTAAAGTTTAGATTACATTTTTAGATTTCAAACTCATATTTTTTGCCTATTGTGTCATATATTAAAAAAATTATGAGTGTTGGAAAGTTATTTTTTAATTACTACAAATCTATTTATGTCAAATTTTTATTTTTTTCTTTAGATACAGAGATTTTAGTTTGGAGTGGTTTTAGCATTTTAGCTTATTTCTAGTACAAATTGTTAAAATTGGAGGTTGATTTTCTTAGAGGGATCTGTTTCTAGTATTGATTTAAATTTGGAATATTTCATATAATTTTATTATAGTATATTATCTATTTTTCTAATTGATGTTTATTTCTCTAATGGCAGATTCAAGTTTGAATTTGAACTTCCCACTCCTCATAATTATCATATGTAGAAATCAATATGCAATAGTTACTCCTATCTAATTCTTTATGGTCTACTTTTAGTGAACATCAAATTGATTTCAATAGGAAGTATGTGTAAAGCCCAACCTTACATGTTTGATTATTACAACTCCTTTTTCCTTGGTGGGTTCCATTATTGCACTAGTTAGCCAAGTCAATTGATGAATCACATGCAAACTTGTTTTGGTGTTTTGTGGACATCATCACTCTCATTCTTGAATCTTATAAGTTACTCTTTCTCTTTCCCTCACTCTTTAAAACACCATGTTGAAAATCTATGTTCTATTGAAAAGAATTACATATTCATTTTATATATTATCTATATGGGGACCACTAGCTCTTGTACCCCATTACATTCTTTGTACTCTAATAATGTTATTGAACTCAAATGACTACATGCATTAGTGCCTCTAGCTCTTTAAAATTAGCTTAAATATTCAATGTGGTTTATTTAAAATTATCAAATATAGATTGATAATTATCTAACCTAGTGAAGGTTGGACATGACCCTATGAAGTTAAAATTATTGCTAGAGACAGTATGTAATACATGAATTTGTTTGAACATAAAGAAAGGAATGATGTGGTATATAGCTTCAATCAAAGGAATTACTAATTTGCTTTATGTTACTTGATGAGGATAATACATGTGAGTGGGACTAGGATTTTTACAAGTTTTCAAGTGGATCAAGAGGATTGATAACTAATCATATGCAAGTGTGAATGAAGGTAACACTAATTGAACAAAAGGTGAATACCAAGTGAGTAGATTTGGTAAGTATATGCATTAATATCTAGTTGAAGGTAATATTTAATAATAAAAATATTCAAAGGTAAATTAAGTAGAATAGATAAATGATGAATTCAAATTTTATGATTTCATTAGAATAGATAAATGATGAATTCAAATTTTATGATTTCATTCTTCTTGAAGGTGGATTTAGATTGCTCTAGTAAAATGGGTAGTATGTATTAATTAAATGAATTATCATCAATTGAATTATGAAATTGATTAATATGAAATCAGTGAATGATGTGATTATTTATGATGCCTAAATATGTATATGTATTGAACATATTAATGTTGTGACTACTATGTAGGAAATTAGTAACAATGGGGGAAAATGGAGAATAATCAAAACCCTATTTGAGACACTTCACCTATAGAGGTTCTAAGTTGTGATATAGTGTCCCAAAGATTTAAATGTGTGATTTTAATATTATGTCTAAGTTGTATTTTGATCTTTTAAGTCAAGTATAGTTCTATTTTGTTATTTTATTTGACTTAAAAATCAATGTGTAAGATGTGTAAGTTGCATTTATGACAAAGGTTTCTTTGATTTTTTTCAAATTTAGATTTTTTAAAAGAGCTTTTGGAAATGGGTTAAAGGGGTCATAAAATATTATTTTTTAATTTATTTTATTATTTTTAAAGCCTTGAGGCATGTGGCTAGGTGTTAGGTACAATTTGAGGTATGTATTTTAAATTGTAACTAAGTTTTAACTCCTTAAAATTAGCCTTATATAAAGGTGATACAATTACAAGTCTTGAAGAGGTGGATGGGTGATGTGTCATCATGTCAATCCATCCTCTAAATTTTTGTTAGGTTTGTTTGATGTATGGATATAAGCCTTTTAAATGACTCACCATGGGCAAGGAAAAATTGAGGCTCCTTGTGAGGAGGAATCTTCCAAGTTATGACACTTGATGACAATTTATTTTTATGCCTCATTTTATTAGAAAAAATGACCCTTAGTTTGGTAGTGAAATCTTGTTTTTGAACCTTAGGATGAGAGGCTAGCCCAAAATGTCTAGCATTAAAATATAAATATCTAAAAATTATATTTGAAATATATTTGGTAGATTGTTTGATAATTCAAATTGAGGATCCACCTCCATTTTCAAGGCGATTGGTTGAGTTTTGAACCCAAATTTAATATTTCAACATTTATGAGTAGGCCCGTAGAGCATCATTACAATGATAATACTTCTTAGTTATGGAAATAAAACATGTGTTGATAATTCAATATGACTCCCCAATTTTAGTTTCATGGTCATTGAGTAAGTTTTGGAGTAATAGAAAAGATAAATTAAGTGCTTGTGAAATTGTCACTATTACAAAGGAGATCCTAAAAATTGGTTTTTTGTTCAATTTATAATGATTGTAGAAGGCTGCCATCAAATATAAATTATCCCCACAAATTTTCATAACTTTGAGATTGATTTTAATGTCATGGCACAAATTACATCATTTTGACCAGAATACATTTTAATTGAGAGTTTGTAAATCTTAATTTTGGTGTTGTTAAAACATTGTTTTAATGTTTTAATTGATAAAGATAATTAACATTTTGTTTAATTCTTATGATTTTTCCATATTAATTTTTTAATCTCAAATTAATTTAAGTTGAAGACACAAAGGGGCAGCAAACTCCTCATGTACTTTTTCCATATGAAAATGGTTGTCTAAGAAAATCCCAGTGCAATAAAATGTATCTTTCTCACATCCATCATTATGGAGAAATGGTGCATTGGAATGTTGTGCTGACATGTGGAGGAAAGTTTGGGGATGATTTTTGACATCATAGGTTACATTATATTGATGTTATGACCTCCAAAAGTACTTGACATTTACTAAAAATAACCTAAAGAAGTTTATTAACACCCCTAAAATGTTTTAAATTCCCAACTTAACTTCTAAAATAAATGAATAGCTAAAAAATGGGCTGCAATAAGAAGAGGGCACATGGATATGAGGTGTTTTTTAAATTTTAAATCAGTCTAGACTATTTGAAATCATGCCTTCACACTCAAAACTGACCTACAATTTTTTTCAACACCTCAACACTATTTTTGAAAGCCTCTAGACATGGTTTTAAACACCCATCCAATATTTTAAATTCCAGGCCATAAGAAAAATGCCTAGTAGAACTTGTTCATTCATGATTGGAAATATGAAGAACAATATACATGTAATAAAAATGCCCTCTAGTTATTCAAAATTTTCAAGAATGGGGAATTAGTGTATGGGAAAGGTAAAGTGTAGTGCATAATAAATTTAAATATTTATTCATGAATGAAAAAAGCTTTGAATCATAAGAGAAACCATTGCAATGGAAATACATCATGCCTAGTTCTAGAGGAAATGGGTTGACCTACAAGTATACTATGAAGTCGATTGAAACAAAGCAATAGGATGGATTGGCTTAGGAAATAAATAAGTTGATTTTTGAAGTGGGTAATGTAAGGTTAGACATACCTTCATGCCTGTGGAATCATAGAAGATGGTGATTGTAAAGGAGTGAGGCTTGAGATTTAAAATTATTTTCATGAGTAGGGGTGAAATGAGTTTAAATGGAGAGAATATGTCTAAGAAAAATGGTTTCTTGCAAACTATTTGACAAAACATATAGTTAATTGTAGGATGAAATGGGAGGTTTTGGTGAAGGAAAATTGTGCTTTTCGAACTAGGTTTATGCTCTCAATTATAGAGATATGTTGTGGAGTCATTTTATTCACCTATAAGGTGAACACTTAGCTAGGAGGATACTTTTACCATTGGGGTAGAAAGTTACACAAGAAATACAATTGAAAATGTGAAAGTTATTTTTAGTTCGAATGGCTAGAAAGATGAGAACTTTAAAAGGTATCAAGGCATATTCCTTCATTAATATTTAGTTGGAAATTAGAAGGCTTCTTCCTACCATGTTTTATTTTTATCTTCAATCTAAGTTTGTACTTTTATCATATAATGCAAATTTTTAATCATTTTGGAGTTGTTAGGTTTTAGGGAGAGGTTGATGGATTTTCTAGGCCAATAATAGGGTCAAGTTTGTAACTAGTTTAAATTTATAATATAAAATTAATGAAAAACATTGCTTAAATAAGAACATAGTTTGATACAAGTTTGAATATACTATGATACTATAATTTTTACTAGTAAATCAATGTAAGAATTAATAAATTGCTAGTGTAAAGAAACTTGCAACCATCTAATGATAATTTCCACATAACCCCCCCCGCCCCCCCCCAAAATTATGCAAATAAATATTCAAAATCCATATGCAAGAGAATAGACAACATACCTATCAAAGATGATATGAGATATACCTTAGGAAAACCCTCAAGAGGGAAAAAATCAGCCTCCAAAAGCATCCATACTCCATCATATTATTCAAAAATAAATCCATACAAAAGTTACAATGAACACCTTTTGAAGCATCAAGCCTCTTAAGGCATTTGAGCATGTGTCCAAGCATGAATCCACACATCCCATGCCATGCTTCACATATATTCACTCCTCAAAAATACTTACTAATGACAACCAACTCACTCAACCAACCTTAACCACAAAACATGTGCTTTATTTTATAGACTCAAGCTTACACAATTACAACCAAGTGGTAAGATTAAACTATGTTCCACAAAACCGTGTGAACACAAAACCATTAATCCCTTATTTAATATTGGGTACTAAGTTTTCACTTTATTTAATATTTTCCCAATATTAAATTATTATCACATGTCTCCCACACATTAAATAATAATACATTGTTACACTACAACATCAAGTAGTCCCCCAAATAATTACCTAGTGTGAATAACCACACCACCCAGGTGTGTCACAACTAAATAATTATTCAATTACAACATTATAATAAATAATTTTAAAATTCAATGGTGTACAACACCATATCCTAACATTCTCCCACTTGCTGTATACATTGCATAAGGGATCAATACATAAAATACATCATCATAGCCATACATGAAACCACATGAATCTCCAACATGCTCTCCTACTCCATTAAGATACCTGCAATAAGAACAAAGTTACCGCCATCTAAAGAAAGAACTCCTCTCATCCTCCAATGAGTCACCTATGGAAGAAAAGGAACATTCCAAGGTGAAGAAGCACTAATCTAGTGAACACAAGCATCAAATCCAAGTGATAAAAAAGGCTCTAACCAAGTTATTGTCAACTACAAAAACCCACATGATTGGAAATAGCACAACACATGTTAATGCATCCAACCATCCATACCTCTAAGGTATCAATACATCAATAAACTCATGCCAAGAACATATGCAACCCATAAACCACAATCACAAGTTCCCTGTATCAAACCTGTCAATGAAGAGTATACACATCTAGGAACTCCCAAGTTACATAGGTAATGTCAAAGAATATCAACTCTACCAATCAACACTATATCAAGGTGTGATAAGTAAATCAAAGCATGACGTACCAAGAACAATAAAAATGATCCACACATATAAATACATAATCTCTCACAAGATGTTGTCACCATCCTCCCAAAAAACATGAACACCCATGGAGGAACAATGAAGAAAGAAAACTTGTAAACCATAACATGTACTACCAACACCTCAAAAGTGTAATGTTGTGTCAAGTATGATATCCTAACAATCCCAAGTGAGAAGCCTCAACAAAACCCATAACACTCAATATCATAGACCAAGTACAACATATGAATCAATGCTATAATGCCAACATGGGTGTGGATAAAAGGAAGAAGTTGGGTCCATGAAGAGGGGAAGTTTCAGCCAAAAAAAATCTTGCAAAAAATGCATACATGTTATTAAAAAAATGTGTATGTGTTATGCTTCAAGTACTTGAGCAAAAAAGAAAAGCATATGCACTAAAAAATGCATACATGTTAGAAGGCATATGCATTATATAACACATACACATTTTATAACACATACGAGTGATTTATTTAAAAAATTAAATACCTTTTAGAAAAAATTATACATTTTAAAACACGTATGTGTTTTGTAACACAAAACACGTGTTTTTTAACACAAAATACATACACATTTTTTAACACAAAATGCATACATGTTTCTTAAAAATATTTATTTTTTAAAATAATCAAGCAAATAAAGAACGTGTATGTGTTTTGTAATGTATACACGTTTTTAAAATTTTGAGTCCCCAACGCACATGCTTCTCAATTTTTGGCTTAGGAAAAGGCTTGGCAACCTGACCCTTAGCCTTTGACCTGCAACTAAAAAAATAAGGTAGGTTGAATAGAAATGTTCAATTTTGGCAATATGGATGATGAACTTTTAAAAAAAATGAATCTATGAAATTAAAACCCATTAGAGAACATGATGTCTAGCTTACAAATATATATTTTTGAAAGATTGGATTAAATTTATTATTTTTAATTAATTTCTAAGCAAACTAGTCTATAAACTTGAAATATCAAACTTTTTTTGTTTTTTAATAACATTTTTTTGGGTTAATTTTCTTGTAATTTATTTTATGGCATTAGTCTTCAGAAAATTCTCTACATAATGAAAAAAATATTAAAAATATGTTTAGTTTAGGTCTAACTATGCTGTTTATACATGTTAATTTTTAAAAATAACAATTAAGGCCAATAAAAAAAATATTTAGAAAAAAATTACAAAAAAAATCCTCATCAATCTTCATGTTGTTAGCTATCTTTCCCTTAAAGAAATTTGCAAAATACTTTTATTTGGGTCAAAAAGTGGTTTCCAGACACATGCATGGTACATGGTTAAAAAAAAGAATTTAAAAGTGGTTTTTATACATCCCTATCAAAATTCAATTTCTATCATTTGGGTATTTGAATAAATTACATGTTTGGAAACTAGATTCAAAATTCAAAATTTTATATTATTAATTTTCTTAAGATTAATTGTGTAAGTGCCTCAAATTTTTAGTCCAAGTGTGACAAATTCTAAGAAACAACAAAAACACTTCCACTTTTTGAGCTTTTTGTGGACCCAACTTCTTGCACCAACCCATGTAAGTCTCTCTAATCAAAGTAACCATCCCCGAATATGGAAATAATATCATAATCCATCTCTTAAAAATCATCATCAAAGAATGATAACATAAACTCAAATGCACAAGGAAATAACCATGCCACAACATCCCTCAAAATGAATCCTCTAGAACTAACTATCCATAGCTCAAGATCCATATCTATGAAAGATAAAGCATATAAACTCATGCTAAATAATCCTCAAATGATTCTCCATAATTAATCACCATGAATCAAATCAATCCTATGAGAAATCAAAGAACAAAACATAACACATTTGAAAGATATAATGGGAAAACACCTCTCAAATAATAAACTATCAAGTAGACCAAGAATGGGTAATGAGAATGCTCCACTAGGATAACCAAGTCATCATGACTTACTCCAAGAAAAATATTCTCTATTGGTCCATCATGAACTCACATCATACCCAAGTGAAAGCTCCTCAATATTCCTGTTGAAACCTCCAAAGAGTAACTGTGTCAAGAAAATGTCTCTAATCACAAGAGAACTAAAAGCCTCACTTAAGTCTCCAAGTATCCATGAGTACTTGTAACCAATCAATCCATGCCAAACTCCAAATGCAACATAGCACCATCATGAAGTAGTCAAGAAAATGATTAATGTACCCAATACAAAGAGAACTACACATGATCAATTTCAAAGCTACAGTCATTATTAGGAACATAAACATGACAACATGATCTAACCGTCTCCTCCTAGGAGATCACATGCACCAAAACATACATCTTGGTCTCAAGAAAACACATATCATGCCAAAATGCTAAGCTAGTATAAAGAGTAAACCATGAAATAATATCAAACATACTCTAAACCAAGAAATCATATCTCCAATCACATGAAGATAACCATAACTAGTGATGCATCCACATCACTACCAACAACTCCCACTGAACTGTGATATTGAGCTACACATGTCATTGTGATTACCATCTCCTCCATGAAGACCATCCAGGTCTACACAAATAACTAAAATGACAATAACATACCAAGTAGAACCAAAATATCCAATTCAAGAAGATACATGTATACAACCACCAAACCATCATAAACATATCTAACACCACCAATCATCATTTTCAAAAGCTCCCACTAAAAAGTGGAACCAATCTATCCATGACATAATGACATCAATCTCCTCATAAAGATCAACCAAAGGCCCTCACACAATCAAAGAACTCAAATGCAACATGAGCTCCCCACAAAGAAGGAAAAGTAAAACCATGATCCTCATACCAAGAAGATATACCACCACAACATGAATCAAGAAACAAACCAACACCACCAACAATGCACCTTGATAAACCATCATGAAATGCCAAAGCCCCTGAAGCATAAGAAACATCCATGGCACCAAGATCACCATCAAATGTACCAACAACAATCCAATTGTGTCCCACATGTTTGCATAACATAGTCAACTACATAGGTCTCACATCATGATTGCACCTAGTAATACCATCTCACCTCATCAACATGAAAACAAAACCAACAAACCAACTAAAATATCTATGGGCATAAACAACCCATGTCAAACTCATAAGTGCAACATGTAAGTGTAAAATTCCTACAACATTACAAAACTTGTAGATACAACAATGAAGAATACACATCCAACCATATATTGATAACCATGTTAAATAAGAGTAATCAGAGATGTACAACTTAGTATACAATGAATCTAACATCAAATCTCCAAGATTCAAAAATCCATAACCTCATATTATCACCATATTCAAAGTAATCCATAAACAAATAAGATTAGGATAACAACAAATAAACCATGTAATAAAAAACTCTAAACCCGATCCACTGTGTAGTGCTTTGAACAAGATTTTTGTTGACTATTTGAAGTCCAAAATTTGACTTTATATGCATAAGATATGACCTCTTGAATCTCAATGAGAACATCTAACTTCCATAAAAAAAAATGCTCTCAAAATAGCAAAATCTAAAGAAACCACTAACACTACAGTGTAGAGCACTAAGCCACCTTTCCAACAAGTTCAAAAAGTCAAAAATTGGACCATCTGGGTGAAAGTTACATGCCCCTCGAAAGAAAAATCACAATTTGGCTATGAGATCAAAAAGTTAGCCCCCCTGATGGTGGGGTAGTGGCTCACCAGTAGTGGCAGAGCCACCCAGGCAGTGCCACCCATTAGCCACTAGACCCAAAATTATGTTTCAAATCAATTCAATTTTGCATATTAAAAATAGTTAGCGACTTTTTAATATTTCATGGCACATAAATTTAATAATAAAATTTTATTTTAAAAAAATGGGCAGTATTAATTTTTTCCCACCTCCGTGGTGAGGCCCACCAACACCTACCAAATGGGGACCATTGGCAGCGGTACCCCCACTAATAAAGGTTGACAGTCCCTATGGCTGCGATAAAAACTATAAAAGCTCAATACAAATTTTGATTTCAAGTTTTTCTTATTTGTTTTTTAGGTAAAATTTTTTAAGTGATGGGAAATAATTTTTTTAATTTTTTTTTTCAAGACCAATTTTGACGTCCGTACAACCAAATAGGGGTAGAGGCTAAATAAATTTGTATTTTATTCAGTAAAAAAAATAGGTCAAATTTTATATCAATTTACGTCTCTCAGCCAACCCAAATCCAACCGTGAGGTCTATTTTATCTTAGGTTATTTACAAAATTTCCCCCACAAAATCCTCATTTGAATGCACAACCAAGAAACCCTTTTTACCCAACATTTTTCACACCCTAAATCTACACACAACCCATCATAAAAAAAAAAACCCAAAACCCTTAGATCTGCAATAAACAACATACAAAACCCTTATATCTTTTTATGCCTTTCATTCTTTCATGCAATGCATAGATTCAAACTCAAACAATATTTTCTCAACCTAGGGTTACACAACTACAAACACAACTCTAATACCACTTATAAGGGAACTTGCAGACATCTAATGCCAATTTCTACATAACCCAAAATAAAAATGTATACAAATAAGTACTTAGAATCCATATGCAAGAGAATAGACAACATACCCATCAAAAATGACACAAGATATACCTTGAGAAAACTCTGATGAGGGAAAAACCCTGCCTACAAAATCATTCATACTTTATCATATTTTTCAACAATAAATCCATACAAGAGTTACAATGAATGACTCTGAAACATCAAACCTCTCAATGCATCCTCATATGTCCAAGAATGAATCCACACATCCCATTCCATGCTTCACATATATAATCCTCAAAAAGACTCAATAATGATAGTGGGTATGTGCAGGATCATGATGGGCCAAAAAGTGGTGATATGATGGGTATATGTAGCATATGTGGCTGAAGACCTTTTTTTTACTCAAAATTGATTAAACAAAAAGGGTTTTTAAAGGAGATTCTCAACTTTTTACCAATATAACTTATGCTTTACTTTGAATTTAATAAATAATTATGACTAAAGTCTTGGTTGATAGGCTAATTGAAAAACATCTATAGCTTTCAAAAAATATCACATTTTTTGAATCTAAAATATGTGTCACATTCTATGCTTTGCATACTATAGGATTAAAAAAAACAAATTAAATTTCGTGAAATTTTGAACAAGTTAAGGTGCTCAAACATACAATTTTTTATATTTTTAAAATGTTGTAATAGAAAAATCATAATTAATTATTTACTTGGAAAAAAATTACAAAAAAGTATGCATCGCATTGGTACATGAGTCCTCTACTTATATCTAAAATATTATTAAAAAAATATTATCATTTTATTGTGGTTAGGGTGGTCAGATAGACACCTACTTATTTTTTCCCTAAAATTTAAGTGCTACTGCATTGAAATTTCAGATTTTCACCAAATAGATATTTTTTTAAAGTAAACCTAGTAGTTTATAAACTAAATTCAATGTTTTGCAGATTCTATTCTTACATGTTTTTGAAATAATATAGATAACTTATTCAATTTTTTATGTCAAGTTTCCTAACTTTGATTTTTCTGAATTTTTCAACACTTAAGGGCTTGTTTTTTCCATGATGATCCTACACATACCCTAGCCAACACACTTAGCCAACCTTAACCACTAAAAATGTGCTTTCTTTTATAGTCTCAAGCTCACACAATTACAACCAAGTGGTAAGATAAAACAATGTGCCACAAAACCACTAATCCTTTATTTAATATTGGGTACTAAGTTTTCACTTTATTTAATATTTCTCCAATATTAAATTATTATCACATGTATCCCACACATTAAATAATAATACAATGTTACAATACAATATCAAGTGGTCCCTCAAATAATTACCAATTGTGAATAACTGCACCACCTAGGTGCATCACAAGAAAAAAATTATTTAATTACAACATTATAATAAATCATTTTATACAATGGTGTACAACACCATATCCATTTCCTTTTTTATGCTATGGGGAATATAAGAGATTTTTAGGTGGAATTTTTTTGCACTTATACCAAGGTTTAGTTAGTTTATATCCAAGAAATGTAATAAAAAATATTATTATGATTGGTTTGTAATTAGAAATCTTTCTAACCTGGTATGTTGGTTTTTTGAACTAAAAATGGATTATTAAGTATGGGATGCATTGTTTGAAACATGATGGATATATTCTAGGCTTTGTAAGATTATGTCATGTGATATAGGCTCATCAATATTGAAATTTATTCTATCATTGTTATTGTTATTTTTGAGTTGATTGTTTTCTAGTAGGATAAGGCACTACTTTCTTAAGATTCTAGCTAAATCAACACCTCAAATTTGTAAATATTGACATTGCCAAAATATTATAAATTATTAATGATTTTTTTTCCTAATGAAGCTTAAAAGATGTAAAAGATAGGCTTGGTTTCTAGATCATTTGTCACCCCTTTTCCTATGCCAAATGAAGACAAGGTAGTTTATGTAATTTACTGATTTATAATGCTAGTATTTAAGGTACACTAGATCATTCCTACACTTATGTAATGTAAGAATCCTTTGATCATATATTTGGGATCGTGCCAATTATTCACATATTTAGGGTTTATGACTACAAGCTATAATGGAATCTGCATAATCTAAGTTAGTGACATAAAATTGGGCTTATGCATTGTGCTAGTTGGACTTGGCTTTATCCTTGTAACACTATTTTTGAAAGAGCTTAAAATTAACTTTTAAGACCCTTAGTCTACCATTATCTCTTGGAAATTGAATATATAAGAACTCACTTCCTAATATTTGTCACAAATATCATACACTATTTCTTATTTATCTTACTTTATCTAGCCCAATTAAGGATTCACTACCTATATGGACTCTTGAGAAATTATTCTTGATTTTGATAGCATGATAGGTGACTCTTAGTTAATGAGGATCCTTTCCTCATAGTATCTCTTTAGTTTGGGGAATGTGTTGGTTGATAAAACATGATCACTAGTAATTGATTTACCTTTAATTTTATTTTAGTTGTTTTCTTTCTCAACTTAGGAATTGATGACATCTATCATCTCCAAAGTTTCCTTGGAAAACTCTAAATTTTTAGTGACTTCTTTTATTCTATTGCTAAATAGTATCTCCTCTTTTCCACCAATTAAAAAATTATTTACTTCTTCCCTTACTTCCTCTTCTTCCCCATAGCAACCACATCTAGAGTATCCCTACAAATAAGTTCAAACTTCACTAAGTTCATTGTTTCCTTATATTATTTCAATTACCTTATCATTTTACTAGACTATAATTCTAAATTAGGTTATAAACCACTCTATTTATTTAATATTCTTGAGCTCCATGTCCATTGACGATCTACCTATCTCAATACTAGGGATTTTTCAATTGCACCCCTCTTGACACACTCTTGATTCTTCTCACACTTTTTCTAACCTTTCCCATTATCTTTCCTCTTACTCCAAGGGTTGCTTCAACATTCTTTCTTCTTCATTATTTTCTATCATGATCATTTTTTCTTTTCAAAAACCATCTTGATCTCACCAATAATTATTTTATTCTCTTGTTATGAAAGTTTTCAATAAATATTTAATTGATTTAGTTTATGCATCCTTAACTCCTTTCTTTTTAATACATTAATTTATTATGGGTTGTACAAGAAACATAATACTACCAAAACTTTATTTTTAATACCTACATGATCTCTACGTTATTTTATATTCTTGTAGGTTGATTTTACAAGACTTACCTTCTAGTGCACTTATGAGTTTTCATTATTAGTCTCCTTTACCCCACTCTTTTTATTTTTCAACTTAATAGGAATAGATCCAACTATCCTTTATATTTTTTAGAAAGAAATTCATAGGGACATCATGGCTTGGTCTAGAAGCCCTTTTCAAGGGCTAATGTGTTTCATAGGACTATGGCCATGGAAAATTTTATCAATAGCAATATATACTATTAGTGAGGGTCATCCTTGTAAGAAAATATCTATAGAGTCCAAAATTCTATGACTCAAGAAAATGGGTTAGGGATCATTAATGTGGTGTGACTAATGCTAGAAGAAAAAAGAGTAATGGAAATAAAGTGGAAGACTTTCAAGGTTTAAAGATTGGTTTTGCATGTTTACACCCGTGCATATGTGCAGGATCATCATGGAAAAAATAGGCCCTTAAGTGGCAAAAAATTTAGAAAAATAAGAGTTAGGCAACTTGGTATAAAATTTGAATAAGTTATCTATATTATTTTAAAATATGTAAGAATAGAATCTATAGCAAATTGAATGTAGTTTCTAAACTACTAGTTTATTTAAAAATCTATTTGGTGAAAATTGAAATTTCAATGGCGATGAAGTCACGTAAATTTAGGGAAAAAATAAAGTAGGTGTAAATGCGACCACTAATCACATTAAAATGATAATATTTTTTTTAATAAGATTTTAGATAAGGAGGAGAGGACTCATGTCTGGATGTGATGCATTATTTTTTAAATTTTTTCCAAGTAAATAATTAATTATGAATTTTTTATTACAACTTTTAAAAAATATTAAAACTTATATGTTTGACAACATTAACTTAGTCAAAACTTCATGAATTTTTATTTATTTTTTAATCCTATAGTATGTGAAGCATAGAATGTGACGTATGTTTTAGATTCAAAAAATGTGATACTATTTGAAATTATATATGTTTTTCAATCATCTTATCAATCAGGACTTTAGTTGTAATTCAAATAGAAATGAATAATAATAATTTATTAAATTCAAATTAGAGCATAATTTATATTGGTGGAAATATGAGAATCTCCTTTAAAATCCCTTTTTGTTTTATCAATTTTGGGTGAAAAAAAGTCGTCAGCCACACACCCATCATATTGCCACTTTTTGGCCCATCATGATCTTGCACATACCCACCCTATTTCTCAGTTACCAGATTACTTTTAAATTTATGAGTAAATATGATATTAAATGTAAATCATGACTTTGATATCTTACACTCCATTATGGGATTACCAAATGTTTTAATGCATGATTATATTTTGTATATATTGATGGGAAATATTATGAATGAATATGTATTGCAACATTATTGCTTTAATACTTTGATGATGCAAATGATATGTGATGCAAATGAATTTCATGTGGTTAGCTAACAAAATTTATGATACACTAAGTTGGATTTAGGAAAAATAATTGAGCCTTCAGAAGAGGTGGGGAGTATCACTGAGGAGAGGAGGTTGTTTTGGTAACTCTAATATGCCTACTTGAGCTATCACACACTCACACCCTAGTTTGTTCAAGTTGAGTCGAGTTAGTTTGGGAATTGGTATGTAAAACTTTAGGCATTGTTTAAGGATGGTTTGAAATAGGTTTTGGTTTTAGTCTTTGATTTATTGATTATTCTTCAGTTTGGATTATGTGACTAAATCTCTATATTGAGTTTATGTTCTTCATCGTGTAATTATATATATTAGCCAATACTTTGTATATGTTTATGGATGAATATACATGTATTTATACTTATTGTGAAATAGTAAATATGATATATGTATATGTATACATATTAAAATATATGTATATATGTATGTATCAAGTAAAACATTTATACATATATACACCTATAATAATATATCTATATATTGTAATGTTTCATAATTGCACCTAGGGGAAATTCCACATTTAAGCCCTTTGCCTAACACATTAATGGTGAAAATACCATAGGTCAAAATTTCACAATTCTAACTCCATGTGGACTAGTGGCGACATAACAACAGCCTAATGACACATTTCTCAAAAATTGATGTCTTGGACACTTGCATAGCATGTAGACGTATGCACAGTGCGCTAGCATCTTATTAGTTTTTTGAGTTTGAAACAAGGAATCTAAAATCTTGAATCTTGACACATGTCTTGGCACTCAGGATTTTAGGTGTAATGGCTCTTTGTTTCCCTTTCATGCAAAAAAAACCCTCATTTGCTCTCATTTTGGGGGTCCAATTCATTCTGTCAAGCTCTCTCTCCAGTTTCACTCTTGAATCTCCCTTCACTCTTGAAAAGCAACACTTCTACAAGAAAAGCTCTATCGGAATGAGGTCCCTCCAATAGCTACAACTCAAGCAAGCATTCAATGGTACATCCATGTGCTCTGAAGAGGGTCTAGGCCCATGGGTAATGCTCCCTCTCTCTCACTCACTCTTTTCTAATTACTTACATTTGTTTACTACTTAGTTGTGCAAGTTCTACTCCTGAAGCGAGTTTTTCTTTCACCACATGCTTTTTCCATTTTGGTTACAATCCTTTCCTATCTCACTGTCCATGGAGGTGGGAACACCAAAATGGGGGTTTGACTGAGGCATGAACCTATACAACTCAACCATTTTCCCCTTATTCTTTTGTGTGTAGGTTGCAAAGTAGAGCTTTGAGTGAAGACTCAAACATCTTGGTTGAGGGTAAGTTTTCTCCAAGTTCTCCTTTTTTGGGAATAAGATGCCATTTAATTGCAATCTTAAACATATTTCATGCATCTCCTAAGTCCTTGGAAAGTGTTCCCCAACACTAGGATTAGAAAGAGATTAAATTTGAATGAAATGAACATGTAAATTGACATTTTTTATTATTCCTAAATGATAGGAATATGTTGGGATGTCCAAGAAGAGCTCCTAGAAGATAGGAGAACATGGAGTGCCCACACGGAAGGTGGAACCCACCTTGCTTTAGTTAAATATTTGGAAGATTGATAACACTTTAGTAATGCATGTTTTTGTTCCTACAAATTAGGGATTGATATTTACATGTGTGGAGTTCAGTTCGGTATTAGTTTAGTTAAGTTCAATTATGGTTTAGTTATCTTTAGTTGCATGTAATTATTTTGAGTTGAATGCTAGTTGACTTGAGTTGCGTGACTAGTGACTTCAGTTGCATAACAGATAATAGGTGGATACTTTTAGTTAAGTGGGGATGATCAATCATGCATAATGTTTGCATGAATTGGTGGAGAGATATGTTTTAGTTAACTAAGATTAACTTGGGACTACCTTGGGTGCCCAAGTTGGCATCTTTCAGTTAACACCTTTTGCACGAAGATATTTACACGGCTTAGTCAAGTGGGCCCATTCTTGGGTGCAAACTTTGAGGTGGAGTTTGCAAGATATTTTCTTGACCAAAGTTTAGTTAAGTGTTTAGTTTGGGGCACCTAAATTGAGGAAGACTTTGGTTTGACTCAGATTACATGGTGGAACTCTACTTGCCCAATCTATGCGTATATTTTTGTGAGGAGCTTTATGCTCTTTTTATGTACAACTATTATGAGTTTTACATGCTCATTATTGTCTATTAATTGTAGCAAGTGGATTGCAGTTCCATGAGAGTTTATTGTAGGTTGTGAAGAAGGATTGTTGAAGGAAAGGAAGCATATCAATTATGAATTGATATAGTATTATTGTAATCTTGTTCTAAGGTTAAATAATACAAGCACTATTGATTTTGGTGGAGTTTTTTCCTGAAAGGGTTTCTCCACGTATATGTTGTGTCACTTCTATCTTCTTGTCTCATTCTTCTACAATCTTCTACCTCTTTCTACAATTGGTAAAATTGGTCTAAACAGATTAATCATTCACAAAGAATTGTGACAACAAAGAACACTTAATTAAATCTATAGTTTCATAGTTTGAAAAGTTTTAAGCTACAATATTACCTTCATTTTCAATATCCTTATGCTTTTCTTGAAGTTTATGTTCTTTGTCTAGTTATTATTTTTAGCAGACCTTAGATTTGAGTTAGGAAGTGAGACCCTATTCTGCTTGTGTGAGCTCTTGATCTTTTTGTTGCTTAGGATGCCAACATGCCATTTAGATGATAGTGAACCATGTTGGTGTCCTGAATCTACACTATCATCCTTTGGAAAAGAGCTCTTTTGTTTCTAGAGGAAAAAATTTAGAAGTTTCACTCTCTCAGGATCTGAAGTTGTCTTCTCTTAAAGTTAGCTTGTGTACATTTCCCTTTTAATTTTTTCATCTAGCTTATGTTGAGGTGGATAAGGGGAGTTTGTTCCTTGGTGATCTCTTTAGAATGAAGAGACTCGCATGTAACGAATCACTCTTATCTCAAATTTTGGTGAACCTAATATGAACATGTCAAATCTATTTCTACAATTTTTTCATGTTTACAATGAATATTTCTCTAAGGAAGATTTCAATATGTTGGATGATTATCTAGATTATTTATTAGAAGCATCTTCCCCTATCTGCAAATATTTTGAGAAAACTTCTTCTTCGCAAGCTGAGGAGTCAGTAAATGTAGTGGTGGTCTCTACGACTCCTCCAAGTCCTAAGAAATTTGTCATTTACTTTACCCAAACTAGCCCTTCTCCAAGGGAGGATCATTCTATCTATGGAATTTCTTATCAAGATTATTCACTCAATTTGTACTCAAGGTTCATAAAATCTATGGACTCTACTTCTTATAATATTGTTGGGAATACATACAATACAAGAAGAAACAAATAGAACTTTGATAAAAAACTCTCTATTCCTATGTCTCAACCTACCCAAGTTCCTACTTCTTTACCGCCTTCTCAACCAAGTCTTCCTCTAGCACCTAAACTTATGACTAAAGCACCATGTGATTATGATCTTGTTGAGTGACTTTGTGTTACTCTCGCAAAGATCTCACTTTGGGATTTTCTTTAGACCACTCTTGTTTATCAAGAAATGCTTCAGGAAGCCTTGAAGAAGATCCTATTGCCTACCTCTGCTAGGCCCATGGATTTTAATGCATTGTTGGCTCATATTCATGTGGATTCTATGAATATTATATTCCATCTACAAGAACTTCTACCTCCATATGTGTAGATGCAAGGAAACCCCTTGATGATTATAATTAATTTTAATAACATTTGCATCAAGAATACCCTCATTGACACTGGGTTGGTTCTCAATGTTTGTGGTATTGACCTACTACCTAAAATTAAAGTTGATTCATCTTCTCTAACTAATTTTTTATACATTTGTGGGTTCGATAATGCTGGTAGCCAGGCTCTAGGTGTGATAATACTACCTTTGCAAGTTGGGCCCTGTTACCTTACCTACTTTGGTTTATGTGATTCCTAGCCCTTTACCTTACAACCTTCTTTTGGGGAGATCCTGGATTAATGCTATATGTGTTGTAACTTCTACTTTACATTGTTCTTTAAATTTTGTCACAAATAATTAAGTGGTCACAGTCAAAGTTGACCTAGAATCTGTCCACCTTTGTGAGTTGGTGGCTACTGGTCAGGGTTTAGTTGTGAATTATATTCCATCTTTAACTTTTGATGCTATGGCATGTTCCTCGATGATATCCTCTATGGAGGTTGTCCCTAAAGTGAATGTCATTAAAATTGAGTCACCTAAAGTAAAAATTCCTAATTCCTCCCCATCTATCTCTTCTTTTGAATCCAACACTTTCTTTGGTGATGATTGAGGATCCTTGGAATTCTTTGAATTCTTCATTATAGAATAAAAATTGAGCCCCACTCCTCTAGAGTAATGAAATTCTTGTGGTGAAAAAGGTGATAATGCTCTTGTTGAGGAAGAGAATTGTGATCTTATCTAGGAGACTAGTCCTTCCCCTACTAAGGAGAGTAGTCCCACTCTTACAAGAGAGGTTAATATTTTAAAATCAAGTAAAGGAGATAAATTTTCTCTCATAGATGTGTTTGATGTTCATTGGTGGAATGAATGGCTTTACGTAGAGCCACCACCTCCTGAAGTTCTACAAAATTGTTATGGTTTTGGATATCAACTCGCTTCTCAGTATGACTATGGGTAGCAAGGCCTAGGGTATATTGAGAAAGGAATCCATGTCCCCATCTATTTTAAGCTATGAAAGTGCTATCTAGGTTTGGAATGTTCCATTGAGTAGTCTAAGCAAAAACCATGGTGGAGTGTTAATATGATTTCGGTTGAACCATTGAGTCTAGTCCATCTTGAATTAATAGAGGACAAGGGGAAAACTAAGAGATTCCCTTTATATTTTTTCTCTTTAGATGAAGCACTTGAGGAATTCTTAGGTGAATATTCCTCTCTGCCTCCCTTTCATCAGGAAAAATGATTCCTGTATCACTTGCACATACAAGCATATTTTGGAGAATCTTTCTTGAGTGTTGATGAGGAGGACCCTCTATCTAATGCTAGTGATGATATTCCAATATCACATCCTAGAGATTGTAGTTCTCTCCTTAAAGGTGATACTACTAAAGTCTTTATGGATCTTAAGTCTTCTGAAAAGGTAATTAAGATTAGGAAATGTCTTTCCTTAGAAGAAGTAGATGAACATTCTAATCTCCTACATTATCATCTTGATATCTTTTCTTGGACATATGAGGACATGCCTAGAATTGATGAGTCTCCAGTGGTTCAAAATATCATCCTATGTCCTGATGCCAAACCAGTTAAGTAGAAAATCTGAAAGTTCAATCCCAGGGTGGCATTGATGGTTAAGATTGAGATAGAGAAGCTGTTAAAAGTAGGCTTTATCCATCCAATCAATTACTCCCCTTGGATTTTAATTATTGTTTCTACTAGTAAACCTGATGGCCATATTCATATGTGCATTGAATTTCATGATCTTAATAAGGCTTCTCTTAAGGATAATTTTCCATTACGTAATATAGATATGATTATGTATTCAACTATAGGCCATGCCTTGTTGTCTTTCATGGACGGTTTCTTAGGTTACAATCAAATTCATATTAATATGGAGGATGAATACAAGACAAACTTCACCACCCCTTGGGGTAATTTCTATTATGTGGTCATGGCCTTTGGGTTGAAGAATGTGGGAGCTACTTAGCAATGAGTGGTGACCCTAACATTTCACGATTTCATTCATAAGATTTTAACAGATTATGTTGATGATATCTTTGGGAAGTCCATAACCTATCATGATCATGTGAAGAACCTTTGTCTTATCTTTAAGAGGATTATATTCTATAAGATGAGGGTCAATCCTCTTAAGTGTGTCTTTGAAATAGATGCAAGAAAACTATTGGGATTTATAGTCTCTCACAATGGAATAAAATTCAACACAAATAAGATTGATGCTATTGTTAATATGCTTCCACCCAAGAATATTACTAAGTTGCAAAGCTTACAAGGGAAGATTTAGGAAACTTGTACATTCATATCTCAATTGGCTAATTGCACCATTCATTTCACTCACCGGTTAAAGAAAGATGTCCACTTTATATGGGATGAAGAATGCCATAAATCTCTTGAGTCAATCGAAGCCTTTTTTTCCAATCCTCTTGTATTAATGTTGGCTATGTAGGATAGACCCTTTTTTCTTTAGCTTGCAGCATCACCATATGCTTTGGAAACCTTGCTTGTTGAATATGATGATGTTAGGAAAGAGAGATTCATCTACTACATTAGTCGCATCCTGTTCGATCATGAAACCTGTTACTCCTCCAAGGAGAAGTAATTCCTTGCTCTTATATTTTCTACACATAAGCTAAGGCACTATCTTCTCCATGCTGAAATGCATGCTATTGTAAAAGGTAACCTTCTAAAGCATTTGTTCTCTAGTACCAACCTTACTGGAAGGTTGGCGAAATGGGTAATGTTACTTTATGAGTTTGAAATAAAGTTCATTACTCATAAGTTAATAAAGGATCAAGGGGTTGCTGATCAATTGGCTGATGCTCCCTCATCTTGATCCTTCATAGGTTTGGATTTGTTTCTTGATGAGAACACTTTTGCAATCAATTATGACCTTGAATGGAAAATGTACTTCGATGGGTTGAGATGCCAATCTAGCTCTGGAGCGAGCATAGTTTTAATATCGCCTAAAGGTAAGTCGATCCCTATCTCATTTTGATTGGAATTTCCTTACACTAATAATTTCATCGAGTACGAAGCTCTCATTGTTGGCTTACATGCCATGATTGGTTTAAAAATAAAACATCTCTATACACTAGGTGATTCTGAGCTCATTTTGAATTAGATTACAGGAACCTATCAGGCTAAGCAATCTAAGTTGTCCTAGTATCGAGACCTCACTTTATACTTGCTTGAACAGTTCTCTTTCATGATAGTGTCCCTAGGAGGGAGAAGAGGCATACAAATTCCATGGAAAGCACTGCTTCCTTGGTACCTTCAAATAAGGATACAAAAGAATATCATTTCATGGTTCAGGTCCTTCTAAGCCCAACTATTTCTAATTAGCCTAAATCTAATACCTTTGTAAGTTCTCACATAGACTTGGAAGAATGGTTTTCTAACATTTAAAATTATCAGAAGACTAGAAACTTTCTCGATAATGCGACAAAGAATGATCACTCTCGTATACGAAAGCTTTCAGCCCGTTATATTATTTTTTCTAATGTTTTCTATAAAAAATATTATAAAGGCTTGCTTCTCCAATGTCTCACTAAAGTAGAAATACCCCTTTCCCTTAAAGAAGGTCATTTAGGCTTTGGGGGTGGAAACTTTGGTGGTAAATCCCTGGTGAGGAAGTTGATACACATGGGGTACTTTTGGAAAATGATGGCACAAGATTCCTTCGATTTTTTTAAAGTGTGCCAGTAATGTTAGCAACATAGTTGTCTTATTCATGCACTTGCACATGAATTACAAAACCAAACCTTTCCTTGGCCATTCATAAAATGTGGGTTGGGTATTATTGGAAAAATATTACCTCCTTCTAAGGGACATACCTTTATCATTATTGCTACAAATTACTTCATAAAGTGGGTTGAAGCTATTCCACTTCAATCCATGAACGCTGAAGCTATTTGTAGCTTTCTTCTAAATAACATTATTTCTTGTTTTGGATTTCCTACTACACTTGTTTCTGACAATGGTACGCCATTAAAAAACAATGAGGTGAAGCAATTACTAGAAAATTTCCACATTCAACATAGATTCTCTACAACATACTATCCTCAATCTAATGGCCAAGCATAAGCATCTAATAAGACCCTTGAAGTTCATACTTCATAAAATAGTTAAAAAACATGATAAGAATTAACATATTCAATTAACGTATGCTTTGTGTGCCTATCACATGAGTGTTTGTATAGTGATGGGAACAATGCCTTACAAACCTCATGTATGGTGTTGAAGCTATGATTCCTTTAGAGTTGGAGATTATGTCTTTGTGGGTTTCCCTTAAATGATTAATTGATGACAAAAATTATTGAGCTAATCATTTGCATTAGCTAGAGATGATTGATGAGCATTGATTATAGGCCCTCA
This sequence comes from Sequoia sempervirens, assembly GCA_007258455.2. Lineage (NCBI taxonomy): Eukaryota > Viridiplantae > Streptophyta > Pinopsida > Cupressales > Cupressaceae > Sequoia > Sequoia sempervirens. The sequence continues at coordinate 708,024,729 of VDFB02000003.1, read as the reverse complement.
ATCATCTTAAAGCTTATCAATGATCATTATCAAGGCAATATACTCAAAGTATGCTTCCTAAGACTTTTAAGTTGGAAGACCTAGTTCTTTATGAGAATCAGAGAAATGTAAATGTGTTGCTTAATCAAAGAGAGAAATTCAATCCTAATTGGTTAGGCCCTTACATTGTCATCCGAGCTGTGTATGGTTTAGGTGCCTATGGATTATTGTTTATGGATGGAACACCTCTAAAAGATCCTATTAATGTGATGTATGTCTATCGATACTATGTGTAGTGTCTAACATGTCATATGTGTGGTGTTCACTCTTTACAGGTAGTAGCATTGCATATGTTGCATCATTCATTAACACATTGGGTATGTGTAGGATCATCATGGAAAAAAAAAGCCCTTAAGTGATGAAAAATTCAGAAAAAATTAGAGTTAGGAAACTTGACGTAAAAATTTGAATAAGTTATCTATGTTATTTCAAAAATATGTAAGAATAGAATTTGTATAAAATTTAATATAGTTTCTAAACTACTAGGTTTATTTAAAAAAAGAAAAAAACTATTTGGTGAAAATTTGAAATTTGAATGCGGTAGTACTTAAATTTTAGGGAAAAAATAAGTAGCAATAAAATGATAATTTTTTTAAAATATTTTAGATATAAGTAGAGGACTCATGTGATGATGTGATGCATAGTTTTTTGTAATTTTTTTCCAAGTAAATAATTAATTATGATTTTTTATTATAACTTTTAGAAGATATAAAAACTCGTATGTTTGGCCACCTTAACATGGTCAAAACTTCATGAAATTTAGTTTTTATTTGTTTAGTCCTATAGTATGTGAAACATAGAATGTGACACATGTTTGAAATTCAAAAAATGTGATATGGTTTGAAAGGTATTGTTTTTTTCAATCAGCCTATCAATCAGGACTTTATTTGTAATTCAAATAGAAAATGAATAATAATTATTTATTAAATTCAAAGTAAGGAATAATTTATATTGGTGGAAAGCTAAGAATCTCCTTTAAAAATCCTTTTCGTTTCATCAATTTTAGGTAAAAATAAGTTGTTAGCCACATATCCTCCACATACCCATGATATCACCACTTTTTGGCCCATTATGATCCTGCACATACCCCATTATAGAAATTTTTGTGTTATGGTGCGACCATGCATGTGTGTGTGTATGCAATATGAATACATCTAGCATACTATGCTATGTATCCACACATTACATTACATATTTTAAGGCAATTAGATCATCATTGCATTTAATTAACATACATCCATATATACATATAACATCTATAGCATCAACATACATGAAAATAAAGAAGCATACACATGAAAGTACATAGCATCATGATATTGGAACCAATATCTCATATATATATATATGCATGTATTAGTCCACTATCGGCAAAAAATTATGGCTACTGAATATGTATTTCAATGTCTATACAAAAGATCTACAATATATATATATATATATATTGCTACAAAACTAATGTACAAAATAGGAGCACCCTAAGGTTGTGGCATGTGGCTCCTTGAGTCCTCTAGAGATCTAGCTACTACTGTGGTCTACAGAGGGGTTACACAATGGTCATAGACCTGGATTGATGTGAGTGTGATGTGGAAAGGGGTACACACATCCCCTTGATCTCCCCTTGCAAGGAGTGTATAATCATCTATGTCTGCATCAACTCTTATTATAGTTGTTGAACATCTATCAAGATCACAACTGTTGGCTATCCCACAAGGTCATCAAGGTGGCTTTGTAGGGCACCACACACCTACTAGGCGACATCAACCCTCATCTCTGTCGTGTCTCATTATGTGATCACCATTCACAACTCCCCCAATAGTTGGTCATGTTTCCCTTCAAGTGTGGTCACATCCACAACACTCTACATGATCTTTGATCCCTTCTCCTCATAAGTGGTCTTGAGATGTGCTATCGACTCATACAAATGGGCATGTTGCCCCATATAAACTAGCTAGTATGCCTTGATGACCATCCCTTGGATAATCATGTCAAGGGCCACCTTTGATATGTATTGGGCTATCAACCCAATCCATCCTTATACATCCTCTACAACCAAAGAATGAAAGAAAAGAATTAGTGTCACATGGCATATTTGTGTAATTATAAATAGAGAAAATTGAAAGTACTGAAATATAAATAATATGCTCAGTATATAGAGGTCCCTTGACTTCCAAGCAAGGTCAAGGTGAGGAGCGATGCTAGAACCTATGCCACTAGTATTGGCAGCTACTCCTGGTGTTGCTAGAGATTTCGGTGTTGTGATAGTAGGAACTGCTAGTGGTGCCGACGAAATAGGGGTAATTGGTGGAGGAGATGATCTCCTTCACTACTATCTCAGCCTTAATGAAACTTTTGGCCACTCCTCCTCTTGTGGGCTAAGATACCCTCTAGGGGCATTCTCTACAAACATTGCATGAGAACAATGCCTCTCCCACCACACTCTAAAGTTTGCAGCAATGCTGGTGTTATCTGTCAACACTGTTGCTGATAGATCCTAGTCAAGCTCATCATCATCTAAGGGAACAATATCTATGATAGAAGGGCGGGGGATGTCCCCGAGTCTCGTAGTGCTCTTGATCACCTATGTATACATGGGCACATCAAGATGGATAGTCTATACATGACCATGCTGTTGCATGACCCAACTCCAATAGTAAGGCATAATGATGTGGCTATGGTGACCTAGGAGAAAACATTCCTGTTGTAGGTTCCTAAGGTACCTGTTATTGTCTACCCACTTTAAAAAATGGTAGGGTCTCCATCTAACTCGATCAAGTATAAGAGTATTAAACTGTAACCTCCAAAACTATAAATTATTGTGTTTCAACTACCTCATCACCTCATGCCAATGGGCCATGGCAACATGCTGGTTGGATTAAACTGTGGGTTGAATTTATCCATGTAATTCTATCTTTTATTAACAATAGGTTTGGGATAATCTTTAAGAATTTCACAATAGTTTCCTTAGTTTATCCTTCAATTGTCAATCCGGGGGTGTAAGCTTGTGAATAGCGTTACAAAAATCTAACTAAAGGATGAAGCTAATGAACTAAGGGGGGATGGATGCATCAAAGAATTGAAAATGTAATTTTCAATCTAAAATTCAAAAGCACACTTTGAAAATGAATGAAATTCTTTCTTAAATTATTTCCTACCTACTTCAACCAATCTATCTATTTTTTATTAATCTTGAATAACACAAAATCAATATACTATGGTATACACTCTTTAGTATAAATATTAACAACAACCATTACAATAGTAAAAGAAAGAATTCAATTGCCAAAGATGTATTGAAAGAGTGGAGGTGACAGGAAGTTCAATCATGATAGGAGGTAGGAGTGCGACAAGAAGATGAAATGTGACAAGAGGATGCAATACAATAGTAGAGAGATGAGAAGTGAATGTAACTCAATAGGAAGCTTTACAAAATGAAACACAACATAATATGAAATGAGAAACATGGTAATCAACCTACAACTGAAACACAATCCTTGCTCTTTAGACCACAATTACATTCCACATAGAATTCATTGCAATTATTTTAATACAAAATTAATCACACAGGTTGTATTATAAATGATTTTTAACTTTGCACAAAAATTAAACTAATTCATAACACACTTGACAAATATGCACTCAACAAAAATGAAATTGCATGAGATATAAAAGATCTAAACTGATAAACCATAAAATATCTCACCAAGCTTCGTGAGAGGGGGTCCTTCCTCTAGTCCACAAGGTGAGCACAAAAGAACATTTACGCTATCTCAAACCATGATCAATGCATCCAATATTCAACACAAAAATATCATCGACTGAATGTTTTATGTATATTCTATATATTCTTGATTTAGTTTGAAACACACACACACACACACACACACACACACACACACACACACATATATAGGTATGTATTTTCATCAATCACCAACAAATAAAATGATAAAAGACATAGTTTGTTATGGACGATGGCCAACAAATTGAATAGTCTAACTAATTAGTTGGCCATAGGCCACAACCCAAATTGGTTACAAAAACTATTAGTTTAAAAAAATATATAAAAATAGGAATAGATACCCTTGCATCCCACGGCTCCCAAACTATTCCACTCTTTATGCTCAATTGCCCATACTAACTGGGTCCCTTGCCACGTTGAGTTCCTGTACCAATTCATTCGAAAGACATTATTATTTCAATGATTTTATAATTTAGGAGGAATTATTCCACCTCTTAAAAACATATCAAATATCCTCTATTTTCCTAACAATTAATGGCAAAGGCGACTTAGGAATAAGGCGAACTGAAAATAAAATAAAGGGTAAAAAGGAATTAATTTGAACATGTTTAAGACCCATCGCATGCTACAATTATATTTGTGGGAAGCCACCTAGCCTCATGCACATGATGTGGGTGAAATCCCACACCTGCAACAACGTGCATGCTATGAGGTTGCATTACTCATAATGCACGTACCACCCCAGCTCTTGGTATAGGTACACTAGAATGATACGCCCCAAAACAAAGACTGTCTGATGCTTGACCATCTCATGAATGGTATGGATGAGGCCCCTGTGCAGATGAGAGCCTCTTCCATCTATAGTGACCTGAAAGGCCATAGTCACGACCATCACTCAATACAACAAGGGTGCAATGGTTGGTGCCTAATCATAATGGTGAATTTAGATATGCCCTATGCCATTATCATTGTTGGTCTACCCTGACCAGTAGAGGACACCCTATGATCATATTTTTGTGTTATGTCATCAAGTATGTTCCTATCTAGTTGGTTCTTAACAAACAAGATCCACTAGTGTCATGAGGTCCAGTCAGTTTAGAATATCTTGAGTCATGTTGATCACTTAGTTTAGTTTCCATCTTTGGTCTTAATAGGATGCATCCTTCCTATATTAGACTACATCAATCCCATCCACCTTTTGATCCTATGGCAAAAGATATTTAAAATTGATTGTTTCTTGTGATGTTTTTTGGTATTTTTTTAATCCTTTGAGCTTCCTATTATACCTCGTCAGGGTCGCCTTGATCCATCATATCATGGTGTGCTTTGAATGGTAAACATAGGGGCATATCTTGATCTTTTGTTTGTTTGTTTGTTTCTATCTTCCTGGTTATCCCATGTAGTACCCACCGAGATCCCTATGGTCTTGTGTTACATTGGGGCATCCTTTGTGCTTGTGGTTATCCCAATGCTTGGCTTGACTAAAGTCAAATTGTGACTTTGGGGTGTTGGAAAATCCTCCTTGTCTATTGTGTTGGTTTCATGCATTATACACAAATCTTCCTTGGTTCCTCATACCATTGCATATTGTGACTTGTGCTACAACAAAATTTAGTGCTATGAATTGGAAAAATAGCATTAGGATTGCATTTCATTTTTCATCCCATTGCATTTCATTTATCCTTCATCCATCCTATCCCTAACCTATGATTGGTGATTTTGGTTTTACAAACACTTGTCTTTTGCCTCCTTTTCTTCTCAGGATTCTTATGGTTTTTGACAGGTGCAGTACCACACCTCATTTCTCATCTTAATATGCGATGTAGTATCACACCCATCATCCCTCATTTTGATAATGATTATAGGGAAAGTACTTTCCATAAGCTAAAGAAAGCATGATACAAAAATATAAGAGGCCTATTAATAGCTTTCATCAGTATGCAAGCCCTTATTTACACTCATGCTCGTGCTAACTTAATTCAGATATTAATGTTTGTCAGGAATTTAATCACATCCATCATTCATGTAGGTTTTCATGTTATTTATAACATTGATAGTACCAAGGTCATCTCTGTTGTCAAATCCCTAGTCTACGATGTGTAAAATGAGCAAAGAAAATGAGATTGATACATAACTATAAGGAAAAACACACCCGCCATAGAAATGGGTGAATTCAATTGTCATTAATCTTGATCGATGTCATATTAAATGCATGAAGTACAATTTGATGGACCAAAAAATGTCAATTTCATCTCATATTGTATTTCATTTCATCTCATGTGCGTTCATCATATCATGACCATTTTAAGTTGTTTAGATTAATCTTAAATGGTTATTCTAAGCATCTTAACTTCATTTCATTGCATTAAATCTTTTTAAGGTAATTTAGAGTCATTATTATAAACATATTAGTCCATCTCATTACATACATTGCGTAAATTGCATTATATCACATCCATTTCATTCATCCATGAAGTTAATACATAGGCACACATCAGATCATTCATTCAGTCCATCACATTGCATTTTTATAACATACATCAAGTCATAATAATATGGTTGGAAAAATTTCCCACAAGAATTAAAAATAATTAAATTGATTATATAGTGTACAACTTAGATTTCCATGTGATATGAGATGCTTGATATTTTACGATCACATTTGTTAAATCAATCACAAGGATTTCTACACATATCCATTGCAGGCATGAATTTTTTGTCTCCATGCATACATCACACCCTACATCATCCATCACATCTTGCATCATAAAGTGTTAGGCATCATTCATTTCCTCCATGTCATCCACATGGGAATAAGTATAAATAATAATAGATACATGCATCTATCATAATCATCATCATCATAATCATCTATAATACAACACATACATACACATGTGCATAAATAAACATCCACCATATAGTAACACATAGAGTCGATAATATCCATCACATATCATATAAATATCAAAATATCATGTCCATCATAAATTCCATAATAAAGTCCATCATAAAATTAGACTACACATTTGTCGTGTCCATCAATAATCATAAACTAAAATACAAGTATAGGGCTCTAAATCAAATATCAAGACCACACCAATGAATAAAAGGATCTATATCTGATCTGCACTATGGAATCTATGGCCCTTATCCCTATGTACTAGACATCCACCCTACACCTATCAAAAATATGTATCTTGTCCCCTCATGTCCTCACTACCTTGTGCTATCCTGATCTGACCTTTGTGGGGAACCTAGCACTAGTCCTCTGTGCAAGGGAGTCTCTCAATAGCTACTATACCCTTGTGTATGTGTCCCTCCTGACCATGATGGTGTTGGCATCTATGGTATTGCTTGGACATATGGAGGTATATAGTGCACAGGATCTAAAACCTCTGCCCTTCCTTCTTCCTTCCATGTCCACTCCCTTCCATCCATCCATCCATCCTTCCATTGTCCTATCTATACCATCCACTGTTTATCCACTCCCTCATTATGCATGCCCCCTCCTACCCAGCTCTCTCCACATCACCCCTACATCTCTTGTTGACATCCCCTTGTATCCATGAGGCTCATCTTGTTCCTCCTCAGCTTGTCCCTCTCCCTCCATCCTCTGTTGCCCTCATCCAAGTCCTCCATCTCTCTCTCTTGCATCATGCAGCCTGCATAGATGCAGTCATGTCCATGGTCCTTGGTCCCCTCCATTCCACCTTCCACCACCATCCATTCCACTGTCCACTATATATATCCTTCCATTTGTGTCTCTCTGTCCCTCCTGGAATCCTCGTCCATTTCCTCCCCCTATCCTCTCACCTACTAGTCTCCTCTCACCTCCTCCACCTTAGCCTCTTTGTCTCCATGCCTCCTCTATTAGCCACATCTCCTCATGACTCTCCTTTGTCCAACTAATCTCCTCTCATCCTCTGAGCTATATCCTAGTGCCCCTACAATTGGGTGCACTATTGTCATCTATCCTAACATATGCTCTATCCACCATACAAAGTATTGCACTATTTTCCATGCATCTGCCACCCCTCCTCTCCTTAGATATGGCATCAACTACAAGTACTCCCACATCTTCCTAGCAAAGTCTCCTATGATCTGATCATCCCATAGGCACTCTCGGGTAATCTACCAAAATCTTGAAGCCCCTACAGGGGTGTCTTGTTGTACACCAAACTACCTCATGACCCTATCTAGATTGTACAACTCAACAATGTGCGGGTCTCGATCGATCAAGTAGAAAATTGTGCAAAATTAACCTCTTTTCCTCCTCTCATCCTCTCTCCATCCTGAAAATTGGTGCCTCTGGTAAGGTCTCCATATGATATGATCCTCCCTCAAATCATCCAAACTCCTCCAAGTCACTAACATCTAGGTAGTGCAGTCACTGAACAGACTTTGTACCATACCAGTATGATAATAACAATGTCTCATCCTACATACCTACTATCAAAATCCTTGGCCTCACCATGGTAATGTGCTCCCACGCCCATACCTAGAGCAAAGTCACATGTGTGATACTGAGGGATCTCCTATAGCACACCACATGCATGTCCTAATATAGTTGGGCCAACACACACACACACCCCATGCAAACTCTCCCTCCCTCCTCTCCATAATGTGCATGATAACCTAAATGATCTTGAGCCTGCAAAATCATCTGCTCTTGTCTAGCAGTAGTATCTTGCTAATGATGTCATAGAGGTACAATGGCAAGTCAGGCACCTCCAATCCCAAGCACCTGTCCAAGTCTAACTCCCCCTAGATAGGGAGATCCTATCATCCTCACTTTACCCATTAGTCATCCTCATCACTCTCTTCTTCTCTCTGTTTCCCTTCTTCACTTTAGAAAACCAAATTTGAAAGCTAAATTCTGCATAAGCCCGCTACCTTCGTTCAACTTGGAAGTTGTTTTGTGTGTCAGTAGAGGAATAACTATCAAGGATTCCAATGTTCCATGCAGACGTCCATGCGATGTGCTTACGTCCTTGGAAAATTCCTACATCTGGAGCCTGCAAAGGCATTACACTTCTCATTAGAAGTCAACTTGTAATGCCCCCTTCGACTGCCCAACCTAAATATGGTTGTTCTCTTCATCCTTCCTTCAAATTCCCTTCTTCTACATGCATTTCAACTTCTACACACATTTCTTTTTGCATCCTTCAAGCATTCAACTTCACCTCTTAGCACACTCTTCAAGCATTCTAGCAACACTCTTACACTTGATAGCAGCAACATCACTCCAAGTCAGTAGAAAAAGTTAGGAAAAACACCATTGAAATAGGGGCTTGATTCCTCTCATTTTCACCTCCATTAGCCTTGAGTGCTTTGGTGGAGGTGGTAAGATTTCTACTGCTCTCCTCTATTATTTGGTTGAGTGGCACATTACTATTTGTAGTGTTTTAGTGTTCTTTACTTCATTACCTTCTTTATCATACTATTTATCTATTGTTGCAAACTTAGATGTTCATGGAGTTGGAAACACCGAAACAGGGGTTTAACTAAGGTAGACCCCTATATAGCCACCCAATAATTTTCCTCTTCATTGTGTGTAGGTGGATGCATGGCTTGGAGTTAGCTGGTGAATGAGTACATTTGTGAGGTTATTCTTGTCATCCTAACTCTTGTTTATTTTCTTTATCATATTCGTACATATCTTTCCTACTTCATAGCTTTGATTTGGCCTTTGGAAGTAGTTAGCTAGGTCGTTATTCTATTTTCTAGTGTTTTACCTTGTTTCTTTAGTCCTTTGGTTGTACAGACACTAGCACACCTAAGAGGCACTAGAACACCATGCTATCATCTTGAAACCACACTTCCATCCTCGAGTAGAGAGCTTCTAGAGGCACAAAGTTAAACTTGAAAACTAGCTCGCCTAGCCCCATTCTATGTTTCAGGTTTGTAGAGTGATTTAGGGACTTTATAGTCCTCATCATTCTCGTCCCACATTTCCTAACACCCTGTTAAGTTGAGGTAAGTTAGGGCAGCCTTTTGCTCTTGGCTCTCCATGACCTCGGGCCTTGAATGTGGTTGGTCCCCTTGTCTTACATTTTTTGTGAACCCAATGTGAACCAACGTCTGTTCATCTTTTAGTGTTGAGGCTTTCCTCTTGTACCTTTCAATTGTTGTGCTCC
>VDFB02000003.1:707712377-708014708 GCA_007258455.2 Sequoia sempervirens | reverse complement strand
CATGCAGCTCTTGAGATATCTCCCAAGCTGCTAGATATTGAGTGGTTGAGGACTTTGCATGTATTTTCATTATGCAACTATCAGGTACGCCTTAGAGATTATAACATGTTGGTGAGGGTTTTTTTATTGCTGCAGGATTTTGGGGGGTTTTTCTTCATATATAAATGATATGAAAATAGAATGGTATTAGTTCCTTATGCCAAGAACAAATGAAGCATAGAGTTCTTTACCCAGTTTTTCTTCCACTTTCATTAGTGGTCATGGAATTAGTAGCTCAAAAACAATGTAAGAAAACCCATTTGACAGTGAGGCAGTAGTTAAAGGGACAATTTATGAAGATTGGCAGTCGTAAATGCATGATGAAACCAAGCACAATCTTTAAAAAACACAAAGGGGATATCACCGTTGAGAAAAGGTAGTCCACAATCAAATGCGAAGACAGTCACCTTATGAATAGGAGGAAATAATAGTCTTAATACTTCAAGAAGAATGACAGTCTTTAAAAAAGACACAAATCAATGATCAACAAGGGGCAGTTTACAATGAATGAAGGAAACTGCATGAGAAAAGTGAAAGATCACAATGAATCTGTGTTGTCTATTAAGAAGAGACTGTCTATCAAACAAAAATCTGGAAATTGTGAAGGAGATGTTGATACAGCAATGCCACTTACTAAGTAATCAAAAGCAGAGTTGAAAGGTAGGTGCAATAAGAAGGTGCAAAAAATACAAGTTTTAAAGAGGCATTTTCATGAGGGCAGTCTTATCATATGCAATAAAGAACAGAGTTTTGAAAGTGCCATGGCATTTCAAAAGGTGGTACTGATCATGAGAATGTTGTATTAGCAGATATATTGTTGAAGAAAGCTACAAATATTTATGTGAAGGTGAAGGCCTTACAAGCTGCAACTATTGCCAATTCTATAGAGAAGCTATGTTCAATAAATATGTGGCTGAGTTATATGATACCAAGGACTAAGAAGTGTAGATGGCAGACTTTAAATCTGAAAAGATAGTCTTTACATTCATACGCACAGAAGCTGAAAACCAAAAAACTATGAGAGTGCATAATAAAGAGTCCATTATCAAATGGTGATAGAAATTTAAGGGCAGCAAGGTTGGTAAGCATAAGCACAGTCAACCAACAAATGAGATGTGACAGTCATATTAAGTTGTGACAATCATGAGAGTATAATCTCAAAGAGAGGACTGTCACGGTTGAATAAAGGGGCAGTCACTCTGATTTAATGAAGAGGCAACGATACTAAAGAAAGGGAAAATATCAAAGTGATGACAATGCACATGCGTGAGATTACATGCCTGCCATAAAGAAAAGGTACACATGTCAGTGCTCAAAGATCATACTGGGACAGTCCTACGCAAGAAGTATGGCAGTCACTTTCAATGCAAGAAGAGGACAGTCATTAGTTAACAATATAAGGACAGTCCAAGACAAGTCAAGTGACCTTTTTGTAGAGGAGATCAAATTCACCAGATCAATACAGGTTCAAACAAGAGAGCACAAGTTTTGACCATCCAAAACAGTCCTTCGGTCAAATGGAGGACAACTACCTTGAAGTCAAGAATAGAGACAATATTTTTGAAGCCTTAAATGCAATTTCATGTTAATTGAGGGCAGATTAGCAAGTTCAAGTAGAGGACAGTACATCAACAAGGACAGTTTCATCAACCTATAATGCATTAATGGCAGTTTCCACAAGAACACAAACCAAATAGACAGAGGAAAAGGCAGTTTTCAGACATAAAGAGCAGAAAATTAATTGCAATCAAAGAGCAGCAAATAGAGTCATGAAATGAGCAGCAAATGAAGTCTTATGAGTAGCAAGTAATGCAATCAAAGAGCAGCAAACTTATGACAGTCAAAGAGTCTAGCAAAGTGCAGAAATAATGATGAGAAAAGTGCAGAAATAATGATAGAAAAAGAACAGCAAATTGATTGTGTTAAAGAGCAGCGAATTGAATATTTAAAGAGCAGCAAAAAGGCAGACCTTAAAAGTGATCATGCCTTAGAGGACAGCCACCAAAGGAGTAGCATTCATTAATGAATGCACAGTCAAAGACAAGAGTTTGAAGGAGCAGCCAAGTATAGAAGGAACATGCTTAAAGAAGACAGTCACTTCAAATTCAGATTACAACCTCAAGATGACAATCAAACCAGTGCTTATAAATCATCAAATATGGAGGACAGAGTTTTGATTAGAAATATAAATGACACACTAAGAGGCAGTCATTATCATTTTTGACAGTCTTGAGAGCATGATAGTAGTCAAATTGATAAAGGGCAGCTTAAAAACTTTGATCGCTATGACAACTTTGGTAGTGAAATGATGCATGACTATGAACCTTGTTGAAGTTTCTTGGTTGTGACTCTAGATTGTGTGACTATAGAGCAGATAAGAGCATGTAAGGACAGTCATCGCCATAAGAAGGATAGTCACCTTGATACAATTCATCATGTATGCAGCAAAGACGTAGTCAAGTCCTCACATGCAAGATTTTCAAAAAAGAAAAACATCAAATGATAATGCAAAGGGCAATCTCAGACTTCATTAAAGCACCTACTTATCTTCTCACATGTTTATCATCATGCAAGGGTATATATGAGTTTTCACAAGTTAAATGATCTATTCATGCTCAATTTTGTGGTAAACTTGAGGCAGTTTTGGCCTATTTTAGAGGCCCTCATGGTCACAACCGAAGTTAGGGGGAGTTCGAGCCTAAAATCATGCAATTTGGGGTAGTTTGAGGCCTTAAAATATAGGCATTTTTTCCTTATACACCCAGCAGATTGAAAACCTCATGCAAAGAGGTTAAACTCTGGTTTTTTCAATCATCTTCATGCTTTTCTTGGAGGTTCAATTCTAGTTCAGTTGAAGCAAAATTCAAGGAGCATGCACAAGTCAAAGAGCTCGAGTCAACTCTCAACTCTAAAGTTCACATCCAGTTCATCTCTTCATGCATGTTCAATATCTTCTATGAGGTGCAGCATCTTTCAACTTCAATTATCTAAGGCGGTTTTCTAAAACGCAAAGCCTTCAACTCTTTTAGAGCAGTTCTTTCATCGTGTTCTTTTGCCTTATGCAAAAAAGAAAAGATTGCAACTCTTTTGAGACTAGTAGAGAAGCAACACTTTGTTTACTTTTATGTATTCTTCAGAGATTGTTCAAGCAAAGAAGCTCCTTTAATCAATAAAAAATCAGCAAGTTTGCCTTCTCAATTTTTCATGTATGCATGATATTGTGAATGATTTGAGGTGATTTTTGTGATTTAAACATTAAATCCTTGAGTTAGGTCTCATTTGCAATGAATTTTATGCAAGAATATAAACAATTTATGCAGGTCATAGGCTGTGTTAGCTGTTTTTTAGAGTTTGTGGTTGAAAAAATGCATCGTTTTCCTACAACAAAACCTAAAATATAACCTCCCATTGAAACACTTTTGTATAAGTTGGTCAAAAGCTTGAGTTGTGCATAGAATAGAGTTGTTTGTAAGAGAATTGTGATTGAGAACAGTAGGTATAAGGTTTTTTATCATTGGTGCATCACATCCTAGTTTCAATTTACCTTAAATTTCAACAATCTCTTCCCCTTTTCCAAATCAGTTTCAGTAGTTTGTAGGAGGTTTTAAAAAGGAACCAACCCATAATCTAGACATTCATGCTCATCTTAGGCAACCCACAAGCCTGAGGATGTCCCCATGTTGCACAGGATTGTCGAGCTTTAAAGCTTAGCATGTGGGGCACAATCCTTCATGACAACAATTTTTGGCATGTCCTATGGGACACTGAAACTCATTTTAGTAAGAAATACAAAGTTTTCACTACAGTCCTGGTATATGCAGCAGTGTATTTGGCCTTTTTGAGGTTATAAACATATACCTGGTGACTCTTATCTCTGATTTTGTAGCAAATCTAGTGCAGTCAGCACATGAGAAGAGTGCAAACAAGACAAATTTCTTCTCCCTTCGAGTATTTGTAGTTGTCACCACCAAGAAGAAAAGGGAGGGCAATGAGGAGTCTTATTCCACCAGCTAGATCATGTTCTACACCTCCAAATTATAGGCCTCCAAGTCCTATTCCAAGAGTTCTAGTACCAAATATACAAGTGTCGGCAAATCCAATGGCAAGGTAGTTTGCTTTTGCACCGTTTAATGGGGGAAGCCCATTAAATCTTGCTCAACATGATGATATTCCTGTGGCATCTCTTAGAATCTTACCTTCTTTCATAGGAGAAGATTAGACTACCCATATTGAGCATCTCAGGGATGTAGCTACATTATGCTTAGTTCACAATATCACAACTGAGAATGTAGCAACCAAGCTCTTGGTTGCATCACTAAAGGAAAAGCTTTGCAATGGTTTAGGAGTTTGGCAGTTAATTCAATCACAACATGGGATCAATTGGGAGATGGTTTGCACAAGCAATTTGAAGACAAGTCAGATCATTTGTCTTTGGTGGAGCAACTAAGTACCATCAGGAGAGCTCCACACGAGCATATGTCTGATTTTAACTACCATTTCCAAAAAACGTGGGATAGAATCCTAACAACAGTAAGACCTTCAACCCAACATGCATTCTTGTATTTCCTTAAAGCCCTTACTAGGGATATATCTGTGATGATTCAGTCAATGGATGGAAATACACTTCCTAATGCATATGATATTGCCATTAGAGCAGAAAACAGCCACATACAAGCTGGTAAAATAGCCCCAAGGCCTCCAATGCCTTATTTTCTTGAGGTATAACCACCTATACCATTGCCACTACCTCCAATAGCTACTATCCCTGCTATACCAGCACTAAATTATCCAAATCTTGTCCAAGAAAAGGCTGTCCTAGCTCCATCCCCTGAATTTCAAGAGTTAAAAGGCATATTGGAAACCTTTGGTAATGAATTGGTCAACATAAAGAAGCAGCAAAATTAGAATTTCAAACCTTACCAGCCTAATCAGCCCAATAGGCTTCCCTATCAAGTTGATCCTCGAGGTCAAAGAAGGAATTTTAATGCAAGGCCTTATCAACCTTACAATCAAAACATTGCAAGTAGTTCTAGAGAACTTGTACCAGTGCAAAGCAACATGGCACAGGACTACGAGTGAGGCTTCCCATGTAACCAACCTCATAACCAAGCCACATGTTCGAATGGAGTGATCAATCAGGCCCTCATAGTACAAAATAACACTACTGCCCCACAAGATACAACACAAGAGACTAGTGGACAGCAAGGTTCTCAAATTGAGCAAGGTGCTCCTGATGTTGCATTGATGAATTGGCAAGGTGAAGAGTTATGCAGAGTGAATCACCCACAAGGACAAAATCAGTCCTACACCTCTACAGCAACCAATACAAGGTCAAAGAAAAGAGTTGTTGACATAGGGCAGTAGGCTGATAAAGGACAACAACAAGCTGATAAGGGCAGAAATTGGACTTCTACAAGTCAACAAGGCCAAGTTGGGCCTTCATCTTCACAAAATATTCAGATTTTGTGAGGGAATCAAGTGGTGTCAAGTAAAGAGCAGCCAAAAGTCCAACCACAACCTCTACAACCACAAATAGAGGATCCTGTTTCTAAAGGACAGCAAAAGGTTAGTACTAATCCATTTAATATTGTGGATCACATGAATAAAGCTACTGTTAGTTTGTCAATGTTGGATGCTTTGTATATCCCTGGAAAAAAAGACTTATTGCAAGATGCCTTAGCTAAGATCTCGTTGTCAAATGAGACTCCTAAAGAGCAGCCCAAAGTTGTGCTTCCAAAGAATCCCCAAACAAAGAGTGAACAAGCAAAAGATACAAGACCACCTCCATTTTACGTATCTTTGGTTATTGGCCAGCACTTAGTTCTCAATTGCATGATTGATTCAAGAGCAAGCAACTTCGTAATGCCAAAACAACTAGTAAATAAGATGGGATTAACATATGAGCCTCTTTTAAAGGGAGTAATTCAATTGGATGGGACAGCGATAAACACAATTGGGGTAATTAAAAATCTAGCTCTTACCTTACATGCTTTCCCAAATTTTTCAATCCCACAGGATATCTACGTCATAGATCTACCACCTTTCTTTGCCACATGCCTTTCTAGGGATTTTACTACAAAGTTGGGAGGATATCTATCATTTGATTGGTTACACATGTTTTTTAGAACAAGATATGGCACTAAGGTGACTATAAAATCAGAGCTTCTTGCTAAAGACCACATAGAGCCATATGTTCCTAATGCTATTAGTGCAAATCTTGCCATTCATGAACAAGAGGAACAATCCGTTTTCGAAGATCCCAACACTCCCATTGAAGGCATATTTAATCTAATCCTAGATGAGTGGGTAGCTGAAAATCATGAAGTTGATCTTTTCACTCATATGGATGAAATAGGACTAGGGATTTACATGATTCATGAGCAAGATGTAGCTGTCACTAACATAGTAAAAGAGGAAAAACAACAGTGTGAATAGTAGTCTGATCAGCTTTGGCAGTTGTACTTTGATGGCTCAAGAAGCAAGGTTAGTGCTGGTGGAGGTGCTATGTTGGTCTCTCCTAATGGTGAAAGATATTATTCAGTTATGAGGTTTGCTTTCAGCTTTACTAACAATACAGCAGAGTATGAACCACTCATCCATGGCTTAGAGTGGGCAAGAAAGAAAAATATCAAGTGCAGGTATTTGGGGATACTAAATTGGTAGCAAATCAGGTGAGAAATCTCAATGTAACTAAAAATGATTTGCTCAAGTTGTATAAGTATAGGATTTGGGATCTTATTGAGGAAATTGATGGTTTTAACTTGTTGTCCATTCCAAGAAGTTAGAATAAAGAAGCTAATAGATTGGGTGCCATGGGTTCACAAATTGATATTCCAAATGAGGTAAAAAATGTTGAAGTAAAGTAATATGTAAAGGTGGTAGTAAGGCCATCAGTTCCAGATAACAACATCAATTGGCAAGTGTTTGAAAGTGATGAACAAATTATCAACTTTCTGATTAAAGAGGCTAAATTTGCAGCTGGGAATCAACAAAAGTTACAACAGCAATATGATAATCAGATTCTGTAGCTAAAGTCAAATAAGTTGCCAAAAGGATTGGTAACTTTAGAATCTATTTTTAACACTGATGATCAAGTGAGGAAAGACAAAACCAGCATGTCAGTAAAAGAACATTATGAACCTATTGAGATCTTCAAAGACAAGCTCCTAAAACTTGGCAAGGTATGTACCAAGGAAGAAAAACATGCCTTTACTTTACTTTGCTAAGAATTTGATGATGTGTTTGCTTGGGAAATATGGAGATTTGAAGGGTTTTCACCCTGAGTTGGCTCAACACACCATTGACTTGGAACCCAATGCAAAACCAATGAGACAAAGGCAAAGGCCTTTGAATACAAAGTTGGAACACCTCATGAAAACAAAGCTAAACAAGCTGACCCAAGGTAATATCATCTTCCCTGATAAGCATACATCTTGGGTGCCTAATTTGGTACCCGTAAGAAAAAAGAATGGTGAAATCAGGTTATGTGTTGACTTTAGAGATCTAAACAGAGCTTCCTTCAAAGATCATTATACGCTGCCCTCAATGGAATAATTATTGCAAGTTGTATCAAGTTCTAACAGATTTTCATTGTTGATGGTTTTTCCGAGTACAATCTGATTTTGGTAAAAGAAGATCAGTTCAAAATTGCTTTTACCACCAAATGGGGAACCATGGCATATAGATAGATGCCCTTCAAATTGTCTAATGCAGGGGAAACTTTCCAAAGAGCTATGGACATGGCTTTCCAAGGTCTCATGAACAAGTTTGTACTTGTTTATCTTGATGACATAACTATTTTTTCAAAAGATGCTAATGAACATTTTGATCACTTAGGACAAATCTTTGAGAGATGCAGGGAATATGGTGTTTCTCTCAATCCTAAGAAGTGCATCTTTGCTGTCCATGAAGGCAAATTGCTTGGTCACATAGTTTAAAAGCAAGGTATCACAATAGATCCTAAAAGAGTAAGCACAATGTTAGCCTTACCTTTACCTACTAACAAAAAGGGTTTACAAAGCTACTTAGGAAGAATAAATTTCATTAGAAGGTTTATACCTAACATTGCAGCCCTCTTGAAGCTTATAATAGCTATGTTGAAGAAAAATGTAAGTTTTAGCTGGTCAAGAGAAGCCAAGAGGAGTTTTGAGGAGATTAAAGAAGCCATCACAGCTGCACCTACTCATGTAAATCCAAATTTTTCTAAAGATTTCACACTATATGCCTTTGGGAGCATTGATACCATCTCAGCTATGTTGGTACAACAAAATGAAGATGGGATAGAGTAGCCAATAGCCTTCTTCAGCCAAGGTTTGGAACATTATGAGGAAAGGTACACTTTTGTGGAAAAACATGCTTTAGGTGTCATTAGAAGCCTTAAAAAATTCAGGTATTTGCTTTCAAATAACAAGATACATCTTATGGTTTCTCATCCAAGTGTTAAAATTTTTTCCAAGTAAGGATCTAAATAATACGAGGGTTGGTTGGATAACCAAAGTCATGGAATATGGTGTAGACATCAAAGTGACAAAGATGATAAGAGGTAAGGGATTGTGTGAGCAGCTAGCTGGTAGTGTTGAGGACAGTGAACAAATTGAAGAGGAGGTTGTCCTTGTGTTAAATAATGAAGGTCAAGATGTTGTAGTAGCTCCTCCTTCAAGTTGGATTCAACACATGATGCATTACCTCCAAACTAGTGAGTCAGTGACTGTCCACAAGGTCTAAACCATGCAAAAAGAAGGTATTTCAGACTTCAGGCCATTCCTTATATCATTTTGGATGGAAACTTGTATAGAAGGAACTTTTATGGAGTTCTATTGAGATGCATAGAATTTGATCATATTAACAAAGTGCTTAAAGAATTCCATAATGGAGCAGTTGGTGGCCACTTTGCACCAAGAACTACAGCTCTTAAAATCATGAGAGTTGGTTACTATTGGCCTAATTTGTACAAGGATGCCTATGTATGGGTAAGAAAATGCAAACAATGTGACCTATATTTACAAGAAAATAGAGATTAGCAACCTTGCCATTGCATCCAATTGAGGTAGAGCAGCCATTCATGAAGTGGGGTCTTGATTTCATTGGACCAATAAACCCACCTTCCAGTTTAGGACACAAGTGGATATTGACAGCCATTGATTACTTCACCAAATGGACAGAGGAGTTGTAGCATTGAAGGAGGCAAATGAAAGTGTAGTACTAAACTTCTATGAGGACATAGTAGCAAGGTTTGGTACCCTTGAATCTATTATTTCAGATAATGCATTGGATTTTGTAGGCATGAGAATAATTGAATGGGCTGTTAAAAATGATATCTTTTTGAGCACTTCGTCCAAATACTATCCACAAGGTAATGGAAAAGCTGAGTCTACTAACATAAATTTGATTAGGATCATCAAAAGAACAATTGAAGACAATCAAAGAAGCTGGCACAAGCTGAAACTAGCCTAATGGGCTGATAGAATTACTCCTAAAAGGTCTACAGGTAATTCTCCTTATGTTCTTGTTTATGGAAAAGAAGCTAGGCTGCCTATCTTAGTAGAGTTACCAACTCTAAGTTTGATCAAAAGGCTGGGAATGATGGAGGAAGAACTAATGGAAGTAAGCCTTTCTGAGTTGATGGAGTTGGAAGAAACAAGAAGACAAGCATTTCAAAGCCTAGAGATTCATCAAGCACTAATGAAGAAGACATTTAACAAGAAGGTAGTCCCAAGAGTTCTCAATGAAGGAGATCTTGTTCTCAAATGGGATGAGCTGAAAAGTAGACCCAAAAAGCACACCAAATTTGATGTTATTTGGAGTGATCCTTTCATGATCAAAAAATATAAGCCACATAATGCCTTTCAGCTATCAAATCTTGAAGCAGAGGAGCTGCCAATCCCACTCAATGGGATCCATCTCAAACTTTGTTATTGAGGTGATATTTCAAAATTCTATCATAGTAGGATAAATTTCCCTTTTAAATAAGTGTTGATGCACGTGTTTCAAATTAGTTTTTCCCATTTCCCTAAGTGCTGGTGCACAGGTTTTAGTTTATTTGGTAGGTGGTTGTTGTTGTTCAATGTTTCTAACAGCTGTGTCAAGGTAGTATTTTCAGTTTCTTTTCAAGCCTAAATGACTCCATGCCCAATGAATACACAAGGCTACTGGTCAAATTTGTTCTAGCAGGCAAAACACCCCTAAGGTTGCCAAGAATGTAGTCCATTTTTTATTTAAAATCATTAATATTGTTTAAATAACTCATTTAAATAATATTTTGGTTTTAAGTGAAAAATCAATTAAAGAGTATTTTTGTTTTAGTAAAAGAGGGAAAAGCTTGGAGGAGTTTTGGTTAAAACATTTTTCTTAAAAAGTCTCCAGTTTCCTACGCCAAACTTAGGGAAAAATGAAAAGGCATAGTTTTGCATGTAGATAGAGAAAAACTCTTGTTTGAGAACCAAGTTCAGAAAAAGAAAAAACTGGAAAAGGATTCACATGGAGAGAACTAGGGCTTTGTCTTTGTTGAGGGGAAAATTCAGTTGAAGAAAGCTACACAATGGTAATGAAGAAGTCTATCTGCAGTTTATCAAAGGAAAAAGGGCAGTTTAAGAAGCACAATCAGGAAAGGAAAAAGCATGCAACTCTTGAGATATCTCCCAAGCTGCTAGATATTGAGTGGTCGAGCACTTTGCATGTATTTTCATTATGCAGCTATCAGGTACGCCTTAGAGATTATAACATGTTGTTGATGGTTTTTTTATTGCTACAGGTTTTTGGGGGTTTTTCTTCATATGTAAATGATATGAAAATAGAATGGTTTTAGTTCTTTATGCCAAGAATGAATGAAGCATAGAGTTCTTTACCCAATTTTTCTTCCACTTTCATTAGTGGTCATGGAATTAGTAGCTCAAAAACAATGTAAGAAAACCCATATGACAGTGAGGCAGCAGTTAAAGGGACAATTTATGAAGATTGACAGTCATAAATGCATGATGAAACCAAGCACAATTCCTGGAAAAACACAAAGGGCATATCACCGTTGAGAAAAGGCAGTTCACAATCAAATGCAAAGACAGTCACCTTATGAATAGGGGGAAATGATAGTCTTAATACTTCAAGAAGGATGACAGTCTTAAAAAAAGGCACAAATCAATGATCAACAAGGGGCAGTTTACAATGAATGAAGTACACTTCATGAGAAAAGTGAAAGATCACAATGAATCTGTGTTGTCTATTAAGGAGAGAGTGTCTATCAAACAAAATTCTGGATATAGTGAAGGAGATGTTGATACAGCAATGACAGTTACTAAGTAATCAAAGGCAGAGTTAAAAGTTAGTTGCAATAAGAAGGTGAAAAAAATACAAGCTTTAAAGAGGCATTTTCCTGGGGGCAGTTTTATCAAATGCAATAAAGGAAGGACAGAGTTTTGAAAGTGCCATGACATTTCAAAAGGTGGTACTGATCATGAGAATGCTGTATTAGCAGATATATTGTTGGAGAAAACTAGAAATATTTATGGGAAGGTTAAGGCCTTACAAGCTGCAGCTATTGCCAATTCTTTAGAGAAGCTATGTTCAATAAATATGTGGCTGAGTTATATAGAGATACTGAGGACTAAGAAGTGTAGAGGGAAGACTTTAAATATGAAAAGACAGTCCTTGCATTCATACGCACAGAAGCTGAAAACAAAATAACTATGAGAGTGCATAATAAAGAGTCCACTATCAAATGGTGATAGAAATTTAGAGGGCAACAAGGTTGGTAAGCATAAGCACAGTCAACCAACAAATGAGATGTGACAGTCATATTAAGTTGTGACAATCATGAGTATAATCTCAAAGAGAGGACTGTCACAGTCGAATAGAGGGGCAGTCACTGTGATTTAATGAAGAGGCAGTCATACTAAAGAAAGGGAAAATGTCAATGTGATGAAAATGCACATGGGCGAGATTACATGACTGCCATGAAGAAAACGTACACATGACAGTGCTCAAAGACCGTACTGGGACAGTCCTATGCAAGAAGTATGGCAGTCACTTTCAATGCAAGAAGAGGCAGTCATTAGTTATCAATATAAGGACAGTTCAAGACAAGTCAAGTGACCTTTTTGTAGAGGAGATCAAATTCACAAGATTAATACAGGTTCAAACAAGAGAGCACAAGTTTTGACTGTCCAAAACAGTCCTTTGGTCAAATGCAGGACAGCTACCTTGAAGTCAAGAATAGTGACAATATTTTTGAAGCCTTAAATGCAAGTTCATGTTAATTGAGGACAGATTAGCAAGTTCAAGTAGAGGACAGTACATCAACAAGGATAGTTTCATCAACCTATAATGCATTAAGGGCAGTTTTCACAAGAACACAAACCATTTATAGACAGAGGAAAAGGCAGTTTTCAGACATAAAGAGCAGAAAATTAAATGCAATCAATTAGCAGCAAATAGAATCATGAAATGAGCAGCAAATGAAGTCTTATGAGCATCAAGTAATGCAATCAAAGAGCAAAAATCTTATGACAGTCGAAGATTCTAGCAAAGTGCAGAAATAATGATAGAAAAAGAACAGCAAATTGATAGTGTTAAAGAGCAGCGAATTGAGTATTTAAAGAGCAGCAAAAAGGCAGACCTTAAAAGTGATCATGCCTTAGAGGGAAACCACCAAAGGAGCAGCATTCATTAATGTTCATGCACAGTCAAAGTCAAGAGTTTGAAGGGGCAGCCAAGTATAGACGGAACATGCCTAAAGAAGACAGTCACTTCAAATTCAGATTACAACCTCAAGATGGCAATCAAACCAGTGCTTATAAATCATCAAATATGGAGGACAGAGTTTTGATTAGAAGTATAAATGACACACTAAGAGGCAGTGATTATCATTTTTGATAATCTTGAAAGCATGATAGTAGTCAAATTGATAAAGGGCAGCTTAAAAACTTTGATAAGTATGACAACTTTGGTAGTGAAATGATGCATGAATATGAACCTTTTTGAAGTTTCTTGGTTGTGACTTTAGATTGTGTGACTGTAGAGCATATGAGAGCATGTAAGGACAGTCATCACCATAAGAAGGATAATCACCTTGATACAATTCATCATGTATGCAGCAAAGACGTAGTCGAGTCCTCACATGCAAGATTTTCAAAAAAAAACATCAAAGGATAATACAAAGGGCAATCTCAGACTTCATTAAAGCACCTACTTATCTTCTCACATGTTTATCATCATGCAAGGGTATATATGAGTTTTCACAAGTTAAATAATCTTTTCATGCTTAGTTTAGTGGCAATTTGAGGCAGTTTTGGCCTATTTTAGGGACCCTCATGGTCACAACTGAAGTTAGGGGGAGTTCAAGCCTAAAATCATGCAAATTGGGGTAGATTGAAGCCCTATAATATAGGCTCTATTGCCTTATATGTCCAACAGATTGAAAACCTCATGCAAAGAGGTTAAACTCTATTTTTTTCAATCAACTTCATGCTCTTCTTGGAGGTTCAGTTCTAGTTCAGTTGAAGCAAAATTCAAGGAGCATGCACAAGTCAAAGAGTTCGAGTTAACTCTCAACTCCAGAGTTCACATCCAATTGAACTCTTCATGCACGTTCAATGTCTTCAACGAGTTGCAGCCTCTTTCAGCTTCAGTTATCTAAGGTGGCTTTCTATAAAGCAAAGCCTTCAACTCTTTTAGAGCAGTTCTTTCATTGTTTTCTTTTGCCTTATGCAAAAAAGAAAAGATTGCAACTCTTTTGAGATTAGTAGAGAAGCAACACTTAGTTTATTTTTATTTATTCTTCAGAAATTGTAAAAGCAAAGAAACTCCTTTTATCAATAAAAAATCAGCAAGTTTTCCTTCTCAATTTTTCCTGTATGAATGATATTATGAATGATTTGAGGTGGTTTTTGTGATTTAAACATTAAATCCTTGAGTTAGGTCTCATTTGCAATGAATTTTATGCAAGAATATGAACAATGTATGCAGGTCATAGGCTGTGTTAGCTGTTTTTTAGAGTTTGTGGTTGAGAAAACACACTGTTTTCCTACAACAAAACTTGAAATATAACCTCCCATTGAAACACTTTTGTATAAGCTCGTCAAAAGCTTGAGTTGTGCATAGAATAGAGCTAGTTTTGAGAGAATTGTGAGTGAGAACAGGAGGTATAAGGCTTTTTATCATTAGTGCATCACCTCCTAGTTTTAGTTTACGTTAAATTTCAACAATCTCGTCCCCTTTTCCAAATCAGTTTCAGTAGTTTGTAGGAGGTTTTCAAAGGGAACCAGCCCATAATCTGGAGGTTCATCTTCATCTCAGGCAACCCAGAAGCCTGAGGTGTTAGATTTTAGATCAGAAATGTAAGCAATTAATAATGCAACACATAAGACAAATGAACACAACAGTTTACCCTAGGAAAACCCTCCTTCTTGAGGGAGAAAAACCCAGCCAAAATGTATCTCTTATATATTTAATGAAGAGAGCAGAAATTTGCTTACAATTGGGCCAAACTCTAGGCTGATTTGATATAATAAAACACAGCACCACTCCTAGATGCGAATACACAATTTCTATGAATTCTCCTTGATATCGATTTGCTCTAAGCAAATGATGATCTGTAGTAGATATGCGAACTCCTTGATAAGTGCGAATTGACTTGAAAATGAATCAATTGATGATGAAATGGATGATTATCTCCTCTCACATCGGGTCCTTTAGTTTAGCCCCCTAACCCGCAAAATACGCAGGGTTCGGTTCGTTTGTTGTCTCGACAATTGTTAACTCGCCTGTGGGTCCTTCACGTAGGACCCACAGAGAACCCGGGTTGAAAATGAAGAACCCTGGCCGAACCGGGGAGAACCCAGAAGGACCCGGGAGGACCCACGCCTGTCCAGCCTTAAAAAAGGCAAAATATCAACTTAAAAACAAAAAACATAACCCTAAAAAGTGCCCAGATTGCCTTATATTGACTTGGCCGACCAAATGAGGCTCATTTTGCAAACTCAAAAGAGCAAAAACACCATTTTTTTGCCTCCAAGCTAAAATAGTTGATTTTTGCAGGTTTTCTCTTTTTTTTCAAAGGTGAGATTGTAAGAGCTATGAAGGAGTTCAACTGATAGAAACAAGAGAGGAATAGGTGCACTAAGAAGATCAAGCAATCAAAGGTGAGTGAATCTATCCTCTTTTTTTTAGTTTTCAATAATTTTTTTGAAGATTTTTCAAGTTTTTTTTTTTTTTCTAGTAAGGTTTGAAATTTTTTAAGAACATTTTATGCAAAATAAGGGGTTATAATGCCCATTTTTTCTAAAAAAAATTACTTGTTTTTTATTTATTTTAGGTTCATATCTTCATACAAAATGGCCGATAGTTCTACTTCAGTTGGAATAGGTGCAGAGAGTCAATTTAAATATGATCCAGGCTCACCTCTTTGGCGACATACGACAATGATTCAACAACTTCCCGGTGGTGGGGGTTATGTTTGGCGTTGCAGCCAATGTGGAACTACATATAGGAGCTCGTACTTTCGAGTGAAAGCCCATTTATGTGCTATTGGTAATCAAGGAATAAAACCTTGCCTTGGGCCAAATAAAAAAGGGTTGACAAAGGATCAAATAATGGGTTATATTAAAGAACAAGAGGATGCTGACAATGCATTCAAAACACCAAAGGCTACAGACCATCCTCTTATGAAGAAAGGTAAAAATAAAAGCAAAAGCTCGCAAAGACTTAGTGGCTTATCAGAACCGGCTGGCCCACATCCTTTCATGGAAATGGCACAATCTTCTGAAGGAGAAAATATGTCGGTGACACGAAAAAGAGGCCCATTGGATAGAGCCTTCAAAAATGAAGCAAGGGAGTTGGCAGATGAGAGCATTGCACGTTGCATTTATGGCAATGGGCTTCCTTTCAACCTTGTTAGATCACCTTATTGGCGGGAAATGGTGAAAGCCATTTCTAAGACAACTCCTGATTATGTTAGTCCTGGGTATGAAAAGGTGCGGACCACCTTATTGGCAAAGGAGAAATCTTCAGTAGAGGTAGCATTGAGAGTAATCAAGGATACATGGGTCGAAACAGGTGTGTCCATCATTTCTGATGGATGGAAGGATTGCAAAAATAGACCATTGATCAATGTTATAGCAGTATCCCCTAAAGGGGCAATGTTTTTGAAGGCAGTTGATTGTGAAGGGAAAATAAAAGATGCAAGTTTTATTGCCAATATCCTCATAGAATCCATTGAAATGGTGGGGCCTGAAAACGTTGTCCAAGTCATAACGGATAATGCTAAAAACTGTAGGGCAGCTGGGGCTATAGTGGAGGCTAGATATGGTCACATTTTTTGGACACCATGTGCAGTCCACTCACTCAATTTGATAATGCAAAAGATTGGTACACAAATTGAGTGGGTCAAGCAAATCTACGCAGAGGGTGAGGAGATCCAAATGTTTGTGACTAATCATCATATGTCACAAGCCATCTTCAGGACCTTCTCCAAGTTGGAGTTGCTTAAGGTAATTTAAATCTGATTTTTTAATATAATTTTTTATTTTTTTATTTTAATTTTTCATTGCTGATTTGTGACATGCATTTTCTTACAATGTTAGGTTGCTGAAACTCGATTTGCATCTCACACAATTGTCTTAAGACGACTTTTGAAGGTGCGACAAGCCTTGGGTTCTATGGTCATCAACAGTTTGTGGAGTGTATGGAGGCAATCAAGCACAAAAAGAGCCCAAAAAGTGAAAGCAATGATCTTAGATGATGAGTGGTGGGCTCGTGTGGAATATGTTTTAAATTTCACCGAGCCTATTATGAGCATGATTAGGTATACTGATACTGATCGCCCATGTTTGGGTGAAATTTATGATGGCATGGATTCCATGGTGGAGAAAATAAGAGCAATAATAGATGCCAAGGAACATGACCCAACGGAAACATTTTTCAAAACTGTGCAAACTATTATTGTTGACCGTTGGAACAAGATGACCACCCCTTTACATCTCTTAGCATTTGCTTTGTCACCAAAGTATTATAGCAAAGAGATACTTTCATTGCCGAGGAGGATGGCACCATATAGGGATTTAGAGGTTGCTGCTGGCTATAAGGCTGCATTTAGAAAGATATTTGTAGATGAAGAAATCCAAAGCATTGTCATGGGCGAGTTTAGCCAATTCATAGCTGCAAAAAATCATGATGTTTCTGCTCATCTAGACAGATATAGGAAAGATGCTGATGATTGGTGGTATCTACATGGTCAAGGCTCCATTTACTTGCAACCTCTTGCAATTAAAATACTCTCCCAAGTATGTATCTTTTTATTTATTTATTTTTTTGTTTTTCATTCGATGCTATTATGCTATATATTATGATTATTATCGGCAAGTAAAATTAAATACTAATAGTAATTACTAAATGTTGTGTGCATAATCAACAGGTTGCAAGTTCCTCTTCAGCTGAGCGGAATTGGAGTACATACTCCTTCATCCACTCGGTCAAGCGCAATCGTTTGGGTGCAAAAAAAGCAGAGGATTTGGTCTATGTACACTCCAACCTTCGTCTCTTATCACATAAGAAACCTGAATACAATGAGGGTGTGTCAAAGAATTGGGATCTCACCCCTGAGTGTGCTGATTTAGATGCTACAATTGCACAACTTACCTTGGCTTCTATGGATGACAATGAGGCAACTAATGCACCTAGTGGGAGTGGCAATCCAATTGATGGTGGTTCAAATGAAATTGAAGTTATTGAACCAATTGAGGATGATGAGGATGATGGATTTGAAGAATAGTAATACTGAATTAAATATTGTCTTGATTGTAATTTGAATTTTCAATGTGTAGTGACATTTTAAGACTTGAGTATTTACTATTTACCTTTTTGCAAATTATGAATATGATTACAGATTATATGAGGTATTACCGTATGGCGTATTTCATTGTTTCAATATTCTATGGCATTATGGCATTATGATCATATGATTATAATTTTGAGCATGCTTATGAGTCTATGGCATTATCATTATGTTTATAAATTTTAAAATTTATGTAATATATATATATATATATAGTATTCTAACCCAACCCTAGGAAAATTTTTAACTTGAACTCAACCCCAACCAAAAGATTCAACCCCGTATCGAACCGACAACTTATTATCTCCTTCTATATATACAATGCAAGGAGACTCTTCACAAGCAAGGCGACTCTTCACTTGGTCGGCCTCTTAAAGAAAATAAAATATTAATTATAATAAGGCCGACTTGCCTTAACAATTATTTGTTTAATATTTAATATTCTCGATTAGAGAGAAAGATATCTCCCACCGCTATTACATCAACACTCCCTCTTAGCTAGGGAGGTATCTTTTCAGATATCCATGTCATGGAGTCTCTCGACATGACACCCACAATGGCTACACCCATTTGTGGAAAAGAGTTCATCACGGAGTCCTCAACGTGATATCGCCCACCTTTGACCTCTTGACCCTCCTCGTCCAAGGTTGCCTCTTTTGTCGACTCCCTCCTAATGTTATTTCCTCCACTTCGAAGAAACTGATCAACTTTAGAATAAGAAACCTTTTGAATTGACTTTAGAACTTGCCTCCTTCTGAGATGTCCCTATGTCTATTTCCGCAATAGAAACAAGTTGTGTAGACCTTAATTTGCAATCTCGAGCAAAGTGACCATACTTGTTACACCTAAAACATTGAATGTGAGAGAGATCCTTCTTCTTCTTCGATTCTAGGGTAGAATCTGATCCTCTGTCTCTATTCCTCTTTCTTCCTTTACCTCTTTCTCTAGAAGTATGTGTAGCAAGAACTTGATTTTCTACATCATGATAGTTTTGCCCAATTCCTCTTGCTGCCAACCTGGACTCTTCTTGAATACAATCAGCTCAAAGATGATCAAACTTGGGCAACTTGGATCTCCCACTGATGCTCTGAATAAAGGGTTCCCAAGATTGAGGAAGACCATATAGTGCCAACATAACAAGATCTATGTCTGCAATTATATTCCCAATAGTGCTCAACTAATCTCTTAAATCAACAATCTTCATAAAGAATGAGATGACTGAATCTTCTTTATCCATTTTTACATGGTGAAGCCGTTGTCTCAAAGCAAGGGCTTTGCTGGTATTGTTGATCTCATACAATCCTTTTAGAGTATCAAACATTTCTTTAGCTGTGTTCAACTTGGAGATGATCAATACTAGGTGATCCATCACAGAGTCTATCATGATCTTTCTAGCCTTCGTGTCATTTTTCTTCCACTTAATTTTCTCAATATCATCAGAAGGCTCAGGCATATCACTTTCCACAAAATCAAGAAGATCATTCTCCTCTAATGCAATGAGTACCCTGGGTTTCCAAGAGTTGAAGTTTGTGGCTTCATCAAGTCTATCTTCTACTTTGACACCGATCACCATCTTCTTTTTCTGCACAAATTCACCTTCAAAGATCTGCCCTTAGGTCTGAAATAATTTGCAACCTTTTGCCTTCAAGATCTGCCCTAGATGAAAAGTTGACTTAACTGCTTAACAAATCTGATTAGATCTTTTCTTAGACCCACTCTAATACCATGTTAGATTTTAGATCAAAAATGTAAGCAATTAATAATGCAACACATAAGACAAATGAACACAACAGTTTACCCTAGGAAAACCCTCCTTCTCAAGGGAGAAAAACCTAGCCAAAATGTATCTTTTATATATTTAATGAAGAGAGCAGAAATTTGCTTACAATTGGGCCAAACTCTAGGCCGATCTGATAGAATGAAACACAACCTCTCTTAGATGCGAATACACAATTTCTATGAATTCTCCTTGATATCAATCTGCTCTAAGCAAATGATGATCTCTTGTAGATATGCAAACTCCTTGATAAGTGCAAATTGACTTGAGAACGAATTAATTGATGATGAAATGGATGATTATCTCCTTCTATATATACAATGCAAGGAGACTCTTCACAAGCAAGGCGACTCTTCACTTGGTCAACGTTTTAAAGAAAATAAAATATTAATTATAATAAGGCCGACTTGCCTTAACAATTTTTTGTTGAATATTTAATATTCTCGAATTAGAGAGAAAGATATATCCCACCGCTATTACATCAACATGAGGATGTCCCCATGTTGCACAAGCTTGCCAAACTTTAAAGCATAGCATTCAGGGTGCAATCCTTCATGACAACAATTTTCTAACATGATTGCATGACCTAAACCAATATTTATCTTTCTTAAAGCATTTAATTGGTAAGTTAAACCCTAACTACATTAAATTTTTTATTTTAGGGCAATCCCAAAAAGGGGACATTACAAACTCTAGGTCATTTAATGGGAAAGATAAAGATAAATTAGTGACCAAAGGAAAGACCGTAGGAACTAAGTGACCAAATGATAAAACATAAATTAAATAAAATAAAAAAGAGAATGATATTTGGTCAATAATTAAAAAATTCCATTGTTATTATTCTCATAACTAAAAATGATACCCAACATTGCAATCTATAGAGACCTAGTTCAACTAGTGAACACAATTAATGAAACTTATTTCATAGAGGTGGTAGAAAAACGATTTAAGAAAGATATTGTGGGGAGTGAAGACATTAATTAGATGAATGAGATCCTAATTCCAAAAGAGGATCTTCTCACCATATAGTTTATATATTGCCCATGTGTCCTAGGCAACACTAGATTTGAACTTTCCTAGTAACTACTAAATTTTGGTAGTCCAAGTTTTTATTATATTCAAATTTTGTTAATAACAACATTATTTAACTTATAGCAATACAAAGTAGTACTTTTATTTGAGTAGACTATGTACCAACTACTATATAATTCAATAGTAGCTTGATTGGGCTTAAAATTCACAACAATCAAATATGTAATATTTTTAATCATTCTCAATTTTCTTCTACATGTAGATGGTCTTAGAAGAAAATGTCTTGTCCTACTTATGAAAAGTCGTAATTTTATATTTAATTTTAGTATTCTTTAAGAGGAATGATTAATTAAGGATTTGAAATAATGTTTTAAAAGTATACAATTCAATTTTTTGTAGATTAATCATGTTTCCAATGTTTAGGAACATCATCCTCAATTATTTTATAACTCTAAATGCTATTTGAGGTTTATTTCAAATATTGTGTAGTGCCCAAAATTTTACATTCAAAAACATAGCTAAGGACACAACACAAATTTCAAATTTCAACTACAAACACTAGACTAGCTTACAAAAGTATGTTTCTAATACACAATATATCAAAATTAATTCCAAAGTAAAAACAAATGTACAAGACCTAAGGGCCAGACCTATTCCTCGGGGATTCATCTCTGATGGCCTTGCCTATGTGACACACAAAGGCTTCGTAGTTCAACAACTTGAGCTTGAAACAACACTAACTTGGTCAATAATAATGTATATCATTTGGGTTCAATTATTGCACTAATTTTGGCAACACTTCGATCATGCCCCAATGTCTCTACTCCACACCATAATTGTAACACCCCTCTATTTTGTTCTTTTGATCGAACAATGTTTGTTATATATGTTTTGCTTTGTCAGCACGTTGGTTATAAACTTGATTACTTTTGACCACTAATTGTTAAGCGATGTAAACATTATGTTTTGATGTGATGGTACTTTAATCAGATGATATTATTGTTTCATGTTATGGATTAAATTAGCAAGTATGTGTATTATAGATGCTTTATGCTTTGATTATACCATTGATGTTTATAGGCGTCAGTTAGCGATATTGTATTGGTGAAGGGGACGGGATCACATCACTCGCATGCGAGTTCCCTGTGATTCCGCGATTTCCTCTTCACGGTGTGTTTTAATATTTATATATATATGCATGTTTGACACTCGTGTTGTGTGCAGGATGCAGGTACAGGACATTGACTCCACCTGATTCTACAGGTCTTAGCATGTCCCTTGTTCAACGGAAAACGATTGGGAGATAGTAGCTTGGTTTTCTGTGTCGGAACTTCACCCTAGCCATAGTGTGTCATCGGGTTGTCAGTTGGGATAAGTTATCTTCCTCGTCGTCTCATCTCTCCTTGCTTGCGTGATTAAAATTCCTAGTGAAATGGTGTTCGCTTTATTTAATTTTATTGTCAAAATGCATAAAGGAGTGCTTGTTATTTAATTAGTTAATTTAATTCAATCAATAAATTAATCTAATCATGCATTAGATTTATTTATTGATTAAGTAAATTAAATTAATTATGTTAGTATTATTAAATTTGAGGCAAATCAAAAAATAAATAGATGGAAAATTCCCTTGCATACCTTTTTGTAAGAAAATAAATTAAAAATGTTTTCTTTAAAATGTAAATTGTTAGATTCAATTTTGTGAAAGAAAGGGAATTTAATTGTCATTTGGGGTGCAAATAGAAATTTGTTTTAAATAAATATCATGCATTTAAAAAGGGAAATAGAATTATTTTATAAATTGTCAAAATGAAAATATCCAAAAATAGCAATAACTATGGTGGGTGAACCCAAATTAGGGGTTTGACAATTTGGAGAGGGCATAAGGAAATGCATTTTCTTTTTTTGAATTATCTTTTTTTGAAATTGGTAATTTTGGAGAGCAACAAGAAACTTGGAAATTCTTGGAGAAAATTTGGAAGAAGGATTGGAAAGATTAGTTGAAGCAAAATTTGAAGGAGAGCAACCTCCATTGAAGGATTCAAATAGCTTGGAGAAAAACAAAAGGTTCCATGCTTTTCTTATTATGCAATCTCATTTTAAAATCCTATTGCTTTTTGTTTGAAATGGTTCAATCTATTAATGGAATTCAAACTTTGATTGAAAACCCATGAGAAGATCTTCATTTGAACTTGAACAAAAGAACTTTCAAACTTAGTGAAAACCAAAAAAAAAAAGAGAATGAAAACTATCTATGAAAATCTTGAAAACAAGCATGGAAATTCAATGGTTTTCTATGAAAGTGTATTTGCTTGGAAAAATCTCAATTCAAATTGTGAGAAATCTTTATTTTATTGTGTTAAATCTTGCAATTTCAATGGAAAATTATTGTAATTCTCAGATTGTGCATTTGCACAATCTGGGTATGGAAAATAAGTATTTTCACAGTCATTTTTAATGACTGTGTATATGTATATATATGTATATATAAATATATACATATACATATGTATATATATATAAATATATACATATATTTATTTATGAGTTGTTTATACCAAAGAAAATTCGAAATTATATGAAACTGTGTTTTTTTTTTACCATTCTGGGTTTTACCCAAAATTTTTGTTTTTTTTTACCAGTCGCCGGCGGGTGAAAATCTGCATGGCGGATTTGTTTTAAAGGATGGGCTATGTGTATTGGGGGAGGGTTTAAACCCTCGGCCGCCCCAAGAATGGCGACGACCGCCTGTGGAGGCAGCACCGTCGCTGCCTACACAGGTCGCCGCCCCCATTCATGGGGGCTGCGTCCCTTGTTCAAACAGGGCACGGCCGAACCCTAAAACGTGGATGGCGTTTGGTTTAAAATTTACTTTTTTAAATTTCATTTATTATATTTATTAAATATAAAACATATAACATATTTTATATTATATGTTTTATATTTAATATATATAATATGAAATTTGTTTTCAATATTTTATTTTGTCAATTAAAATATATTTTATATATATGTTATATATAATAATTTAATATTATTATATAATATATATATTATAATATGTGTATAATATATTTTAATAAATGCTTAAGTAATTATCATGCGCATTTAAATATTAATTATATATATATATATTTTAAATATATATGTAATTAGGTATATATATATATATATATATATATATATCGAGTGTATATATATATGTATATCTGATTATATAGATATTTAATAAATATATATGAATTTTTAAATGTGATTTATTTTCTAAATGAAAGGAATATTTAAATTATAATGAGGTAATTGTTAAGGGATAAATGAAATTTGGTTTATGGGAAATTATTGGTTATTAAAAGAAAAGAAATTGATTTAAAGATATTGTGTGTATTGCGTCAACAAGAATCAAACGAACATTCAAACCCTTATGTGATTGTGCAAGAACATAGTTATTTAAATTGTTTTAAATGCACTAATGCGATGAATGATTGGATTTACGAAATCCGAAGGTAGATTACCTTATTTTGTTTGCAAGCTTTCTTTCGTCGTGGGGTGCTTATTCTTGTTGGGTTTTGAGTCGGATCTGTAAGTCTTCCAGATTGAATCGTCTTTATGTGTTTTTGGGTTGTCAGCATGTCAATCAACCTTGTTTGCCATGGGTAGTGCTTACGTGCGTCCAGTGTTATATCTGATTATCTTGGGCGGGTTTTATCTATTTCATGTCGTGTTTAGGGATTCATTATCCCTAGGTCGTACTTGAGTACCCTTTGGTGGTGGCATAGTTCCACGTGTTGTCTTAGAGAAGTGGCTTGCATTGAGGGCCGACACACAAAGTGGTGCCAGGAGATCTCAATGTAAGTTGGTTAATTCAGTGAAAACTTAAACCAATTAATTAGCATAGGTGGTACCAACATTTAAAAAGATTAATTTTGCCTCACTCATGGACGCAAGTGCTTGTATAGACTTGGGATGAGACGAGAAGGCCTGGAATGGCAAGATCGTTATCTTGTCCCTTTGAAAGATAACTGATTCCGCATTGGTTTGCATGTGGGGCTAGGAGTCGATAGAGGTTACCAGGATATCCCGAGATGGGGGCCGGGACCTAGGAAGACTTGCCAGGATATCCCATGCGACATTGTGATGACACTTCTCCTAAGTCAACATTATGTTTGCATTCGTGATGTGATTATTTACTCAATATCTGGAAGCATTGTAACCTTTGTGTCATGTGACGTCATGTTGTATCCTTTTTCAGTTGAGTCATGTGGCCTATGTTTAGAGGTTGTTGGTCTTGACCTGAAACTCTTGTTACTATCTCCTAGCACGGGGGGTGAGCCTTCGGGTATCACATGGTTGGGTGGAATGTGCAGCTTACTCCGTTGTGTTGGCATTGGCTTATGTGGACGAGACTTTCGTTTTGGAGAGCTCGTGGGATTCCAGTTGCTACCTTGGTTTCATTTATGCTAGTTGCTTTTGCATTTTATTTACCCCTCATTGTTATCGAGGTGGAAATTGTAATAAACAATCATGTTATTGATTTACCTCATTCTGGGAATGAGAGATGTAATTGTAATTATATAACTTCTGTCATTGGTAACCATGAAGGACCTCATGGTCTTAATGAAAATATCATGTATGGAATGTATGTGCTTTAAGTATTCAAGTGAATGTTGCTATGTTTCATTTCATGCATGTTGTTTTAATTTATGATTTAAATAATCTTTGTCTCGTAACCTTAGGGGATTGTTGGCGTTGTGTTGTGATCATACATGTATTTGTAATTAAACAAAAAAAATAATTGTGCATTTGTTTAGTAGTTTGCAACTTCCCCTAGGGTTGCATGGCGGGGCATTACATAATAATAAGGGAATTTTTTTTTTTGAGAACAAGGATTGTCTACAATGCCTAATAAGTTGGAAGTTGATGTGCCTAACAATACATACTTACTACAAGAGATGACTTTGAACCTTTACATACCATTCCATATGGTATACTTTTGATATCGATTAGCCAATTTCATGGATGGAAACAAAATTCCCCTTTTTAAAAAAAATCACTCAATACTAAGAGATTTATATAAACAAGAGTCAAATCCCATATTTTCATCATATAATTACTTATCAATTTCCAATCTGCTTCCTTGCAGCAAAATAGGGCAGTGTTTAAATCATCATAACTTTCATGTTACTAAGCCAAATTTAAAATTCATGATTTTCCAAAATGGTGGAAGAATGAAAGACAAAACCCAGAAATAGCATTGCAAAAATCACAACCATGTGTGAGCAGTTTTCTCTGCAACGTAGCTCACTAGATTACTTAAAACAATAGTTGGCAATAAAATAACCTTACACTATTGCATGCTTATTAATCTTTACATGACCTACATTTCTTAGAGATCAAAATAATTCCAATAGATTTTATAACTTAGTAATTCTTGCCTTGCTTCTATTCAAGCATAAAATGTTAGTGATAAAAAGGAAAATCCTAATAACTTGGATATAGTCATTTCTATATCTTTAGGCAACAAGTTCAACTAGGCAAAGAGCCTTCTTAAAAGTAAGGTGCAAAACATTTAAATAATAAGTGATATCATTCCAATGATGTTACAATAAATATTATAAACATTGTAATAAATGTCTATATTTAATACATCTATTAAGGAATTATTCAAGCCATTTTATTTACTTTATAGCCTATTTTATTTTATATGAAACTATTTATACAATAGCTTAAATTTGATATCTTTTATCATTTTTAGATAGATCTAGATGATTTGGGTAGTAATTTTGTAATGCCCAGAATCTAGAAATGAAATAAAAGCTATAAAGCTACAAATAATTGACAGTTAAAGTACCATAGATTAATTAATTGAAACTAATTTGTGAGAAATGAATCAAATGATGTGTGTAGGTCTACTATTAGAACTAAATAAACTAGAATTATTCTACTAGTGATTGAACAAATCCATTATAGACTGCTTCTATCCGGTTATTAGAGTTTCCTAGAAAAATATTTTGTGGAGGTAGACATTATATTTAAAATTTCCATATTTCAACAGGTACTAAGTATTAAGAATAAAAATAAATGATGGTTGTATTTTGAAGGCTATAAGGTATAAACTCTCTTTGACCCCTGTTATCCCTAAGACAAAAGTAATAAATTAATTAAACTACTGTTAAAATCTTAGGACTCCTTACGATATAATCATGGAAAGAACCTTATGCAATACAGGTTGCAATAAAAAGGGGGTAAAAATTTATTAATCAAGCAAAAGACCAAAATACAAGAAGGGGCCAACCACCCACAGTCATAACCAAGAATCACATAATCCTATTAGCCAACCACAGCTGATCCAACAATTGAGAGTAATTCGTAGGTAACTGATCCTTATTACAAATATTCTAATCCTGCACCTGATCAGAAGTCCATTTGGCCAAACAATCCGCCACTCCATTCCATTCTCTTGGAATATGAGAGTAGACCACAGATTCGAAAGACCTACCCAACCTAAGAATCTGTCTAATAACCAAAGCTAGATGCCAGTTGGCATCATCCAACCGTTGCACATTCAACAAATTAACCACCACTTGAGAATCAGATTCACAAACTATCCTCCACCCCAAAGCACACCCTCTCTCCATAGCATGCAAGATGGCAAGAGCTTCCATGTAATTATTTGTATGCCATCCTTTATAAATGGAAAAGAGAAATTGCACATTACTAGAGCTATCTCGAGCAATACCCCCCACACTAGCATGACCAGGATTCCCTCTAGAGGAACCATCAGTATTGATCTTTAGAACCCCCTGAGGTGGGGGAAGCCATCGCCCAACCCTATTAATTTTCTTACCAGATTGTTTACCTCTGCTTTGTCTAGCTAACAAAGAGGTATTTCCCTAATCCTGAAAATCAAACCGGCTATAGACAGAAGCATGTGAAGGTTCCACAACAACTGAAAGGTCACACCTTGTTGAAACTGTCTCCTAGATCGAACTCATAATTTTCCTCCACAAATGTTGGATAGTCAACTTTGCATCCTAAAAAATCCAATGATTCATCTCCAACCAAATATTCCATAAAATGAAAGAAGGCCCAATAGCCCAAGCCACTTGAAGAAAAGGAGTATTAACAGGTGGCTTAGCCAACTGAGCCCAGAACTCCACCAATGAAGTAACATGCCAACATGCCTGATTCTAAAGGCCCCACTAGAGATATCAAATCTCCTTTGAAAAGGGACATTGAAAGAAAAGATGAGAGACACACTCCCCACTATTGTAGCACAACATACAAATAGAAGGGCCCTGGAAACCCCGCTTACAAAGATTGTCCTAAGGCACTTATTTTGCACCAACAACCACAAGAAAAAATTACATTTTGCCCAAGAAAATTTGTTCCACACCTACTTCCACCATGGAACACCATCACTGTCGAAGAGTTGCCTATCCAACTCCAAATAACCCCCTGCCACATAATACTTACCAGTAGAATCCCATCCCCAGGCCAAAGTATCATGCTCATCAAGAGAATTGTAATCTCTACTGGAAAGAATCTGAGCCAGTTGTTGTCTAGCGCCTTCTAACCCTCTAGGTGGCCAGTCCTGGGGTTCTTTCCATCTCCAAACATCAGCATCCCCGAGACGCATAACAGTCTTGAAATTAGCCACTTTGCTCCACCCAGCAATAGTAAAACAGTCACTGAGGAGTTGGAGATGCAGATAGCTTGAAAGGATTGGAGGGTGACCGTCCCAAGCATCCAACCAAAACAAAGCTTTAGAGCCCTTATTACAAATCCAAAAAATCCCCTACTTAATAAGCTTAGCCCTAGTCTTCAAAGTGTGCCAAATAAAGGATCCTTTTTCCTCAAGAGAGTACCGAGGGATATCCCTACTATCCACTTCTCCAAGATACTTATTTGTAAGAATTCTAGCCCAAAGTTGATCTTGACAAATACACCAACGCCAGTATAATTTAGCAGCCAACACTTGGCCATTCATTGTTGCTAACCTAATACCAAGCCCCCCTTCTTTTTTCAGCCAACAAACAAATTCCCACTTTACTAAACTTCACTTAGAGGCCAACAAAGTACCACTCCAAAGGAATTGACGTGATAGAGCATCAAATGCCTTAATGAAGTACGAAGGAGCCACTTGCACAAAACCCCTGTAAATAGGAAGAGCCTAGATCACAAACTGAAGAAGAGTAACCCTACCCACAATGGAAAGCCATCGATGAGTCCAATGATTAATCCTCCTTCGCAAATTATCCAACAACTCCTGCCAGTAACCCCTAAGCTGTCTCCCAATAGTCAAAGGAATTCCAAGATAAACCAAAGGAAGAGATCCAATTTGGAATCTCAAGATATTCGCAATCTGTCTCTGAATAGGCTCAGGGGTATTAAAGAAATAGATAGAAGACTTGTGCTCATTGACTATCTATCCTGAAATGACTAAGCAAGTATCCAAAGTCTATCTGAAAGTTTATGCCTCTTGAATTCGAACAACCCCCATTAAAGTTGTATCATCCACAAACTACAAGTGGGATTGAGTAGGCAAACCGTTGCCCCAACTCCAACCTTGAATCAAACCTTGGGACACCCGAGACTTGACGAATCTTCCTAGGCCTTCAGCCATAATGATGAACAAATAGGGAGATAAAGGATCCCCCTGCCTAAGACCCCCGAAGCCCCAAATAGCTCAGAAGGCTCCCCATTGATGATGACAGAAAATGAGGAAGAAGTAACACAACTCATCATCCAACTAACCCACTCACTACTGAAGCCAAAAGCATTGAGAACCTTATGCAAAAATTGCCACCTAACCGTATCATAAGCCTTAGCCATATCCAATTTAATGAACATATATTTTTCCTTAGACTTAGCCATAGAATGAATAACTTCAAAAGCAATCACGATGCCATCTAGAATTTGTCTACCAACAATGAAGCCACCTCGTTCTTCTAAAATCAACAAAGAGATCCAAGACTTAAGCCTCTCAGCAATCAATTTAGTAATAATTTTATAAACCACATTGCACAAAGCAATGGGCCTAAAAAGTTCCAACCGATCAGCTCCAACTTTTTTTGGAATAAGGACCAAAAAAGTAGAGTTCAAGGCTCGCAACATCTGCTTATTGAGTTGAGACTCTCGTACTACTTCCAAAAGATCAGATTTAACAATCTCCCAAAATTCCTGGAAGAATTCAGCTGGGAACCCATCAGAACCAAGAGCCTTCCCTTTGTGCAACCCAAAAACCACTTCCTCCAATTCAAACAAAGAGATAGGCCAATTAAGGGCCTCATTCATTGCATTAGTGACCAAGGAGGGATTACAATCCAAAATCAGATTTTCTTCATTACCCATATAACCTGTACCTTTAGAAAACAAAGCTGAATAAAATTGAGTAGCCTCACGGGATATCTCCCTCTGAGATGTGAGCTGAAGACTAGCTGAGTTAACCAAAGAGGAAATATAACACCCTTGCCTTCGTGCTTTGACAAAATTATGAAAGAAAGTTGTATCCTTGTCCCCCTCTCGAAGCCAATCTATACGAGCCTTTTGTTTCCAAAATATTTCTTCTCGAAGCTCCTATTCCTCTAAAAATTTCATAGCCTGAGACTCCGCTCTACATAAATCCCCTATTAAACCATTATCCCTGATGCGATGAGTAATATCATCCAAACAAGCTTGAGCTTTCCACATATTAGTCTGTACACTACCAAAACACTTCCTATTCCATCGTTTGAGCTTATATTTAACAAATTGCAACTTCTTAACAAAAGAGTACATAGCATTGCCATAGGTTGGGCTCCCCTGCTGCCACCACTGCCCTATCAACTCATAAAGCGAGGAATCACGAAGCCACATAAGTTGGAATTTAAATGAAGGATTCTTAGGACCAAAAAGTAAAGTGGCTGAAAATTTAATGGGCTAATGATCCGACCCTCTCCAATCAAGAATCTTAGAGCTAGTAGTCCACCTATCCCCAACCCAAAAATAGGACACAAGAAATCTATCTAGCCGCTCAGAAATAGCCTCCTCCCCACATCTTCTATTATTCCAAGTATAAATACCATTAGATGGTTTCACATCAAATAAATTGAGTAACTCTAAATGCCTCTGAAGAAGAGCAGAAGAGGGATCCAACCTCGAAATTCCCCCTCTTTTCCTCCAAGCTCAACACAGCATTAAAGTCACCAGCTAAAATCCAAGGGAGGAAAGGAACAAGAGATTGCACATACCTTATATGAGACTAAAGACTTGATTTACCAGAGAGATCAGTCAGAGCATAAACATTAGTAATCAAAATGATTTCACCAGAATCCAAAGAGGAGGCCACTAGAGACATAGAGGAACAACTAGCCGTCCACCACAGCGGAACAATCTTCCTTGGGTTCCAAAAACAAGCTAGCCCGCCTGAGCTACCTGAAGCCCCAATGCACTGACATTGACTAGACCTCTAGATACCATGAGCATATTGCAACATCCCATCCACTGGTAACTTAGTTTCCTAAATGCAGACAATATTCAGAGAATGAGCCACAATCAAATCATGAATAGCCTTTTGTCGAGGGATGCTATTCAAACCCCTAACATTCCATGAGAGGACAATCATTAAAGAGGTTGGGAGAAATGAGCCTCAATGGGCATCACTGACCTCGATTCCACCAACATCACCCTAGTTAATTTAACTTTTTCTTGATCCTTCTTACGACCATCCTTAGAAGATTTCTCTGGAGGCCCTCTTTTAAGGGACTTTTGTTGCAGCCCTAGCACAGGAGGTGAACTCAAGCCTTGACTAGAACTCAAAGCCTCCTTTGTCAAGTCTGCCAAAACTATATCATCATCGGCCTCCCTAGAGACCTTTGGCACCAAAGGAACAATATCTCTAGAGGGCACCTAAGGGACCTGCTTCCCATCCTCCGACAAAATGTCAGTGGCATTCCCCTGCTCCTGCTCACCATCCATACCCAAACCAAAAGCTCCCAACTGCATATCCACAGGAATCCCCTCTTCCGTAGCCAAATCCTGCAGAGCATCAAAACGATTAAAACCTTCCTCCATTTGCCTATCTCGAAAAATTCTTTTCTGACCTCTCCCCTTATTGCGAGGTTTAACAGGCATAAAACCATCCTTACCTGAGTTAGCATCCAACGTAAGGCCTTTTCCTCTATCCACCTGTGGAGCAGGGGAAGAGGAGGAGATGTTACTAGTTGAGGCTTTATTAACCCTAGGGAATCTCCTTTGAAGGTGACCATACTCATGGCAAACACAACAACAAAAAGGCAAAGTCTCATAATCCAACGACTAAATCCAAGAAGAAGAGCCCATACAAATTTCCATCGAATCTAGCAAAGGCTTATTCAGATCTATCTCCACACATATACTCGATAGGTAATAATTTTTCTATCCAAAGTTTGTTGGGTTGTACCAACTGGCTTACCAAGCAAAAGAGCTATACGTTGCAAAACATCATTATTCCAAAACTCCAACGGCAGTTGAGGAAGACACACCCAAACAGGAACCCTTAAAGGGAGCTCTTCAACAGAATTGAACCCCACATGCTAGGGTTTGATGAATAAACCCACTTGGTTGTAGAAATAAGGACCCCCTTCAAAAACTCGATTCCTGTCAGCCATGCAGGAAAACACAACCATAAAATAACTGTTTGCAGCCAACATTATTTCCACTTCTCCTTCAACTTGCCAAGAGCAACAAACCCACAATTCCAAAGCAGACATAGAAATACAGATACCCATGAATTTGCATATTAGAGCATGATTTCTTAGGTATGAAACCTCATCAATAACTGATTCCAGTTGAATAACTAAAACATGGCGATCAATACTCCTGGCTAAATAGCCATTAAATTTCTTCATTTTTGAAGCACTACCCACATAAAACACTTTAGAAGGTTGTGCATGCATACCTGGGAGGGAACCTCCCTGACCTGAAGCACCTGATATCATTAAACTGGAGGACGCGCGAGCTTCCATCGCCAATAAATAGTCAAAGACCAGCCTTCGAAAAGAAAACTACCAGCAAAGACTTTCCCCGCACAGCAAAAACCACCCACCCACCTAGCACAAATGCAACAAGTAGAGGAAACGAGAGCAATGAAAGACGAGGCTAGGGCCAACAGCCCTAGCCACAAAAAGAGAAACCCACCACCGCACGCAGCATCATCGCAGAGCAACAATTTCAATCTTTGTAAAGTTATTTGGATCAAATTTGAAGTCTCTTATCTTTGGCTTCATATAAATTTAAACTCTTATGGATTTTCTTTTATCTTTAACATTTGACTTAATTCAATTCTAAAATATTCAACATAATTGACGATTCATATTTAAATGGACTGAATTTATCTACTATATGTGAAATCTTGGAAGTAGATCAAATGTATTGTTTTTGATATAGGTGAAAACAGGTTTTGAAGGGACCCAAAACCCTTTACAAACAAGAACAAGGCTGCAGAAAAGACAGCCTGCTGCCAGGCAAAAACCAACTCCCAAACAAGACCCTTCAAGATTTACATTTAGCACTATTCTTGTGGGAGCAGAGAGTCATGTCAAAAGAAGGCCTAGATATTTTTGCTTTCTTGCCCTTAAAAGTAATCCAACCTTCTTCCACTTGTGTTGCCTTATCAAGCCAGGTCAACCCTCTATTATCTTGAAGATGAATGCCTACCGCCATAGTCTTAGAGATTTCATAGTTATTCCTTTTTGCAGGCAAAAACTTATCTGAAGAGCCTCCAAACATGGAAGTCGTAGCGCTATCACCAGGACTGGCCACCTAAGATCTAATCATTTGCTCAATAGGGGTAGCCATAGCAGCCCTGCCATTTGAGACATTCAGAGGGGATGCCCCAAGACCCTATGATTCAGAAGCAACCACCTCAGAAAAACTCCTATGTTGATCAGATTTCTTCTCAACTGTATAATGTTGTTGTGGAGTACCATTCCACCAAGTAGCCTTCTTAGCTTTTTTCTCAAATCTGCATTGTGCCGCAACATGTCCTATTTTAAAACACCTTCTACACCGGAAGGGAATCCCATTCATAATCCAAAGATTGGATCCACGAACCCTTAGAAGATTTAAGTAAAACCTTAGCAAGCAGTCCTTTTGAAACATCAATTTCAACTAGTATATGGGCAAAGGTGGAATGAAAAATGTCAGAAGATTCATCATCCACCAACAAAAAATCACCAAGGGCTTCGCCCACACCCTCCAAAAGAGAGTCACTCCAAAGGTGGAGAGGAAGATTAGGCAATCGAACCCAAATCGGGATCTTGTTAAAAGTTCCATAAGCAAGGTTGAAATCTGAATGCCAAGGCTTAATCATTAGCAAATATTTGTCCTCCCAACTAAAAAAGTTATCACATAATATTATATTTTTGTCTTGAGCATTATCAAACTTAGCTACAAAAAACCCCATAGCCATGGGGAAAATATGAACTTTACCAGAAATCAGAGGCTCCCATTCAGAGGTATTGTTAGGCACGTCAACTTCCAGCTTATTAGGCATTGTTGATAATCCTTTTTCTCAAAAATTTTCTTTCCCTTGTTCCTATAGTGTAGATTAAAGACATTGGGGCATGATCAAAGTGTTGTCAAAATTATCACAATAATTGAACCTAGATGATATATATTATTATTGACCAAGTGAGTGTTGTTTCAAGCTCAAGTTGTCAAACTATGAAGCCTTTGTATGTCATGTAGGCAAGGCCATCGGAGATGAACCCTCGAGGTATAGGTCTAGCCCTT
Source organism: Sequoia sempervirens (assembly GCA_007258455.2). Taxonomy (NCBI): domain Eukaryota; kingdom Viridiplantae; phylum Streptophyta; class Pinopsida; order Cupressales; family Cupressaceae; genus Sequoia; species Sequoia sempervirens. Next base: position 707,980,290 of record VDFB02000003.1, on the reverse strand, counting down.
AGGTCCTGTCTTTTTTTATCTAATTTATAATTATTCTTAATATGTGTGCATTGGAATCAAACTTTTGTAAGTTAGTCCAATGTTTGTAGTCAAAATTTGAAATTTGTGTTTTGTCCTTGGCTATGTATTTGGTAGACAATTTTAGGCATGACATATTGTTTGTGATTTTTATTGATATATGTCTCACTTATTATTTTAGAACTCTAGATATTGCTTAGTGTTTGTTTCAAATGTCATTTATGACTTTGATTGATAAATGACTCACTTAATATTATGTTCCTTGTAAATAAAATAATTTATCGTACATGTAAAGTTGAGGGTAGTTGACTAAGAGTAAAAAAATTAAATATAAGATCTCATGAATGATATAAAAATAAAACTTGTACATTTATGATTTATTAGATCATTCATTCAAGAACACTAAGATACCTATAAATGTCATGAACACACTTAAAACATAATTTGTATATAATATTAAATAAAATAAATAATGAATAATGATCTCATTATGTGGATGTATTTGGGAAATCCTCCAATTTATGTGCATATTCTCAATCTTATGGAGATGGAGTAAACAACATTTAACGTCAAGACATACCATAAATACTAGTATATCTATTAGTTCAATAAATTAAGTGGTAACTTTATGGTCAAATATAATATGTATGCTACAAAAGTGTCAAATCTTATTAGATAAAAATACAATTTCTAGGCCCTCTTAAAATAAGAACATGAAGGAGTTTTTAGTCTTCCATATTAGTTGTTTAAATCAACAATCCAATGCTTTGAATTAGATAACTTGGTTTTACCATGTATCCATCGTTTGATTTTAATATATCCTCTAATAATATTGTTCCAAATAGTTAAATTGAAGAATGCATTGGATCTACTTAAATTAAACTTGTAAAATCATTTAAAAATGATTTTAGACAATCAATAGACACATATGTAAATAATCAAGTTACCAAACACCAAAAATTTATGTCTTCTTGTCAAATCATTTCATATAGAGCTTGGATGAAAAGGACTACTTATATATGCTATCAACCATCAAGTAATGCCTTTAATAGTAATATTAGGTGTCAAAAGATAATAGACTTATATGCAAAGAATCTATATAAGATAAATAATTAAACCATTTAATATATAATTGCAAACTATTAAAATCTTGTTAAAATAATTTTGTATTTACATGCGATAATAATTTTGGAAAAAAAAAATCATACCAAAAAGACATGAAGGCAGACAAAAGCATGGCGAGAAGAGCATAGTAAAGTATTAAAAGCTTCTTGCAATTTTTTTCAAAAACATCATAGTATTGTTATTAATTATTCAAAATTTCTTTGCCACCCAACAAAACACAAACACTCCATAAGCACAACTTTGGTTTGAATAACATACCTGAAATCTCTAGAAAGAATTCTCTGAAATGCAGTTACTTTTAAGGAAAACTTAAATTTTCCTCTTCTTGTTCATTCTAGCAATCTGAATTATAGAAATAGTGAAAAAAGTTCAAATGTTATAATAATTTCAGTTTTAGAGCCCTAAAACAAAAGAAAGTACGCAAAGTAGAATCAGAGTATATTTGTTTTTGTTTGAAATAAAATTTTCTTGTGAATTTTTTGAAAATTATAATAAGGTTGACATCAAATGTCATTGCCATCCGGCAAACACGCTGCATAAGCACATATTTGGTTTGGATAGCATACCAAGAATTGTCTAGAAAAATAATCCCATGAAATGCATTTTACACCAATTAGATAGGAAAATTTCCTAAAACTTCAAATTTTCCTCTCCTCATTCACTTCTCCTTTCCAAATTAGAAAATAGTAAGTGTCAAATTTTTGAATAATGTTGGTTGAATGTCACACAGAGATTTGAAATGTCACGAAAAAGCAAAGTATAGGGTTAAATAAGAACTTCTTGAGAGTTTTAGAAAACTACAATAGAAATGTTATCAAAATTTCAAACCTAACATATGCTTTTGCCACCAAAGAAACACATCACAGATATAAAATATTTGGAATCTCCAAGAAAATAAAACCTAAATTGCAATAATATGTAGTAGATGAACACATTCTATAGAACTCTAAATTTAACTCTGCTCCTTTATCGTGGCATCCTATATATTTAAAAGCGAGGGCTAAATGTAACTTTCTTGCACTCCAAAATAATTTTGAACTCTAAATTTTACTCTACTCTTTTATCATAACATTCTAAATTCTTATATGCTTATATTAACATCTTATGCTCATAATGGTAATGGCGAGTGGAGCAGTGCTGGGCGGGAGCCAATGAGCATTTTTGAATGGCAATGGTGTGCCGGTTTTGGGCGCAGCCCGTATGCTTTAGTCTAGGGGTTGCCCTTCGGTGGCTAGGGCTTGCAGTGATCTCCTTCCTACTCGGGCTGTTTTTGGCTGCCATTCAAAACCTCTATTGAATCTTTTGTAGGATTTGGACGGGACTATGTTGGTGGCTGGGGCTACGCGGGGTTTTGTTCATTCTATCTCTCAGCCTTATGTGGATGCGTCATGCGTGCCTCCTCTTGTTGTGTGTGGTAGGGGCTCCTCTGCTCCTGATTCTGCTATGGGCGGTTGTGGGTTGCTAGGTGTGGATGGATCTGTGCCTCTGCCTGGTGGTCTGGGTGGGGTTTCGATGGATGGGGCTCCCCCTGTTCTGGGAGTTTCAGATGCTTCTCGTCTGAAGAGTAATCTTTTCTCTAAGGTGTTGCCCACTGTTCCTACTGCTGGTGGTAAACGAAAGTTTTTTGTTGATGCAGTTTCAAAGGTGCATGTTGTGCCTACTTCGCCTTTTGCTAAGGTTCGTCCTCTGCCTTGTGCCTGGGCCTCCCCTATTGTGGTCTGTGGGCCTGAGGTTGCTGAAAATGAGGATTTCTATGTGCGTCAGGGTGTGGTCTGCAAGTTTAATGGCTTGTGGTCCACCCTTCCTGATCTCCACGAGTGGGTTTCCGTTTCTTGGAAGCCCATTGTTTTTAGAAAAATTGACATCTATCCCAGTGCTAGAGTTTTCTTCTATGCAACCTTCTCTACCCTTGAGGCTCATGACTTAGTGCTAGATAGGGTTTGGATGTGGGGTGTTCATTTGATGTTCATTTGGCCTTGGTCTTGCTCTTTCAATCCCCTTATGGAGCCACTAAATATCAGACCAGTTTGGATTTGACTACCGAATCTCCCTCTCCAGTTTTGGGAGGACTCATGTTTTGAAGCTATTGGCAACGTCATTGGTAGTTTTTTTAAGGTGGATTCTACGTCACGGGATCTTGGGCATACTACGGTGGCTCGTATTTTAATTGATTTGGATATCTCCAAACCTCTCCATTGTGACGTGATCTTGATGGTGGGGGACAGACCTTGGAAGAAACTTCTAGACTATGAAGGGCTCCCTTTTCAGTGCAGGCGTTATTTTTTTGTTGGTCAATTGGCCTCTGGTTTCCCTCTTGCTCGCTGCAAGGGTGCTGCTACTTGGTGGAAGAATGCTCTCATGGACCACCTCACAGTTGGCTCTCCCGTTTCGGATGTTTCCTCTGAAGAGGGTGATCCTCCCTTGGCTGACTCTCCTTTGGAGCTGAAGCCTCCCCTGGGTCCTCGTCCGGCTATCCCCTTCGCGGAATCTTTGCTGCCTCGATCTGTTGTCGATGTCCTACCAAAACTTGCCTGTCCCTTGTTGAATGTTTCTGATGGTCCTTTGATTGCCCATGTCTCCTCTTCTTTGTCGATGTCTTCCTCGCTGTGTGGTGGCTCCTTGCCCGAGGTGGCCATTGCAGTTCCACTCCCTTTGCCTCGGTCGGTGGATTTTGATTCTGAGCCCTCTTGGTCGGTTGTGCTAAGAAAGAAAAAAGGGACTCCCTAAATTTGTTGCCTCTTCGCAGCCTTAGGTTCAGGGAGTCAGGTTGGCCCCCTCTAGTTCAGGGGTTGTTTAGTCCTTGTTTGTTTTTCTTTTGCTGTCGGTCTGTTGTCTCTATTGGTTCTCCTAGTTCTTGCTCTAGTTTGAACTATGCTCTGTTTTGGCCCTTTGGGCTTTTTGTGTAAAGGGTACAACACCCTATAAATGTTGCTTACCTTATCAAAAACATTCTAAATTCTTGAAAATTGGGGCTAAATGTTGAACGAATTCTAACTGGAAGAGAACAAGCAAGACAAATGATGGTTCTAGTTGGCTCAACCTCCTAGAAGATATTCAATTTGAAAGGAATTATTCTTCAAAACTAGTTTTACTTCAAAGAGGATTCAAAACATGAGTATGGGTTTAAATTGAGAATTTTTTAGGAATTTAAAAAAATTAAAATTTTAAATATAATTATATTTTTCCACCACACAGACACATTACACATATGGTCTATTCAAGCACACATATAATTTGAACAAAATGCATGGAATCTCAAGAAAATAATTGTACTTGAAATGTCAAGAAAAACAGAATATAAATTTATAATTATAATTTTTTTTAAGAATTTTAAATTTTCTAAAAAAATTTAAAAAATTAAATGAAATTGAAATTAAAATTTTAAATATAATCAAATACCTTTCCTACCACACAGACACATTACACATACAGTCTACTTAAGCGCACATCTAATTTGAACAAAATGCATGGAATCTCAAGAAAATAATAGTACTTGAAATATCAAGGAAAGCAGAATATAGGTTTATAATTAAAATTTCTTTTAAATTATTTTAAAAATTTAATAAAATTGATACCAAATTTTCGATTCTAAATTACCTGGAATGTCCAAGATAATAATATCTAAAAAGCAAGATGGACATATGTTGTAAAACTCTAATCACAAACGTTATTCTTCAGAACTAGTTTGCCTTTCAAGAGGATTCGAAACATGAAGGAAAAGCAAAACCTATGAGAATGTTTGAAATTACAATAAAATTAATATCAAATCTTCAAATATAAAAAATGCCTCTGCCAACCAACATACACATTACATATACAGGCTACTTAAGCATAGATTTGATTTGTACAAAACGCCTGAAGTCTCCAAGAAAATAATAGAAGGATATGAAATGTCGACGGAAAGAAGAGTATAAAAAAATTCCTGTGAGATTTTTTTAAAATTACAATATAATTGGTGCTAAAATTTCAAACATAGCAACTACCTTTGCGCCCAACAAACACATTATATATACAGACTACTTAAAGCACCGATCTAATTTGGACAAAATACCTAGAATCTATAAGAAAATAATACCTAATAAACAAGTATGCATAGCAGAAAAATATATTTTGTAGAACGCTAAATTCTTCTTTGCTTCTTCACCATGAAACTGTAATAATCAGTTTTTTGGGTTACTATCAATTTTTTGGAACTAATTTTATTACACTTTCAATATTATCATATAATCAATGAAATATTTCTTTTACAATTTAGAAGAACTAGTTTGGTAATCTTATTAAATTATAGCAGTTGCAATAGCTCTATGTCATACTTTTATTATATTTCACTTAATAGGATAAGCTCATATAACATTTAACAACACAAATCCCTTGACCCAAATCTAATTCTCTAGGGTATTCAAGATGGCCTTTCTTGCATATCTCTTTCTAGGAATTAGAGACATCATAGTTCGCATAGTTCATCCACACAGTTGTGATGAGATCTTTGACCTCAATAACTAATTGAGCCTATACTTCTAATTCAATCCACATACAATACTATGATATCCAATGCATTCTAGTCCATTGTTAGTTTCATGCCAACATACACATATGAACCCACACAATCCACATAGATACCAAATCATATGTACATCACATGCACACACATAGTGATTAAATCATGCATACATCACATATACACAATGTGTCCATATCTAAAAAGTATCACACGTACACATAGTGACTAGCTGGTAAAATGAAAGTGGTTACAATCTTACTAAAAGCATCTCTCCTTTTTCCCAGTTCACTAACACATAAGACCTTAGGTATATCCCAACCAAAAAGAGAAATGCAAGTGTATCATACACTACTTCATGGATCACATTATTTCTCTTAGTTCACTACCAAATATGATGACATGACAAGCATCCCATACTACTTGAGTCATCACCAAAAAGGGCACAAGTATAACAACACACAACTTGCATATTCGTTATTAAGATTTACATAGCCAACTAAGTATTTGAGTCATTTATAACCAGATAAACATAATTAGGATGTCTTATGGTTTTACCTAGCCTATGGCTCGTGTCTAAATATCAATCACTTGGACAAATTTGACCATCAAAACCTTGAGAATCATACACATTCTTTATAATACATCAATGTCGATACCAAACTCATGATATTGGTAGATCTTAGCATCGCCTGCTTACATTCCATTGGAAAAATCCTATTTAATCCTCACATCTATCACCTACATGGCTCTTGTGAAAGCTTACCTAAATCTTATAAAATCAAATAGCTCTTAGCATCTATTACTTTTATGCTAATAGTGAAAGTTGACTAACCCTATGATATGGGTAGCTCCTAATTTATGTCACCTACATGCTAATAGTGAAAGATGACTAACCCTATGATATAGTTGAATACTTATTTGGTAGAGTATGCTCCCTGAATTGTGTCATGTTGGAGAAAAAATTATCTTATTTGTAAGAAACTCATAGGTGTTACAATTTTGATGATCGCCACAAGATGAGAGGAACAAGCTACACTAAGATAACAATTATCTTCTACCTATGCTCTTGTAGAATCCCTTTCTCAAACTTGGTAGTGATGCCAACAAGTCGCCTCCTATATTGATTTTGATTTAGCATTCTAACATTTAGAGGGTACAAGAACAATGGTTTAAAACATACTATCCTAAGGTTATATACCCTAGACTAGTTAATCTAGTTACATTACAACAAAATAAACCATTAACCTATATAATGGTTCTATAGGTCTTGGATTCAAATTACCAACACATACTTGTAACACATTGAACCCACATGAGTTAGCCTCTATATAGATACATAAACTAAAAGAAATAAAAACCTATAAAGTAATCTCAAAGTTTATTCATTACAACTATAAAGAAAACCCACAATAGAAGTATTAAGCAATCAAAACAACAATAATAATATTAAGCAACCCAACCCACAATAGTAATATTAAGCAATATTCTATTAGGCATAATAATTGTGTGTATTGCCAATCATTAAGCGTAGCATATAATTATGCACCAAATAGATATAAAGGAAAATCGCTATACCATATTGGCATTACTTATTGTTAATTACCCACATTAACAAAGGAAATCATATGCAAGCCCATCTCAATCTCAACATGGATTCAAGCACATATTTGTTGGAAAATGATGCATGAGCCTCACTGTCATGCAACTAACTAAAGATTCCATGCAAATTTATTTGTCTACATGTTACTGCATATTAATTGTAATAGTCATGTGCAGTCTTATGTTTAAGCAATCTATTTTGGGTTCGCTGCCTGCATGAACTATATTTAGAATTGTAATAAAAAACCTCTATAAAGAGAGGTCATATGCAAAGGATTTATTTTTATCAGAAAATAAAGAGCTGAGGCTTTATGTTTTGTGTGTAAAATCTATTTTCTTCCTCTGTTTTTTGTGTTTGCTTGGGCTTTAGAATCTACAGTTGGTATCAAAGCAAATTGATCATGGGAAGTTGAATAGAAGAAATATTTTTGTGTTTGAAAAAAAATATATTTGATATTGCAGTTTGTTGTTTATTGCATCAAAATATCAGAGTGGAAAGATCATGGCAATATTGAAAGATTGTGGCTATGGAGTTTGATGACAAGCCTAGTTGCAAACTTGTTGAATTAATATGCAAACAATTTGAAGAAGAATGAGGGTTTAAAAGGAAGTTGTAGGAAGGTTGAAGAAACTTTTTTAAAAGGTGGAGGTGTAGCTATTTGAAGATTTTGTAAGAAGTCCACTGATTTGTAGAAGTTATCAAAAAGAGGAATCACAGTGTTTTTCAAGAAAGTTTAATTATTATTTTTTGTTTCAATGGGAAAGACTGGTAAAAAAGCAAAGAGAGAAACTTCAAATTTATTGTGTGAGAAAGATAGTTTGAAAGATGAACTGGTGAAGCTGAAAATGATAGAGAAGATAATAGAGTTTTCAAAAGAAAGATGTAATTATTTGTGTGAGAATGAAAATCTGGAAAAAGAATTAGAGAAAGTGAAAAAGGAAAATAAAGAGTTGGAAGGAAGACTGAAACTGCATGAAGTTGTCAAGAAAAAGAATGAAGATTTGGAAGAGAAGCTAAAATTGTTGGAGAAAGAAAATGAGTGTTTGAAATCAAAGTCACTGATGTGTGATGCCTCATGTGATACGAATATTTTTATTCTTCATTTGATATGGGTGATGCAGCCAAAGTTTGTTTAGGTAAAAAGTGTGAAATTGAAGATAAAGATGTGTTTGAAATTATGGATTTTGTAGGTTGTGATGTTGATAACAAATGCTTGTTTGGAAAGAGTGTTGGTTCAAAAAATATGAAGAAAATGGGATATGAAAGAAAAGGTTTGAGGAAACATGTGCAAGGAAAGAGAGAGCCCTTTCAGCCAGTTGTGAGGCCAAAGAATGAAGGCCTAAGACATGATGAGAGAGATAGAAATGATATAACAAGTGTTACAAGTTCATGCAAATCAGCTAAAAGTATGGAGTTTATGGAATGTTCTCATTGTCATAGGGGAGGACATAAAAAAGAGAAATTTTGGGATCTTCATCCTTGTACAATTTGTGGGTTGAAGAATCATTTAGAAAAAATCATGTTGGAATAGAGAGTGGAATAAACAATTTGAGAAAGATTGTATAAAGATTAATTATGGATGGATTGATAGATCGAGTTGGAAAAAAGTTACAGATATGTTCAAAAGGTTCTATAAATCTAAAAGTTGGCATGTTAAAAGCAATAAGGTGTCATATGATCTTAGAGATAGTAAGTCTTCTCTATATTAGAGAAAGAAAGGAAAAAAAAATTAATCTAAGAAAGTCTATCTACACACTGAGTTGTTCAGGTTCAATTTACAAAACTTCAACACCGTATTGTAAGTCTCAGCATCAAAGGGGAGTATGTTGGAAAATGATGCATGAGCCTCACCATCATGCAACTAACTGAAGATTCCATGCAAATTTATTTGTCTGCATGTTACTGCATGTTGATTGTAACAGTCATGTGCAGTCTTCTTATGTTTAGACAATCTATTTTGGGTTCACTGCCTGCATGAACTATATTTAGAATTGTAATGAAAAAACTCTATAAAGAGAGGTCATATGTAAAGGATTTATTTTTATCAAAAAATAAAGAGTTGAGGCTGTGTTTTGTGTAAAATCTTTTTGCTTCCTCTATTTTTTGTGTTTGCTTGGTCTTTAGAATCTACAATATTTAGAGCAAGCAGATCCTCCATAAAGTTTAAGTATTTTTCACACCAATAGGTCTCAACATTTTAATTCAATGTCATCATTAGATATAAGTTTAGTAGGTTTCTTTAATTCATTCATAGTTGTGCCATGCTCAAATTTATCATGACATTATCTCTTGGAAAAATAGACCTCACTAGTACCTTGAGGCTAATTGAAACCTTCTTATGATTATCACCAATCTAAGACATAATGTCATAGTGTTAAACATAGAGAACTATGATAATTTTAGCCTAGAAAAGTCTAGAGGCATTCTCATACATTCACACTCGAGACAAACCATGAAGAAATTCATCCTAAAAGTTCATCCAAGATTTGACACTGAAATTATTATTTTTAACTAAATTTTCACATTCGGGCACCTATAATAGCTAAACTGTGAGGAATTTGAAGATGGTGCAAACTAGAGTCTCATCAAATTTTGTCTATAGATTCTAAAAATATTTTTTCAAAATTTTTGGAATCAAATTGCACTTCTTTTTCCATCTCCCACCTAAAATTGATTTTTTTTAAAAACAACATTTTTAAAAAGTGACGCACCATAGTATAATGCATAACTTTTTCCATGAAGGATAAAATTCTAATTCTTTCAAATTTAGATTTTAACTCTGATAACTAGTGCTTCCACTTGGTTAGATAGTTTTTTATTGAATATTTTTCCTTAATCAAGTTTCAAAGTCAAAAATTACAATTCGACAGTCAGTATAAGCGTAACTTTTTTGTATATGTCAAAATTTAATTTAATTTTTTGTTGGATCAAAGACTTCAATATCTGGTGCACTCATATTTTTCAATTTCTTTTTTTATAATTTTCTATTTTTCCACATGTGAAGAACAAAAGAAATTCATTTTCGATGAAAAACCTATGTTTAATAAAACTTAAAAAACAAATACATAAAAAACCAAAACATATTAAAATTATATTCATTGGATAGCTTTTCTGAGGAATACCATAATCATTTGAAATAAATTTTAAATGAATTCATTTGATCCCCCAAAAGCTAAATCAAAAGTGATTTTTTATTAGCATTTTGATAGGTGTAAAGGAGACACATTTATAGGTATGGTTTAAAACTAGCGAGGTTCTATCCAAAGGGGTTTGATCTAAGGTGATTTGATCAAACCCTCTTCAATTGGAATCCTTAAAATGAAACTTTTTTAGGCTTAAATCATTATATTTTCTAAAAATATGTGATTTTAGCTAAAATTTGTTCCTCTTAGGAATTGTAAACCACTATTATGATAGCACGGTTTAAAAAGTCAAATAGAACAAACCTTAGAGTAGATGAAATGGATAATGATATGTTTCCTTTTATTGGCTCAAACATACATAGTAGTAACATATTAGTTGGAGACATGAGTTCATAGCTATTTGATGCAAATTTCAACATCGAGCTAAAGAAAATTAAAGAGGAAAGGTTGATGAAGTTTAGGAACAACCCCAAACCCTAAAGATTTAAGTGTCATGCAATTCTCTTAGGATTTCAACCATCAAGATGAGAACTTGTAACTTCTCAAGTTAAGATAACTTGTACAAGTACTAGACATGGCCATTTTCTTGCATACATCGATAATATATGGCCCTTAGGGATTCTCAACCTTGATAGACGGTTTCCCTAAATAAACCTAGACCAAGCTTAATGAAGGAAAGTCAAGTAAACAAAATAGATCACTTATACATACAATTTACTTTAAAGAATTAGTTTAAATCAATTAAAATGACACATTAATAAGAAAAAGGTTCCTAAGCTACCTCTACTTATTAATATTAAAATATTTTTATTTTTATAAAATGTATAATGGTCCCAATTATCGACCACCTCACACTTAGCTTTAAGCACTATAATGTCGCCTATTTTAAATGACTCAAATCAAAAAATAATTTCCTAAAGGATAGATTGTAAAAATTGAATCCATTCATATAGATTATGCATAACAACATAATCAATATAAAATAAATATATTCACATATGAGCACAAAGTACTAATAGTCAAAATAACTTCATAAAGCAACAATTATGCAAAGCCTCAATATCGTTCCGCATTATGTCCTATTATAATATGATTCAATAATATCAAATATCATAATCATATTATATTATGACATCTTTATTAATCATAAGAAAAATATGCACTTACAAGGCCACATATAGACTATCCAAAATACATAAGACATAACAATAATTACAAACTTGCTTTAAACATGAACAATAACCAAGTCATACTCGAAACAATTGACAACACTATATCAATAAGGTCACCATATAAATATATACACTTAATCATAATAATTATAAAATTAACCTTTAAATTTTATTTGCATCATGTTGTGATCCAATATTTAAATTTTATTTACATCATGGTGTTATCCAATATTCTTATAATAGTCTCATTCACTAACTAGATATTATTTGCACTTGCCACTTAATAACTAAAAATGGCTAACATACAACAAAAGTATATATACAAATCAACACTTATACTCAGATTTTAGTTGAATTGACCTTACAAACAAATAACTAGGATAATATGCAGCATCACTAAGGAATATGTATATGTTGAGAAAATCTAGTTCTTATCACTTAGAGGGGGATGCATTAATGGTTATGTTCCTTGGGCAAGGAAATCATGTTATGGAATATGGTTATAATAATAAGTTTGTATAGCTCTAGAGGTAGTGTAAGATGACAACATTCCTAAGCCAATTGACAAATTAAAACTTTAATCAAGGATCTCTTGAAGTTGCAACTATCCTAATATGTAAGTATACATTAGTGAAAAAGGGCCCAAACTATATATGTAATTATAATTTAAAACTAGTAGAGAATTCCATGTAGACTAGTTTACTAAATTCAACCTTCAAATAACAATACTTATCAATAATTAAGGAAACCTATAAGTTCACAATTTAGCATTGCAATAGTTCTTGAATAGGGGTTTGAGACCAAACATATTGGCAAATCACACTTCTCGAATTAAAGAGTATTAACAACTCATATCAACCAACAAATTAAACCATGACAAAATATAATTGTTTTAACCATTCATAATAATAAAGAGACAAGATTTAACAAAAATCATACATAAACAAATTATTTGAAGAACTTGAACAATATTTCTTACCATAGTCTACTACAATAGTTATAATTGACCCATAAACAAATAACCATCCAAACACAGTAGATGTTCCTCTAAATGTAATGACCTAACCAATCTACCTCGTGAACAAGCTTATTGAATATCATCAATAATTGTCTTAACCATTCTAATGTGAGAACTAGTAATGAGTTTCTATATATATCAAATCTCCTCAAGACTCATTCAAGTACCATTCCATTCTTACTATGAGGAAGTAAATATCAACTTAGGATTGTAGGTGATGCCAAATCTTCCCATCCAATTAACCTTAAGTTCATATTAATGAAACTTCTCGATTTATATTAAACTTATGTCCATGTGATGTATGCAACCTAGAACATCATCACTTCTTATGAAGTACGATTAAATTAATGATTCAAATAAAAAATCATGATAAATTTATGATTTAATAAATAAAATTATGTAAATACACCCTATTGATAACTTTAAACAATATTATGTAATTTTTAAATTAAATATTAGAATCATCCCTAATAGAAAGTATTTATACCAAAAAAAATCATCATGATAATTTAGCATGATAAAGTCAATATGTGAAAGAAATTATGAGGAATATTTATATAGAAATATAGTATTGTTAGTGCAATATAGACATCCATAAGTCAATAATAAATTTTATTTAAACTTAGGCTCATTTGCTTGTAATACTTCTCTTGTTAAGACATCAACCATCAACCAATCGAAGAATGGAATGGATATTCCTTATTCCTTGTTCAATAAATAACATAATGAAAACCTACCTCAAATTTTAAGGTTAACTAATTACATGATTATTCAACCAAACAATAAGTAATAGAAATAAAAGATAATCATGTGAGATCCCTCTCACACAATTCTTCTAGCAGAAAATAGAAATTTTCATTTAGTTCAGGTTCATATGATGTATAATAATAGACCTTACAAATAACAAGCTTGAATGACAATTAACACAAGGCATGTTCAGCTCTTGTGAACTGTTTGACAAAATGTCTTATAGAAATGTGGTCTCATGGAATATTGTGTTGTAATCTATATTTAAAATGGTTTGATAAAGAATCCTTAGAATTTTTTGAAGTAAAAGTAACTGATGTGTATAATACCAAACTCTTTGAAAATGACAATCTTATCATAAATACAAATCGGCCTTGACTAATTATCTTTAGCTGTGAGAGTGGATATTCAGAATCCAATACTATTTTCTAGGAAAGTAATTGTGAAAGAGGATTATACTTAACTCTAGGAATAGTGTTTGGTAAGCAATGAAAATTGTTCTACTACTTCTCCATTCAACAAAGACCAAAATGGCGCAGATCTAGTTCTCTACAAGTGGTTCTCAACCTTTGAAGGCTAGTCAGATTTTTGTCTATGTAAAAGAAGACTGCACTACAACTCATACAATTCTTCTTGCAACAAATAGCAATTTCACTTAGTTCATGTTCATATGACCTATAATAATAGACCTTAAAAATAACAAGCTTGAATGAATGACAATTAACACAAGGCATGTTCACCTCTTGTGAACTGTTTGACAAAATGTCTTATAGAAATGTGGTCTTGTAGAATATTGTGTTGTAGTCTATATTCAAAATGATGTGATAAAGAATCCTTAATAACTAACGGGTATAATACCAAACTCTTCGAAAATAATACCAGACAATCTTATCATAAACAAAAATCTGTAAGAATGAATATTCAGAATCCAATACTATTTTCTAAACAGATAATTGTGAAAGAAAAGTATACTTAACTCAATGAAAACTGCTCTACTACTTCTCCCTTCAACAAAGACCAAAATGACACACAGATCTAGTTCCCTACAAGTCGTCCTCAACCTTTGAAGTCTAGTCAGATATTTTGTCTATGTAAAAGAAGACTGCACTGGAGATATGTGCATCCTGAAACTCTTGGAGTGAGTTCCTCTACTTATTTTACATGTACCAAAATGCATTTACACCTTAATATTGAGTTGCCTAAGATTTTGATGATACCAATTAGCAAAAATAAGAGTCATCAGTAGCCTTATTCGATTAGGATGACGATATTGCTCATTGATGAAAAAAGCTAGACTAGGAGAAGCTGGGACGTGGGGAAGCTACAAGGCCCTTGCTGAAATCGAGCCTCCATCTATCGTGCAGCTTCCAAAAACTCTCTGGACAAGAAGACAAAAGTGGCTGACCTTGGAAGCCCATTGAGCAGCTCCATATTCTCCTGTTATTAATGTTCTAGTCTCCCTTCTCCACATTTGCTTGAGAACAATTCATCATACTTAGACAAGGCGTCGATTGTTTATTTACCGAATCATGAGTTTACTGTCAAGGATGGTTCAGCTCCTTTTGTCATTCGTGTTTGCTCTCCACCAAACTGCGTCTAAGTCTCATTAATTTTCTGTATTGCTTCATATGCTGCTATGATTGAGTGTTTACTCAAGCAGTCTGATGTCCACGTGTGAGCTGTAGATTCATTCTAAAGAGTTTGGAGAGCAGGTATGTGACAGGCATTCTATATTCTTGAAAAGCTAGGGCTAAATGTTAAATAAATTCTACTGTATTCCAGACTAGATGTTGAACTCTAAAATTTACTCTGTTGTTTCATCGTGAACTCATGGCATTCTAAATTCTTGGAAAAGTAGGGCTAAGTGTTGAATAAATCCCACCTGGAAGAGGGCAAGCAAGACAAACGGGAGTCTGGATTTGAAAAAACAACTTCGAAGAAGATATTTGATTTGAAGAAACAGGGAAATTATTCTTCAGAACTACCTTGCTTTTAAAAGACGATTTGAAACATCAAGGAAAGCAGAGAATATGATTAGACTAAGAATTTCTTGTGAGAATGTTGAAAATTAAAATAAAATTCATTTAAAATTTTCCAATATAACAAATACCATATTACATATACAAAATGCTTAAGCACGGATCTATTTTGAACTAAATGCCTAGAATCTCCTAGAAAATAATACTTGAAATGCAATTATATAAAGCAGACAAACTTATTCTGCAGAAATCTAAATTCTACTCTGTTCCTTCATCATGACATTCTATGTTGAATAAATTCTGGTCCGTTCCACGCTAGGGTTTGAAATATAAATTATTCAGTGCTCCTTCGTCATTCCATCATAAATTCTTGAAAATTTTGGGCTAAATTTTAAGTACTTTCTGCCTAGAAGAGGAAAATCGAGACAAATGTGAACTCGGGTTCGAACAAGACAAACGGGAGCCTGGATTTGAAGAAACAGGGACATCTTTCTTCAAAGTAGTTTGTCTTTAAAGAAGATTTGAAACGTCAAAGAAAAGTATAGTATAGGGTTAGAATAATAAATTCTTGAGAGAATATTTTAAAATTACAATAAAATTGATATAAAAAAATTAAATATAATAAATGCCTTTGCTACCCAACAAAAGCATTATAAAGAGGGATCTGATTCGAACAAAATGCCTTGAATTTCCAAGAAAATAATACCTCTAGTACAGATATATGTAGCAGATGAAAATATTATGCAAAACTCAAAATTCTACTCTCCTCCTTCATCACGAAATTCTATTTTCTTGAAAAACAAGGGCTAAATGTTGAATAAATTCTCTTGCGTTCTAAACTAGACTTTGAACCGTTAGTCCGCTGGTTCATTATGTTCTCATGAAATTCTTGAAAAATTAAGGGCTTAATGTTATATGTTTTACTCTGCTCATTCACTTTTGCTTTATAAATCTCTAAAATATAGAAAAAGGTTAGAGTCGCCGAGTCGCCCTTTCTCAAAAATGTTGGTTGCATGCCATACAGAGGTTTGAAATGTAAAGGAAAAGCAGAGTATAGGATTAGAGTAAGAATTTCCTAAGAAGTTTTGAAAAGTACAATAAAATTGATATAAAAATTTCAAATATAACATATCCCTTTAACATCTAAGAACCTTATTACATATACAAAATACTTAAGTACAGATCTGATATGAACAAAATACCTGGAATCTCCAAGAAAATAATGCCTGAAATGCAATTATATGTCGCTGATGAACTTATTGCAGAGCTCTAAAATCTACGCTGCTCCTCCTTTCATGGCATTTTATATTCCTGAAAAGCTCAGGCTAAATGTTGAATAAATTCTCCTGCTTCCCACACAAGATTTTTAACTCTAAATGTTACTCTGATTCTTCAGCCTGGATTTCTAAATTCTTGAAAAACTAGGGCTAAATGTTAAACAAATTCTTCCCGGAAGGGTAAAAGCTAGACAAACAACCTCGCGTTCAAACCACAGACCTTCCAACAGATCTTTGATTCAAAGAAACATGACATTTTTCTTCGAAAACAATTTGCCTTCCTATAGGATGTCCATTCTAACGTTCGGAAAATTTGAATATGATCTACCAGCTCATCTATGAATCTTATTTATGTTGGTAAGTAGCCTCATTCAAAATTAGAGAAGAAGCTTGTAAGCTCAACCAAGGGAATCTCGTTTATAGCGGTCACCAGGCTCATTAAAAAATTAAGAAAAATTTAATCAGGCTACTGTCTATGGGATAAAAATAGTAGGGATAAAAATATTGAGTAATGAGACATGGAATGTTTTAACATTATTACTGAAAAACAATAATCACAAAATAGCTATCCAACTGTAATATAGAAATTTACAGGTAAATTTTACATATTTATGTCAATTCTTATTTTGAGAAAATGGTTTATACATGTATGTATTAATAAATAGTATAATTATGAAATATACTATACATTACTCACCATATACTATACACTATTCTTTATGAAAAATTAAGCATTACAATTTATGGCACTCGTTGTCATTGTCCTATATGTTGTGGTCTCATGACAGGAGCATTGTTTGAATTTCTTTTTGTTGGGATTTAAATAACAATTTTATTATCATCTTGCTGATTAAAATAGTTTAGCGGATGATAGAGTCAAAATAGTTATTGAATGAGTAAGATAAAAACTGAGGAATAGAGAGCAAATACATGGTGGCTTTTTATTTTTTATTTTTAGAGGGTGGATCATTGTTTAGTAATTTTGGTTAGCGGTTTTTTTTAATTTTATTTTTTTCATTTATATATACACATGTTCTAATTTATTCACTTAGATTATGTATTTATTACACATATTTATGTATTTGCAATCCATCTTGATTTTATTATTCTTATGTCCCAAGTTATTTTTCAAGCATGAGATTTATCTCACACCCAAGCATCTAGTGTAGTGTCTCTCATGTTCGTAATCTTTGGTAATATTTTTTTGGACTTAGTATCTGTATGCTTGATTCAAGATTATTCAAAGCATCATTATTTTGTATTGGCATCATTTTTGGATGCACCTTTCGATATGTTATGATGGATTATGCTATTTTATTATTATTATTATTATTATTATTATTATTATTATGTTGTATACCTATTTTGGAATTGTATGTGTTTCGGCTGTTATGTATATGCATAGGTACACTTGATGTGTGTTGAGTAGATATAGGTAAATGGAATACTTCCATCTGGCTTCGCAAGTTGAGTTATTCCATGATGGTGGTTATATGAGAGATATCACACTAGTTGTAATTGTTAGCCTTACCCATCTTACTAGATTTGAGAGCAACTTTCCATTATCTTATCCATGTTGACCAAATATTGTCTTTGGTATGATTTTGGATACCATACCTTTCTTGTGGAAGTCCAATGAAAGTGTTTGTGTTGTCTTATTACATTTCTAATTTCTGTAAATTTAATTCAATTTTATGTTTATATTGATTTAATGGTGAATTTAAATGTTGAATGATATTTAAAAAATGATTTAATTGGTTAATTGGTTTTGGGAGAATTTGAGGGACTTCCAAATTAAAGAAATGAAAATATAAATTATATTAATTTTTAATTGGGTTTTGAAAAAGGGTAAAATAGGGGAAAGCATTTCATTTTTTATGTTGTTTTTATTTGTGAAGAAATTTTGTGTGAAAACCCCTCTTTTTGACAAATTTGTATCTTGTTGATTAGAAGTGCATTTGGAGGAGGAATTCGACAAGGTTAGATTTGTTGGATTAAAAATTAGGAAGGAAGTGTGTTTGTCGGCTCTCGTGAGCTCTCGTTTGGCACGTGTGATGTACAATTCATTCCAAAATTTGACAAGAATTGAGGTATTTTTCTTGTTTCTATTAATTTAATTAATTTCTTTCAAGTTTGTGTGTGGGAATAGGTTTAGGGGACTGTAAAATCCTCCTAATGTATGTTAATTTGCAAATTACCATGTTTATTTTTTTTTTTCAAATTATTTTTGAGAATTTTCAAAATATTGGGTTATAATGCCCAATATTTTCAAGAATTGTGCAAAATGAGTATTTTTAGCTTTAAAGGGGGCTTAGGCACTTTTGTTACCAAAGGGTATTTTTTGGCTTTTCAAATTTTGTAAATTTGATTTTTGGTGAAGTTTTAATGGAGTATTTGGAATTTTTTTGGGTTTTGACATGTAGAAATATTAAGAAAATTTGAAAGAATTCAATGAAATTGGATGTTTTAGAACGTTTGGAAAAAGGTGTACTTCGTGAAATGTGGAAATATGTGTTGTAGAAACATGTCATGAAAGTGGATAAACTTGGAAATATTGTATTGGTTTTCATGACAAACTTGTTGGAGGGTATGATGAGCTTAGGGTTTAAGTATTAAAGAGAGTTATGAGAGTGGTTCCCAATGTGAACCTAGCCCAAAATGGCATGTAGGCAATCATGGTGTGGGGAGTTTGTTCAACAAGTTGATGTCAAAGAAATCTAAGCCTTACTAGGTGAAGGGTCTAGATTAATCATTTGGTTGAGTAGCATGACAAGATTTCATTCTTTCTGAGTTGAGGTCTAACACACAGTGTTATTGTAATTAATTTTTGCACCTTATATTAATTTTATTCAAGTAATTTTTTTTTATTTACTTGAGTAAATTAAGAAATAAGAACACATGTCACCTCTTTGATTGAGGGGAGCACATTTACCACCTCTACCTCATTCAATTCCTTGATTGAGAACAATTAGGTGCCACATTTCTCTCATCAAGATGAGTTCATTTGGCCATCAAGATGAGCTCACTTGACACTAGTAGTACAATTGAGTCAACTCTTAGTTAACTACTCTCCTCTAGAACACTTGCCACCCTTATTTGTGCATCCCAAACCCTATAGGTTGTAGTCATTTAATGCATTTTCATACCTTGAATATCGAAACACATATTATAATTATGTCAAATTCTTGTATTTTGATTGCCATTGAATTTATCTTGCCATAATTTTGTTTTCAATTCTAGGGAGATTTAATATCGTCATAGTTCTTCTTTATTAATCTAACACATGACAATGATTAATGCAAACCTTAACATCCTTGGAAATAGTTAGCAAGTAATACATCTAGTTGGCATTCTAGTGCAGTCATACAAACACAACCTATTTGAAGCTAGATCCATAAAAATGTACTTTCAAAAAAGAGTATAAAAGGTTAGAAAACCATTATGTTTATCATTGATAGGGCAAATAAATTGATTGTAGTTTGAAAGATTATTCTAAGTTGTCCTCCACTACAAAAAGGTTTATATTTAATGTGTTGATACAAGAAGAAAAAGAGAAATCAAAGTTGTTTAGTATCAAATTTCAAATTAAGGGTGTTTAAGCTAGTGCACTTTTAATTCTTGTGTGTAAGTTAGCTTGATTTTTCAAGATTTAGTTGGAAAACTTGGTATCGATGCTTATTAGCACCCCAAGCACTATGCTTTAGGAAGGATCAAAGCTATTGATTTGTACATTAATAAGAAATGTAGATTGAAGTTTGTTGTTGGCCATAATTTTGTTGATGAAGTGGTGTTCGATGTTGTGTCTATGGATGTATGTTGAGTTCTTTTGGGGAGCCCCTACTTATAGAAAAATTGTGCTTTATTGAATGGCCAAGTACCACTTGTGCAAAATTAGATAGTACTTCATGTTGAATGCTTACACGGGCACAAAGAAGCATCCTAAGGTCCTAAATTTTCAAAGAATGAGAATGTTAAATGAAAGCATCCAAATCATTCCTCTTGCATAGGAGATTTAAAGAATGTTGATATGTTTCCTTCAACAAGTTCAAGCACTTTGGTTTAAAAAGTTTCCTTTGGATAGTTCATGATAGATTTTTTTTTAATCTTAGTTGGAATGGTGCAAAGTGAGGTAGTAGTCATGCCATCCAATGAGAGGAGCATCCCTCCTATTTTGAGACTTTATAGCTTTTGTGGACCAAATGCCTTACATATTAGGCAAGTGTGATTGGCAAAATGATCAATTGACTTCAATGAAGAAGTGGAACACAACTCATAAAACAATGAGGCAAGCTTTAAGCATTATAAGTTGCAAAATTGGAATGAAGTCAATTAGTTTGGACTTCTACATGAACTACTATTTCAAGCATGAGGTGGTTTTCATAATTGTTGCTCGATTTCATCCAAAAAGTGATAGTCCAATGATTGTTGAAAAGGGTCCATTTTTCATCAAGTGTCTTCATAATCATTGGGTTAGATTCATCACTGTTGACAAGCAACAAGTTTGTCACTATTGACAAGCAGACGTTTCATCACACATCAAGTACATAGAAAACACTTAAGAATGCTTTGAATCCCTCTTCCAACTTCTTTCTAGAGGCTTATAAGTTTTTTGACATGACAGTTCTGTTCCATATTACTTGTGTAAAATGTGTATAGAGGCAATAGAAGAAGGATTGGAGTTGAATTGTTTGAATTCTAGTTAGAGTTCATAGGTTCAAAAACATTGGCACAAAAGACTCGTGTGTAAGGGAGAGTTGTTTTAGATATCTAAGGGATTGAAATAAGTTGGTTTTAGGTTGGTTGTGTGCCCAAGAGGTCTAAGCTTGTAATCCCCATTTAAGATAGTGGAAAGTGAGTGCTTTTCCTCACTAATTGTTGGAGTTTTCTCCCAAATTTCGGGTTTTCAAGGTAAATCCTTGTGTCTTCTAATTTGTGGTGTTTATAGCTCTCTATTTACTTGAGTTCATGTTATTGGTTTGCATAGAATGTGTAGTTCATCCTTGTGATGACAAGCCATTGATGCCTAGCTTCCTCTAGTTTATAGATCAAGGACGTTAAGAGTGTAGATAAGGTATAAGGATTTTATAATCCTAGAAGTAATTCCAAGACATATTTTAGGAACTAGTCTTGTTGGACCCTTTGAGTTAGCAATTTGTTGTAAATGTTTGGTATCATGTATAGGGATGTGCGCCTGAAAGGGTTGGCCTATTATAGCATATGCATTAGATGTTATGTTTCCCAACTAGTAACACATTCCATTAATGTTGTTCCATGCAGCTATATAAAAAATACAAAACCTGTAAGAAGGAAAATAGGATTCCCAATTTCTTAGCAGGAAATTCTATGCCCATGTGGAAGAGGAGCCTGGAACTTTCCCTCAATCTCTTGAGAATCAATTTGCCAAGTGGTATGATATAGGTGTGGCTATTTCAAGCTGATTTTTCAGAACATTCCTTGATTTTTGTTAGCCAAAAGTGAAAATGAAGATTCAGAAGTGCATGGGACCAACTCTCAGTCTAAATCTCCCAAACTCTCAACAGCACCCACAGATAAACCTGGCTGCCCATTCTATGAGTTCACGAGGTGAGTGGTATTGAGGATAAATTTATTTTGAAGAATAGTTGTTTACAAGAAAATTTAAAATATTAATTATGATGATATAGCTAAAGATGGAGAGCATTACAGTCCATATCCTCTTCTTTCTCATTTCATGAAGGATGAGCATTTCTTCGAGAAAATTGACCCAAGGAACCAAATTACTCCATCCTCATTAGTTTCATTCCAAACCTCTTGAGACCATGACCTATTTCTGTTTGGTATTCTGTCATCACCTAAGTATGTAGCTTATTGAACTATTATTTAACTTCCTACCCCAGTGAACAAACTCCATGGTTCCCTCTGTTATTCATAGCCGAATTAAACTCCTGAGGGCCATAGCTTATTAATCTGTTGTAGGCCACAAATGAATTACAAGTAGAACCTGAATTGACCTCATCGTGAAGTCATATGTACTCCGTGATGAAGGTCAGACAATTGAATGTAAAAACAGTCCATCCTCACGTGGAATCACTGCTTAACCAAATTGGTGTCTCACTTGGTGGTAACCTAAAATTACCTTTTCATTTAATATGATATAAAGTTTTATTTCATTTCTAGAATAATCTGTTGTCTTCTCAATGTGGAAGAGATGAGCATTCCATTAGACAGCTATGCAAAATGAAGAAGCTAGCAGAAGGCTCTCCAACTGAATGTCAAATCGCCTTAGTGAAATGTTGTTTCAAGGAATGAGTAGATTGTAATATATAATCTGAAGGAGCTGGGCAAATAAACCATGGACCTTTTGAATAGAAACAACTGGCAGTTGTTTAAAACAAGATAATATAGTTGTGCTTGACATATCAGACAAGGCCTGAAAATGGAATTGCAAGGGTGGGAAAGAGAAGTTACTTATCATAATGCCGACTCCCTTGGATTGGAATCATTTTTGGGAATGGAAAAAACAGACTTAGAAATTGAGCTTGCTGGTTTTATATATGCTACAGTTATGTGTGCCACAGTAGACATAAATGCAAGGTATAAGATGTGACTTGTATGAATTTGGCATAACAGTTCTGGCCTTAGCAGATGATGAGATCTTCTTTGGAATGAAGCATGATGTCTTATTTCTTGGCAATGTTTGGCGTTCCAAGATTTCTGGGCTAGTGGTATCAATATGACTCAGATAAAAGTAAATATGTTCTCTATAGACAGTTTTTGTATACCTGTCCTATACTCAGGTTTTGGCCATTATGAATAGGGTACAGGGAAGAAGTCCTCTTTGGTGAAGTTTCTGAATATCAGTTTCAAATTTCGTCTAGAAGCTTGCCTTGATGATATATATATATATATGGTTTCAAAGTCAATGTGTTTCTGTTTCGGGTAGAATGTTTTGGCGTATGTCCAGCCCGTGAGTGGCCTTGTTTCAAACCCCCCGTTATTCTATCAATTTATATTCTAACAGTTTATTTCAAACTAAAAACAACTAAAACCATGATACCTTGACAAAGCTTACAAGAGTCAAATATACAAAAAGAAGAATAAAGAAATGGGAAGTGCAAGCTCAAAAGATTTTTTGCACCATTATTTGAAATGTTCGACTATTTTGAGTAAAAAGAAAAAAAAATCCGAAAAAATGCTGATCTGTAGGATATGATTTTAACATTTGTATAAATTATAAAAGGGATTTTAAGTGCCCTCAAAAATGATCTCGTGTTTTTCCACAAGGAATCTAATAATCAGATTTAAACAAAAGGCTTTAATCTCAACAGGGACACAACATGTCCATGATACTCCATGACATGTTTAATTTTTCTCATCTAAGTTATGCAAAAATGACAGACATGTGATAGGCACAAGATAAAAGATTTTTCCAGAAATGAAAGCCAGCACAGAAGGACAACTGTAGAAGCGAATCACCAACAGATGATCACCATATCCAATCATTGGCTTGATTGTAAGAGGCTCTCTTACATTTTGGTTGGCTTTGGAGCTTATTGCTTTTATTAAGCATTCGTCTCATTATGTGTTTTCCATTCTTCCACCTCCAGATTTTCAGCCCAAAGATGTACAGGATTCCTGTAAAACAGTTCAATCGAGTGACACTAGTATTATGAGGCAGGGCTTTAACAAACATCCCATCAGTATTCCTAAGAAGTGATGGATGTTGTCAATGATGTCCACAAGAACAACATTTTTGGGCGTCCATGGTGTCGTTGATCCAGCTCTTACTTTCTGGCTGAACCCTTTTTTTCAGACACTGATCAAAACTCAATTCCTTCTTACCATTGCAGTTTTGACACCTTGTACCCAGTTATCATGCAATCTTGTGTTTATAGTTCACTTAGCATCACCAATAATCTCCACAAGAACATTCGCCATCCTTGAAATGATGGAAGCGGTTTGCATCTCTCACAACAATCTCTCTTGCAACAACCTTAGAGATAAACTTAGTTACAGTGTGACAGTCACCACATACTCGAAGGTTCTTCACAACTCTAATGGTCGTTCCACTGGGCATGTTTAGCAATCCAAATGCAATTGCTAACCTTTCACTATGATGACAGAGGAGCAATTCCTTCTCTTCCTCTTCAATATCATTCATTACAGGTTTTTTATCTGGGATATACCCTACTGCCTTTATCTCCAGAGACAATTTGTCCAACAGTGCATAGATCTCAGCTGTTTGTGGGTGTGATCTGTCTCCAACGCAAAAAACATGTATCGACTTGCAGGATTCAATCCAACTACAGCCAGGAACTTTTTTAATACCTCTTTCTTTCTGCAATTTCTTTAGCTTCGGAACATCTTCCCACCTGCCTGCTTGCACGTACATGTTTGACAGAAGAATATAAGGTGCGGCATTCTTAGGATCCAATTCAAAAAGGAGTGTTGCTACAAATTCTCCTAGTCTTACATTCTTATATGCTCTACAAGCGCCAAGCAAACACAGCCACAATACTACATCAGGGTTTAATGGTAATTTAATGATAAAATTGAAGGATTCCTCAAGATAGCCAGCACGGCCAAGAAGGTCCATGATGCACAGATAATGATCCCATGTAGGCATGATGTAATAAGAATCACTCATTTGCTTGAAGAATTTACAGCCATCATTCACTAGACCTGTATGGCTACATGCATATAAAACACAAACGAAGCTTACATGATCAGGGGTGGCTAGTGAGTGCTTCAATTGTTCAAAGAGTTCGAGAGCATCTTCACTATAGCCGTGCATTGCATATCCTGCAATCATTGCGTTCCATGTGGTCACATCTAGATGATGCATTTTGTCAAACACATTGCGTGCCTTTTGTATATTGCCACATTTTGCATACATGTCTATCAGGGTAATTGCAACCACATCAGTCAAAACTTCACTTTCAATTACTTTTTGATGGATCTCCATACCCTTTTTTAAAGCTCCAAGTTTCGCACAAGCTGGGAGAATGCTGACAAATGTTGACGAATCTGGCTTTATGCCTGCTGATTGCATTTGCTTAAAATTCTCCAAAGCTTGATCAAAAAGTCCATTTTGTGCACAGCCAGCAATAATTGCAGTCCATGAGATCATATTTCGTTGAGGCATTTCTTTGAAAAGCCTTAGAGCCTCATCAATAAAACCATTTTGTGCATACCCTGTAATAATGGCATTCCATGAGACCACATTTCGTTCAGGCAGTTTGTCAAACAACTTTCGCGCGTTTTGTATGCTTCCACATTTGGCATACATATCTACGAGAGCAGTCAGAACTATAACACCTGGTGAATATCCAAGTTCCATTATCTTCTGATGAATTTCCTTCCCCTCTGACAAAGCTCCCAATTTGGCACATGCTGGGAGGATGCTCGCAAAGGTTGTCACATTTGGCTTGACACTTTCCAATTGCATTTGCTTAAAGATATCCAGGGCTTTATCCACCGGCCCTGTTTGCGCATATCCAGAAATGACGGCAGTCCATGAAACCACATCTCGCTGAGGCATCTTATCAAACAATTGGCGTGCACTGCCTATGCTTCCACATTTTGTATACATGTCAATCAGGGCAGTCATGACTATATCATCTGACAAAATTCCACTTTTAATTATCTTTGAATGGATCTCTATACCTTGTTTCAAAGCTCCCATTTTGGTACATGCTGGAAGAATGGTAGCAAAGATGATTGAATTCGGCCTTACACCTACCAGTTGCATTTGCTTAAAAATCTCCAAGACTTCTTCGACAAGCCCACTATGAGCATAAGCACCAATGATTGCAATCCATGAGACCACGTCTCGGTCACTCATTTTGTCAAACAGTTGGCGCGCCTCCTGTGTCCTTCCAGCTTTGGCATACATGTCTATCAGGGTATTCATCACGACAACGTTAGATTGAAACCCACATCTAATGGTTTTTCCATGGATCTGCAAACCATGGTTGAGAGATCCCAGGCTGGCACACACAGGGAGAATATTGGAGATGGTGAAGTCATCAGGCTGGATACCGAATCGTTCCAGTTTGTGAAACAGTGCTAAGGCCTCTTTGGGGAATCCATGTTTTCGGTAAGCTGCAATTGTCATATTGAATGAGACTACATCTGGTTTAGTCATATTGTCCAAAACATTGCGAGCATCAACCAAACTACCGCATTTGTCATACATATTGATTATCGTGTTCTGTAAAAATGTGTTTTTGGCAAATATAGATCCCCTGTCCTTTATGTGAGAGTGGATTTTCTTACCCTCTGAAAGGGCTTTCTTGGTAATGCAACCTTGTAATAAATGAATATATGTAGAAGATTCAACATGAGTGTTGTGCGTAGCAAGCAGAACGTCTACAGCCTCCTTCAAGCATCCCTCTTTGTACAGCGCTCTGAGATTTTGATTAAGGTTAGCAACAGATGACATTATGAGTAAGTATATACCACCAGTGTCATTTTGTTCTGATCTCATAGACGAATGATTCTTACTACATTCATTGATGACATAAATTGCTTTCACTGAAATTTTTATTTTTTCAATTCAACGTAAAATGTGACTTGAACTCGAGTGAGATCGAGGTGTTTAGTAAGTTGCTTGATATTAAGTGTTAATATGGGAGAGGAGTCGGCGATGGGTAGGGTGATGTTGAGCGTGGGGTCCACATCAGCAGTCTCTATTTTTTTTGCACATGTCACTCCACATCTTGTTAGCACCCTTTTTTTTTGCGCACATTTTTCATTTTTCAAAAATCATTAAAAAAGAGGCAAAATATGTCATCAATAGATAGCGGGTCACTACGTCACGTATTATTGGTACACTTATGTGGCATCACATGATTGGTCAACTTGTGTACTTTATGAATTAAAGTATTTTGCAATTGGATATTAAGTGTAAATTTATTGACTCTTTTATTACCCAAAATTGGGTCGAGGTTGTCATATTTTATACGCACCATATATGTCCCCTAGGAGATTGACTCCTCTCCTTTAATTTAGAGGGTTTTGAGCACAGTTGGAATTTGACCTTAAAAAAATATAAATTGTTAAAAAATTGTTTAATCTAACCAAAAAAAATCTTATTATGTCATTATTCTTATTGATATTCTATATATATTTTAAAAAAATATAAAATTTAAAAACAATAATAATTATTAATAATAAATGTAAAAATTTATATTTAATGTTACAATTAACAAGAAGTTTCTAAATTCATATAATAAATAAATCTTTTAAAAATATTTTAAATTTTTAAAACAACTATATTCCATTTTGAAAAGATTCTAAATAAATATATATTCTTATAATAAATATTATAAATCATATATAATAATATAAAACAATGATAACTATTTTTTTTTTTTGATTTGTAATATTAATATTATCAAAAATTTACATCAATTATGCTCCCCTTGGTGGCAGAGCAAATGCCCAAGGCATTTCTGAGTCATACATTAATACAGCAATCAAAATTTCAATCTCCCTCTAGGAGAGTCTGTTACATGTCCTTTACACTACGTTATCAAAATCGAGCCAAAATTCCACCCACCATATACCTTAGTCGTCTTCATCATAGAATTGGCTCGTTCCAATGAGTAGCAAATTCATGACACCAGTGAATTCTTGTCACTTTATCCAAGCCCAACCTTCGGCCAAGGAATGTGGAGCCCAGTGCTTGTGTCGTTGTAGCTCTCCAATGCTTAAGTCGAGTATGAACGGGTGCTAGTTGACCTCCACACCCTATTGAAACATTCAGATGGTGTCGTTTGGCCACATAATCCCCACTCCTAGAAGAGCAATGGCCACTATATCGATGTCATCCACTAAAATGGAGGCCTTGAATACCGCCCGCAGGAGAACCAAGCATCGCTCCTTTCGCAGGTTTAAGTCCAAGAGAGAGGCAAGGAAGCGGGACGATATGTCTGAATTCGCTCTGGTTTTGTTACGTGAGGAGCAATATTTCCTTCCTAACACCATCCTCACTGCCTCCAAGCAGAGAATGTCCTTGTTTAGGCATATTTTCTTCAGTCTCTGGTTTGAGATGAAGCCTAGGAAGGCTCCCTCCTTCTTCAAGCTCTTCAGTTTGATCAACGTATCCATCTTCAGATGACTCTCCAATTTCTCAACTTCAAATATATAGCCAATCAACCCTTCGATGATCACTATTGATTTGGCCAACCTCATTAAATAGAATCATCTTCTAAAACAATGATAACTACTAGTAAAATGTCAAAATCTTAAATTTACTCTTATAATTAAGTTTCTAAATTCATAATAAAAAATATCCCAAAAAAATAATTTTATAAGATTTTAAATTAATTTGTATTTTATAATAAGCATTATAAAATGATATATATTAATATTATAAATTAAAATATTATATTATATTTATCTATAGTAAATTTTTACCGTTTAATAATAATTTAAAATGTTATGTATAAAGTTACATACAAAATATAGCAAGTTAAACTATACAGTTTAATAAATTTTAAAATTGTAATATATTGTTTATAATTGAAAAAATGGACCATCAAATTTTGGTCTTATTTAAGGGATTCGCCTCTTAAAAGGAAAGGCTTGTAATTTGTTATTAGAAATACCTATAGATCAAATATTTGAAAAATAGGAGTCATTTTCAAAATAAGATTTAATAAAACATTATATATTCATTTATAATATTCTATAAAGTCTTAAGAGACCCCTTTCTTAAATAATCACATGTCCATTTTTTCTAATGAATTTAATTATTAAATATGGATTTATTAAGTCTCATTTTCCTTGCTTAATGTCATTTTTCTTCATATTTGTGTGGTTTTGTAAGGGTAAAAATGCATATTGTCAAGCTCTTTATTATTTTTATTGATAGAATTTTTTGATATTATCATAATCATATTGTTGTGATGTTCAATTTGTTTTGTTTTGCATATAAGTTGACCCTAGCCTTGAATCTACAATGTATAGCCAATTATTAATGCAACATTCATATATTTTATAAAAAAAATGTTGTCTGCCATTTATAAAATATGTAATTGGTGTAATGTCTTTAATGGGGAATTTTCTAATTATAGAGGAGTGGTTATATTTACTATGAAGTTGGTTGCAAGTGGAGAGATCTTTTGGTCTAGTTTAAGAAAAAGATTTTTGTAAGAGAATATATGTTATTTCAACCAAGAAAAAAGAAAAGAACAATTTATTTTATTTTAATATTTATATTGTTTGTTGCTTATAATTTATAGTTGTAGTTAATAGATTACATTACAAAAGAGCATAATCTACAATATTTTTGGTATAATAACAACCTATTAAATTTCCCAAAGAAGAGTCTTTTTGAATGATGGAAGAAGAGTTAGGAGAAGAGATGCATGTAGACAGAATGGGGATGAATTTATTGGGAGATAAGAAGCAAGATAAGCCCAATTCTAGCAAGATGAACTTGAAGATGAATAACAGAATGATAGAGCCTCAACTAGAGTGGTTGGAGCAACAAATCCCATGAAGAGGTTTATTGAATCCTTTTTCAAAATAGGGAACTATACTTAAGTTCAAGGTTTCAAATTTCAAAGGTGATCTAAATCTTGAATTGTTCCTTGATTAGCTATAAGAATTAGAGAATTATTTTAACATGGGAAGCACAGATGTAGAAGACCCAATGAGAATAAAGTTTGTAGTGATAGAGATGAATCTCACACCACCTTATAGTGGGATATCTTGAAAAAAATATAGAGTAAAGAAAAAATTAAGTAATGCCCCAAGTTGTTGAAAAAATTAAGATCTAAATTCTCACATATAAATTATCAACGAAAATTGTTTAAAATTAATTTTGAAAAAACTAAGACAAAAGGATTTGTATGTATCAGAATGTTCAAAATAGTTTATGAGATTGCAAATACAACTAGATTAACAAGAAAGTAGTGCTCATAGGATACAACTATATACCTTAATGGGCTATAGTTCCAACTTCTAGATGAGTTGGCCCTAATCAAGCTAACTACAATTGGTTAGGAAAATCAATATGCTCTAAGAGCTAAGGAAAAACTCAATTAGGGTAAGAGTAAATTGTTGAGCAAGAAAGGTAACCACACTTCCTTTCGAGGAAAATAAGTGCAATGTGATGTGGTGCCAATGAATGATTATCATTTTTTTTTAGGAAGGTCCTAGTAGTATGACTAGAAAGTAATCCATCATTGTAGGGACAACACTTATGAAGTACAACATGAGAAGAAGAAACATCACCTAGAACCATGTAAAGAAGAAAGGGAATTTAGAATGTTAGCTTTGTTTATTCTAGCAAAAGATAGGTGCAATATTGAAGAAAAAACTCTACATAAGCTAAGAAATGATTCAAAGGAATATTTGAGATCCAAAAGAGTAAATGATTTGAAGACTAAATTACAACACAAAATTAATGTAAGAGAAGTAGAAATACAAGAAGACTCAATGAATGAGGTCAAACTTTATCTTAAGACCTGCATATGGATCATGAAGATTAAACTAATATTGATCTTGATTTAATTGATCTCAATAATGAAATATTGGAAGACAATGATAGTCTACAAATGGAGTTATGGTACTTCTAGGAATCTTGAGACAAAGGGGAATTGATCAAGTAGAGGGTAAACTTGAATGAATCAAAAGGTTAAAAGATTCAATGAACTAACCTGATCTAAACTATAGAACAAATTTTAGAAGTAATATATTGTATGGGGGAAAAGAACATACATTGTATTAGATTAAAAACAATAATTTTCTTGACAAAATGAGGGTAAAAAAATAAATCGAGTGGGATTTTACAAGTAGTTCTCACTAGATTGAGAGGAATATTGAATCCTGTAGGGAGATGACCAAGATCACATTGAAAAATTATTAAAGGATGCTACTATGAGTCTCATCAAAGGTGACAACTTAACTTAGTTTAAGTGCAATGGTGCAAAATGTGATCAATACATATGGAGGTTCAAGTTTGTTGGTAGTAGAAACATATATTATTTTGTTAGTTTTGTACTATTATTTTTGCATGGCTTTACCAACCCAACCCAAAATTGGAATAACTACTGGCTTCCTCCTAGCCCTATATGTGCAAGGAGTGGAAGATAAAATGGTATTTATTTGAGAGAACATTGTTTGGATTTTCAATAGGATAGAACAATTAATTTAACAATTACAAATGCATATAATAAAATTTAAAGAAAAAAATTACATAGAGACAAAAAAATTAATGTGGTTCACCCAATGTGGGCTACATCCATAAACAATGTTTAGTCCAAATTGTATTCAATATCCAACAAAAATTCAAAGAACAATATTATATTAGCGTGTAGCAAATACTATTGTTGTGTGAAATCTTATCCAATGTATTGTCACTGTATTGTGCACTATTTTGTGTTCTCCACATAAAATCTTGATCACCAAACTCTGCAATTCATGATTTTTTCTAGGTGTTCTTTTAGGTACCCGACATGTGATCTCGCAATGCACATGTTGTGTGTTGATTCAACTTCACATGCCCATGAATTTTTTCCTTATACCTCTACAACAAGAAACTTAACTCACAACTATGGACAATGATTTTGGTTACCCAGGGGTTCCTCTAACTCTTTTAAGTTTTTCACCTAATAGGAGAGGAATTGGGGAAAAAATGAAAATTTCTACACTCAAGATTAATGTGAAAAGGATGAAATGTATCTAATTATGATGTACTAATGCAATAAACTAAAAAAGGGAATGATTTATTGATGCTAACCCTAAGAAATGCAAAGTGTTGGAAAACACACTATGATATGCAAACATGTGATAAATGACCTAAAAATGCAAACAAAACTAGATAGAAAGCTATGAAACATAATATGTGCACTTGGAGGTTGAAAAGTGATGGCATGAAGGTATAGAATCCTAACAAAACAATTACAGAAACTGATTGGGACACTTGTGCCAATCTGGGTGACTTAGTCCCAGTTATGGAAAACTTGCTCACAAAAACCCATTTCGGCCAAATGGGTATCCAAATCTACAAAAACTTCTAAAAATAGGTTCAGTGGAACTAAGTCGCCACTATTGGTGACTTAGTCCACTTTTGAATTTTTGAAAATTTGAAAGTGGAAATAGAAGCCCTCGGTCTACACTCTAGTTTCCCATAGGTGTCCACTTCTAAGACTTTGATTTTCAGGCCTGAAAGTCACTTTTAGTTGATATTTTGGCTTTGCAAGCAAGGAGAGGTCTTCAACAAGTCTTCAACCCTATCTTCAATGGGCTTCAAACCCTTAAAGTTCCTAAATCTACAAACACATACTGAAAAATAAAGATATGGTGAATGTTAGGGAATGGGGGTTTGCCTTGGTCAAACCCCTTTTTAGGTAATTATACCAAATAAAGAAAGAACGTAATGAAGCATGCAACAATGGATTTAATACCTTTCCATGATGCTTGATCTTGAATTTTTGTAGCAAAACATGAAGAATTTTCCCTTGAATGTCCTAGGAAGCTATCTTGATGACTTGCAATGATAAAACCCTAGCTTGCTTGATTTGAGAACATGATGAATGATGATGGGTTATGAATTAGGTCAAATGGGAGGGAAAACCCCATATTTATACACAATTATACCCTAATTCCCGAAAATACCTCATCACAGGCCGACCTTAGGTCTTAAGGAATAAAAACTTGAAAGAAATTTAAATTTATTTTGATTTTTGAGCCAATTGGGACTAAGTTGCCACCAATGGAGAATTATTCCACTTGGTAATTTTTAAGTGGGTTTTGGGAATTGTGATAATTTAAATAATGTTTATCAGGTTCTTCAACAAGACACTTAAGTAAGGCCTGTAAGTGTATAAAGGGGCCATTTAAAGCATAAGAAAGGTGTAAATATTGATGAAAAGTCTAGAAAAGTGTGAAAGTTTGTTACAAGACTTTACAACCCTTTGAATAGGTCTTTGTAAGGTTATTTAGGTGAATTATGATATTATGGTCTTAGAAAAGTGTGAAGATGTGTTACAACACCTTTACAAGACATCAATGATAAATGATTTTATTCAATCTGCAAGGGCCCAAGACCTAATGTGGATGTGTAAAACACCTCACAACACCAAATAAAGGCCTCATTAAGTCCAATTTATCATCAATTATGCCCAAATCAAGCAAGCAAAAATGGATACTTTTTTTGTGTCCATAGCAACTACCAAAGTTGCCAAAATCTTAACATTAGAGAATAATTAGGCTCCATAGACCAACAAACACGTTGAATGAAAAAATATTATGTGTTTTTAAAAGGTTACTATGCTCACATGTTGATATGTTAGAAACACATAACAACTAAGAGGGGGAGTGAATTAGTTGTGCATTAAAACCTTCAAACCCTCATTAATTATCAACATGAATGTAAACATATAAAACATAAACACAATCACAAGCATACTCAAGAGAACACTAGATTTACATGGAAAACCCTAATCAAGGAAAAATGATGGTGAGGATTAACTCAAATATATATGAACAACAACACCGATTACAAAAGGCTCACTACCTAGAAAGAAGAAAGGCTCACTTCCAAGGGCTTGTTGCCCAAAGGACTGACTATCCAAAATAGAAAGATAATAGAAGAAGATTGTTACAAGGAGTTTCACTACCTTAGAGTGACAAGAGAATCCACCACAACAACTCTACACTATCCACAACCTTCGACTCACTACCTCCAGCAACTTCAAGCACTCAAAAATGTAGACACCTTCTACTCATTGCTTCTAGTAGTCATAGGTGTTCATGCTCACACTCAAATCTCAATGTACACAATTAAATTCACATATTTTTGCACCATACAACACACCACTAACTTTTCTAATAATTAACCTTATATATATATATCATTTGCAACCTCAAAAACCTTCTCCAAGTCAGCCTTGATGAAATGTATGCAACTCAAATGTTCAACCACCAAAAAGGTCAACACCAAAAACTTTTGTAGTGGAAAGAAGTGAAGGAGGACCACACTAAGTATTAACCAGGACCCAAATCTACACGAACACTACACCATGCTTCCAAAAACAACAAATCACCTCCACAAATAGTGCTAGCATGCTAGGTTGGCCAAACCTACACTAACACTATCAAACATCCACATTCACACTTCTTTAGGTTCAGAAACATCATACAAACCACATAGAAATAAATCACAACATCCTAGAGTATTCCAACATCATTAGAATATTCAAAAAAACTATCACAACCACCTAAAACTGAAAAATTCTATCATCTTGTGCAACCAACCATACTACCATAGACATATAACTCACTAACCAAACTTGCAAAAAAAATAAACACAAAAATACTCTAGGAGAAGGTAGATGAAAGAAATATAAGCATGTTCCAAAATCCTCAAGACAAGAAACCTCAACATGGAGAAATGTGAAGCAATTCTATTTCTCCAAGACAACCTTCTTCACAAGCAACACACTGTTAGACACATCTTCCACTGTCGCACAATCTAGAACCTGAAACTCTGGATATAACACCTCTAAATGCCTCTAATCATCTCATCTAAACCACATAATAATATCTTCAAGCATGAAGAAATGCAGAGCATGACACAAATCACACCTTTGTCACCTTGTACACTCTTTATTCAAATTTTCTCAAAAGCACTTAGAAACCAAGTGAACATGTTCCATCTGTAACCCTTGCTCAACACCACAACACCTTCTCAACATGACTAGACTAGAGGTTGACATCAATAATAACACCAATGAAAACATAGTGCAATAGTCTCCAACAATCTCCCCCTTTGTCATTGATGGCAACACCAACTCTGAAAACCATCAACAAAAAAAACAACTTTACATCAAGCAACACTCAAGTAGCTCCCCCCTTACTTGGACACTTCTTACATTTCAGGCTTCTTTCTCTAGACTTCACTCTCTCTCTCTTTACCTTTATTTTTTAGATTTCTTCTCCCCTTTTCTCTATGTTTTTCAAACATCACTCTCTCCCCCTTTGATGTCAATGCCAAAGGGAAACACCTGTAAACTTCACTTCAGGAAACACCTACAAATTACTTTTTCTCCCACTTACTTTCTCTCCACTTCTCTTTCTCTACTACTCTCTCTACCTTAAGGGCACAAGATATTCTCCCCTTTATTCCCCCAACCAAAGACACCACTACCTACTCCCCTAAGAGCTATCCTTCATCAGTCAGGACCAAGAATGCATCTTGAATAGCTCCCCTAGATAAATGCACCAACTTATACACTGAATTGATAGGAGGGGCAATAACCCCTAGCTTTTTCCTAAGATTCTCAAATGTATCTTTGGGAAGATCCTTTATGAAAATGTCTATTACTTGATCCTTTTTAGGCACATACACCAAATTCACTTCATTCTCAACAACTTTCTCTCTTAGAAAGTGATACCAGATAAAGATATATTTTTTCTTTGAATGCATTATTATATTTTTTGAAATGTTGATAGCACTTGTATTATCACACAATATATAAATATGTGCATCAAATGATACTCCGATATCCTTCAATGTTTGCTTCATCCATAATACCTATGTGCAACAAGATGTTGTAGCAATATATTTTGCCTCTGTAGAAGATAATGACATTGAATCTTACTTCTTACTTAACCAAGAAACCAATATTTTTCCAAGAAAGAAAACACCCCCACTTGTACTTCTATCATTCGCACAACCTGCTCAATCTACATCTATATAAACACTCATAAAGAAATCATTATCCTTGGAATACAATAAAACATAGTTTGAAGTGCTCTTGAAATATCTAAATATCCTTTTGATTACTGCCACATGTGATTCTCTAGGATCTTATTGAAATATTGCCACAAGACATACTACAAGCATGATATCTAGTCTAGTAGTAGTTAGATATAGCAATCCACCAATCATGGATTTGTACTTTCTTTAATTTGTCTTAGGAGATTCATCATTTTTTCTTAACTTACAATCAGTAACCATGGGAGTGCATATTAGTTTAAAGTCCTCCATTCCAAACTTCTTTAACATTTCCTTGACATATTTTGATTGTGAGATGAATAAACCTTTTCCTGATTGATTGATCTGTATCCCAAGGAAGAAATTCATCTCCCCAAACATTGACATCTCAAAATAATTTTTCATCTCCTCTACAAACCTCTTACATATTCCTTCATTTCCTCCAAAGATTATGTCATCAACATACACAACCACAATTCAGATTTTCTCTCTCAACCTTGAAGTAAAGATTGATGTCTACCCTTTTCAAATCCCCGCTGCAATAAGTACTTGTCCAATCTTGCATACCAATATCTAGGAGCCTATTTGAGTCCATGCAATGCATTCTTCAACTTGCAAACCATATCAACATCTTCTGATAATTGAAAACCTTTCATTTGTTCAATTTACACCTCTTCTTCCAACTCACTATTAAAAAAAGTAGACTTGACATCCATCTGATACACCTTAAAGTCTTTATAAGCTACAAAAGCTAAAAACCATCCTAATGGCTTCCATTATTTCCATCAGAGAAAAAGTCTCTTAAAATATATTTATTCCACTTGTGAGGAGCCCTTATACATGAGCATAGCCTTGTTTTTGACAACCTTCCCATCCTTATTCAATTTGTTCTTAAAAACCCATTTAGTTCCTATCACATTCTTGTTTGTTGGTCTTGGGACCAATTCCCATGTCTGATTCTTCTCAATTTTCCTCAACTCTTCTTCCATAGCTTTGAACCAATTTTCATCCTTACATTCTTCAATTACTATTTTGGGTTCTACTACAAAAAGTAAGAAAAAGTTTACATGTTCCTGAACCAACAATTTTGTGTAATAGTGTTCTATATGCTTCTCTTGCACTCTTAGGGTTTTTCACCTAAAAGAGATAGATAGAACCCACAAATTGAGGTGGTTCACTCAAAATAAGGAATGAAAGATGGAATTATGACTAAATGAAATGATCTAAATGCAGCTAAGTGAAGAAATTGATTGAATATTAATGCAAAACTAATGAAATATGCAATATTTGAAAACATAGTGAGGTATCCCAAAATGAACTAAAAACATAAACTAATGCAAACAAAATTGAATGAGGTTTAACAAAGTGCACCTAGAAGTTGAATGTTGATCTTAGAAGGCTCTAAAAACTAGAAAAAATCACTGTTGATCACCAGTGGGACTCATTGATCAATGATGGCGAATCAATCCTCCTAATAGTAAAAATTCCTAAAACTACTTTCCGACTATTGAGAACTGGATTTGACAAATCAACCTTTTCAACCTTCAGGTGGGACTCATTCAGCACTGATGGTGAATTAGTCCTCCAAAAAATTTCAAATTCAAGAGCCAATTCTATAGGTATAGATCTACACTTGTCTTTTTGTTGGGTTGACGGAGTCAAATATGTAGAAAACGGACTGTAGGTTGTCTCCAAGATTGAATTAGGGTTTAGTTGACTTGAAACACTTTGATGACTTGTTGAACACTTTCCAACACCTATTTTCTAGAAAAATCTGCATATAAAGTCTGCAAACATATGTGCAAAAGGGGAAAAATGGTTAAGGGTTAAAGTATAGGGATTTGCCTTGGTCAAATCCCACTTTGGTAATCAAACCCTTGATAAAGAAATGAAATGAAATGACCAATGAATGATGAATAAACAAAATGCAATTTTCCTAAACTCACCAAAACCTTGTTGAAGAAATCTGAAGATGTGTCAATGGCTACTCCAAGATGCTTGAATGATTGGTTGATTGGATGATGCTTTGATGCTTAAGTGGATGGGTTTGGATGCAAAGATGAATGCTTGAATGAATTAGGTGAATGGGTGGGGGTTAAAATGGATGGAAAAACACTTTTATACACACTTATGCCCTAATTACCGAATAATACATTACAGGCTGGCATAACATCTTTTTGAATAAAAAACCAAAAGAAAATTTGAATTATTTTGAATTTGGAGCCAAAAGGGACTCATTCGCCACCCATGGTGAATGGGTCCCACCCTAGGCTTGTAAGTGGGTGTCGGGAATTAAGTTGCATTTAATGTTGTTTGTCGGGTTTACATTCAAAAATACACTTAATTAAGTCTTATCGGTGCATAAAGGGGTCAAATAAAGCATAAAAAAGGTGTAAATAGTGATAACAAGCTTAAAAGAGTGTGAAAGCTTGTTACAAGACTTTACAACACTTTGAAATGGGACTCGATAAGGGATAGAAATGGAATATTTAGATGAATTATAATAAGAAGAGTCTAGAAAAGTGTAGAAATGTGTTACAACACTTCACAACACCTTCACAAGACATCATAATTTGAATTTTAAGGACCTAATGTAAATGTTTAAGTTACATTGCAACATTAAATCAAAGCAAAATAAGTCAAACATCATGAGAGAAAGACCTAAAAGACCTTGAAACTATCAACGATCCATTTTTCTATGGTACAGTTCCTCTATCATAG
Source organism: Sequoia sempervirens (assembly GCA_007258455.2). Lineage (NCBI taxonomy): Eukaryota > Viridiplantae > Streptophyta > Pinopsida > Cupressales > Cupressaceae > Sequoia > Sequoia sempervirens. Next base: position 707,941,275 of record VDFB02000003.1, on the reverse strand, counting down.
CAACTTTTATCCTTGACAATACACCTTTCCTCTTATCTCCAATTATTTGATCTTTATAATAATTCCTCTACATATACTTAGGAGTCTTAGGATTATTTTCCAAAGCTTCTTCTTGTTTTACTGTCATCTCTTTCTATTTCTCTTCTTTTTCTTCTTCACTGCAAGGGGGTTCATTAGAATCATATCCTTCTATCAACACTGATCTTTAATGTGATTCTTCATTCACTTTGACACTTGCACTTTTAACAATCTTCTTTAACCTTTTTGTTGTAGAATTTGTATGCCTTTCTTTTTGTAGAATATCCAAGGAAGATTCCTTCATTTGATCTTGCATCAAACTTACCTAAGTTCTCTTCATCCCTTTTGATACATAAAATTTACTTCCAAACACTCTGAAATATTTCACAGTAGGAGGTTTTCCATACCATAGTTCATAGGGGGTCTTTGAATCATTCACTCTTTCTTGTCCTCTATTGAGAATGTACACTGCGGTATGAAGAGTATCTCTCCAATAGACATCTAGTAGATTTGCTTCCTCCACCATGGTTCTTGTTGCTTCTTGAACTATCATGTTCTTCCTTTCCACAACTCCATTATGTTGTAGAGTCCTAGAAGTTGATAAATGCCTCTTTGTCCCATGATATTCACAAAAACTATTTTACTCATTTGAAGTATACTCACTGCCTCTTTCAAACCTCAAACACTTGATCTTCAAATCCATTTCATTATCAACCATATATTTAAATGATTTAAACTTATCTAGAGATTTTGATTTTTCTTTGAGAAATGTCACTCAATTCATTCTAGAGTAATCATCAATTAACAACATAAATACTTTTCACCTTGAGAGCTTCTTGTTCTGGTAGTTCCACATAGGTTTGTATGCACCAACTCAAGAGGTCCTATGGTATAATATTTGTTAGTTCTAAACCTCTTTTTTGTTTTCTTTCCAAACTGACACTCCTTTCAAATTGTATTGATAGGCTTTGTAATTCTTGGTAGATCTCTCACAACATCAGTAGAACTAATCTTCACTAGGCTATCAAAATTGATGCGACTCATTCTTTTATGTCATCCAAATTTCATTTATGTGTGACATAAAGAACTTACCACCACCACCTTTGAGCTAATAAACATTTCCTTCAGTCCTTGTTCTTGCTACAACCAAGGTTATAGAGCTTCCTTTTCTAATTTCACAACCATCATCTTGAAACATCAAATTGTATCCTCTACTACACATTTTTCCTACACTAAGAAGATTATGCTAGAGACCCTTAACATAAAGAACATCATATGTCTTATGCTTGCCATCAAAACCAATTGAACCTTTTCCACAAATCTTAGCAGATGTATCATCATCAAACTTAAGAAGACCACCATCATACTTCTCAATCTTAACAAACTTACTCTTATCACTTGTCATATGATTTGAGCATCCATTGTCAATTATCCAGTAGTTTCTCTCCTCTCTTGCATGAAAAAAAGTCAACATAGTTTCTTAAATATTGTGACCTATTTTTGGAGCAATTTCTTTCACACATATTTCAATATTAGTAGAATTAGTTCCAACATTTAAAGCCATTAACAAGAATTCATCACTTCCATCATCTAGATAGTTTGATTCCTCATCATCAGATACACCACTATCTTCTGTAACATAATAACTCTTCTTGATAGATTTACCTTTATGATCTTTATGTTTGTCATTTGAAACTTTGATTGGATATTTAGAAGCATAATGGCCTATTTTCCACAATTGAAACAATTAAAGGGTAACTTACCTATGTATTTTCCACTACCCTTTTTCAATCTTCTTACATAAAATTTTCTTTGACCTCATCAAGACATCTTGATCAAATTCATCATTCTTCTCCTTCTTATTGACTTTAAAAGTAGTTTCTTTCCTTGAAGCATCTTTGTCAAACTCTCTTAATTCAAAAGTAGTTAAAGCACCAAAAATTTGATCTTTAGTATATTGATCCAAATTATGAGCTTCCTCAATAGAAGAAACCTTATAACTATAAGATATAGGAAGATTTATCGATACCTTTTTTACAACTTCACTTTCCTCTAGATTTCCACTAAGAACATTGCTGGCATTGACAATTTCATCCACTTTGAGCATCTAGCCAACAATATCTTCATATTCTAACATCCTTCGGGTTTCAAATTTGGCTTTGAAATTCTACATCTTTGCTTGCTTGACCTTATCATATCCTACATAAATGCTCTACAAAATTTTTCTAGATCTCTTTAGCAATTTTGAGGCTTATCACCTTCACAAGTTCTAAATTAGAAAGGCCACTCAAGATAGAATCCCTTGCTTTTACTTTATTCTCATAGACTTTGATATCATCATCACTTTTTAGAGGAGTCCAGTAGGAATTATATATCCATTTTCAATTGATTTCCAGACACCAAACCCTAAAGAGACAAGAAAGGATTACATATTGGCTTTCTAGAACCTGGCATAGTTTGTTCCATCAAACATAGGAACTTTGACACCATTCATGTGCACCATTTGGATCTACCTCAAGTGGTTAAGCTTCTTCCAATGAACCATAGCTTTGGTACCAATTGTTAGACACACAGGACAATTGAGATGGGAGGTGAATCAATTGTACATATGAAACATAAACACAATAAAAACCATACATAAGAGAACACTAGATTTAAATGGAAAGCCCAAATCAAGTAAAAACCATAGTGAGGATTAACTCACTTATATATGAATAAAAAAAATGATTATAAAAGGCTCACTACCTAGAAAGAAGAATGGCTCACTGCCCAAAGGACTCACTGTCCAGAATAGAAAGAGAATGGAAGAAGTGTTGGTATGTGGCAACTGATCATGCTATATTGTACACTCTTCATGTGTCCTCACCAAGGTCAAGGGTTGGGCCAGACCCTAGGTGAGGGTTCAGGAGCAGCAACCCCTGAGAATATTTTTTTCCTTATTTTCTCTTTGTCACCAACAAAATTAAAAATGACTTTGTAAAACCATAATTCTAGAAGCTTCTAAAAGCTTGTAATAAGCTGTTGGGATGGGAGTTGCAGGAAAGCATTATTCGTGAGATTGTAATATGTTTCGCACTAGATAATAAAATCATTGGATAGTTGTGGTTTTGTGAATGCAACCCATATTGAGTGAACCACGTTAAATTCTCTGTGTTGTCTTGTTACTGCTATAATTTTGTGTGTGTTTTATTTCTCTATTTTATTGATCAAATTTGCATTTAACTATTAGATAACTACCTTCTAACCCTAACAAGAAGACTATTACAAGGAGGTTTATTACCTCAGAGCAATAGGATAATCCACCATCACAACTCTATACTAGCCAAAACCTTTGGCTCACTGCCTCTTGTTGGGATAAATGTGTCATCAACCTTGTAAATATCTTGTATTTATTATTCTCCTATTATTGTTTGTAATTCACCCATAAGGGATTGGAGGTTTCACCGACAGTGGTAACTAATTATTTACTGGCCTCGGTAATTACTGTTTTACTAGTTGGGAATTACTGAGTTACTTTTACCAGCTTGTGGTAACAATAATAATTAAATGTTTATACATGAGATTCTAGGCACCCACCTTTGGAGATTGCATTATAACATGTTATGACATTTTTCATAAGATGTAAGAGTATCTATGATAGATATGATAGGTGTCATAAGATTCTATGACGACTAAATTGACATCTATGATGGAGGGTATGTGCAGGATCATGATGGTCCAAAAAGTGGCAATATGATGGGTATGTGTAGGGTATGTGGATGATGACTTTTTTTTACCCAAAATTGATGAAATGAAAAAGGGTTTTTAAAGGAGATTTTTTAGCTTTCCACCAATATAAATTATGCTTTACTTTGAATTTAATAAATAATTAATATTCATTTTCTATTTGAATTACGACTAAAGTCCTAATTGATAGGTTGATTGAAAAACATCTATAGCTTTCAAATAGTATCACATTTTTTGAATCTGAAACATGCCTCACATTCTATGCTTCACATACTATAGGATTAAGAAAAAATGAATTTCATGAAGTTTTGACTAAGTTAAGGTGGTCAAACATATGAGTTTTTTATATTTTTTAAAAGTTGTAATAAAAAATTCATAATTAATTATTTAGTTGAAAAAAATTACAAAAAAAATGCATCACATAGGGACATGAGTCTTCTACTTATATCTAAAATCTTATTAAAAAATATTATAATTTTATTGTGGTTAGGGTGGTCAGACAGACACCTGCTTCTTATTTTTTCCCTGAAATTTAAGTACTACTGCATTAAAATTTCAAATTTTCACCAAATAGATTTTTTTTAAAATAAACCTAGTAGTTTAGAAACTACATTCAATTTTCTACAAATTCTATTCTTACATATTTTTTAAATAATATAGATAAATTATTCAAATATTTATGTCAAGTTGCCTAACTCTAATTTTTCGCCACTTAAGGGCCTATTTTTTCCATGATGATCTTGCACATACCCTGGAATATTTGCTATCTTGGTCTCTAGGCGCCCATGCATGTAAGATGCTTTATGACAATTGTAAGAGGATCAGTAAGAGATCATTATGACCTGGTCTTGATGATTCCAAGGTGGTGGCATGGTATCTTGACCAATTTGGATGCCATTCTTCATGGGTTGTTGTATTCTATTTAATAGGTTCTTTGGAGTGGAGTTTGTGGTGGTTTTCTTCAATAGTTTTCTTTGTAGGGGTTATGTTGTTGGATTGAAGGATGAACTAAAGTTAGAGTGCATGTATTGTAATATGATTTGTAGCTAATACAAGGCATTCATCTTTTGGTGGTGGATTTTTTCCCCAAAAGGGTTTCTCCATGTAAAAGATTGTGTTATGTGTTCAACATTTTGTTCTTAGCATTCTTTCTTTGCTCACAATTGTTCTACCTTCATATGATTATCATTGATAAATATGAATTACAAAAAGTTTAAGCTTTCACTATAGCTATTACTCTATCATATTTCTAACATTTGGTATCAGAGCTTGGCTAGTTTTGTGTTCTGGGTGGTAGAACAAAGGTTTTTTGAGTTTTAGTGGGAGTTTTGTTGAGCTATTTTTGCAGTTATTTGTGTTTAATCATGGTTTCAACTTCTGACCATTTGGATATTGAAAAATTTAACAGAGTTGGTTTTGAGTTGTGGAAGCTGAAAATGGAGGATCTCCTTGAAAATCAAGATCAATGGGTAGCTATAACAAATGAAAAGAAACCCGAGAAAATGAGTAATGAAGATTGGGAGAAGGTTGATAAAAAGGCACAAGGAAGTTTCAGGTTGTGTCTTTTTTACTTTGTTCTCCTGAATGTGTCATTGAAAAAGACTACATACACTTTGTGGAACCAAATAGGTGATATTTATCAGTCAAAAATTTTGGTAAACAAACTTTACTTGAAGCGGAAACTGTTTTCTCTTAAGATGAAGGAAGGTGAATCTATAGCCGAGCATTTAAATTCTTTTAATTTGGTTTTGAGTCAGTTAGCCTCTATTGATGTCAATGTAGAAGAAGATGATAAGTGTGTTATGCTTCTTTGTTCTTTACCTTAATCTTGGGAAAATTGTGTACTTGCTATCACTACTAGCATGGAAGAAGTAAAGATGGATGCTCTTGTAGGAGCTTTGTTGTCATAGGAAATGAGGAAGAAGACAAAGGATAGTACTGGTGATGCTCTCAATGTAAGGGGAAGGCCTAAAGAAAGAGGGTCTAAAGAAGATAAGAATGTGCCTAAGGAAAAGTCTAAGGGAAGATCTAAAACTCTTGGAAAGAATAATAGAGTGAAGTGTTGGAACTGTGGGAAAAGAGGACATGTGAAGAAGGAATTTAGAAATCCAAAGAAAAAGTTGATTCCTCCACAGAAATATCCTCAAACTGAAGTGATGAAGCTTTGGTTTCTTGTCTTCATGTTATGACTAATGAAAATTGGTTAATTGATTCAAGATGCTTGTTTCATATGACTCCTCACAAGGAGTGGTTTACCACATATGAAAAATATGATGGAGGTGAAATCTACCTCGGTGATAACTCCTCATACCCGATTGTCAGAAGGGGTGAGGTTAAGTTGTGTTTTAGTGATGGGAAGATTAAAACCCTTCCTGATTTTTTGCATGTTCCTGGAGTAGCTAGAAATTTGATTTCAGTTTTGAAGTTGAATGATCTGGGAATAAATGAGACTTTTGATAAACATGGTTGTAGATTGGTAAGAGGAAACTTGGTGATAGTGAGAGGAACAAGGAAAGGAACCATGTTTAAGCTAGAAGTTACTAGTTTTGTTAATTCTACATATGTAACTAAAAATTCTAAAAACACTTGTATGTTGTGGCATTATAGATTGGGTCACATAAGTGAGACTGCTTTAAATTCTATTTTGAATAAAAAATTGTTAGATGGTTTATCCTATTCTGATGAGAGTTTTGATTTCTGTGAACATTATGTGTTTGGTAAACAAAACAAAAAATTATTTCCTTATGGGAATACAAAATCTAAAGTTAAATTTGAATTAATTCATACGGATGTGTTTGGTCCTTTGGATATTGAATCAATTGGAAAAGCTAGATATTTTATCTCCTTTATCAATGATGTTACAAGGTTTACCTGGTTATATTTTATGCAACATAAATCTGAAGTTTTCATTAAGTTTAAAGAAATTAAAGACTTAGTCGAAAAGCAATCAGATCATAAAATTAAGGTATTAAGGTCTAATAATGGAGGGGAATATTGTTCTAAAGAATTTGATGAATTTTGTAAGCATGTAGGAATTTTTAGACAAAAAACTACTTTGTACACTCCATGATAGAATGGTGTGGCATAAAGGATGAATCAGATGATTATGGAAAGGGCTAGAAGTATGTTAAGTTGTTCACAACTTGATAGACACTTTTGGGTAGAAACTATAAGTACTGCTTGTTACTTGATTAATAGATCTCCTTGTAAAGCTCTTGAAACAATACCTTATGAGATGTGGATAGGTAAGAAACCTACTATTTCACATTTAAGGGTATTTTCCTGTAAGGATTATGTTCATGTGCCTAAAGAAAAATGGACTAAGTTGAGTCCTAAAGCTGGAAAGTGCATTTTCATTGTATATGGTGATAATGTTCAAGTCATAAGCTATGGAATCCTCTAACCAAGAAAATTATATATTCTAGAGATGTGATTTGTAGGGAGCATAGTGCTATTTCTGTACCTGAACAACCAAAGGAAAAAGATAGAGGAAAGAGTGTGCATTTTAAAATTAAGCAAGAAGATGCACCTCGAGAAGAACAAAGAGATGGATTTGATGAGGAGGAAGAAGATGAGGAATCATAACAAGTTACTAATCAAATTGAAGAACATGATGGAGAAAGTCAGGAAGAGGTTGAGCAAGATCAAGAATATCAAGATCCTCATACTCCTATTCTCAAAAGATCCACAAGACAACACAATCCAATTGATAGGTATAGCCTACCTGATCTCCATTGTATGTTTGCTTTATTAAGTGTTGACGATGAACCTAGATCTTATAGGGAGGCTCTCTATTTAGAGGAAAATGAGTCTTGGTTGCAGACTATGCAAGAGGAGATGATGGCATTGGAAAATTGTAACACCTGGGGTCTTGTTAATTTTCCCAAAGGAAGAAAGCCCATCAAATGTAAATGGGTGTTTAAAAAGAAATTTGGAGCAGATGGTCACTTGGAAAGGTTTAAGGCCAGATTAGTGGCTAAGGGCTACTCCCAGAGATAGGGAGTTGATTTTGGTGAAATTTTCTCTCTTGTTGCTAAATTATCTTCTATTAGATTCTTGTTATCTATTGTTGTTGCTTGTGATTTTGAGATAGACCAAATAGATGTTAAAACTACTTTTTTGCATGGTGATCTTGATGAGGAAATTTATATGCGACAACTTGACGATTTTGTTGTGAAGGGAAAAGAAAAATTGGTTTCTAGGTTAAATAGATCTTTGTATGGTTTGAAACAGTCACCTAGAATGTGGAATCAAAAGTTTGATGCTTTTGCATTGAAGTTGGGATTTCTTAGGAGTGAAAAGGATCATTGTGTATATATTAAGATTATTGATGATCATATTCTAATTATTATCTTGTATATTGATGATATGTTGTTTATTGGTAACATCAAGGTAATGATTGGTGAACTCAAGAAACAACATTCTAGTGCTTTTGGTATGAAGGACTTGGGGGCTGCTAAATACACTCTTGGAATGGAAATCGGAAGAAATTATGGTAACATAAAGCTTTGGTTGAGTCATAGTAAGTATGTTAATACTATTTTGTAGAGGTTTAATATGTATGACTATAAGCCAATTAGTATTCCATTTCCAGTTGGTACTAAGTTGAGCTTGGATATGTGTCCTAATTCTGATGATGATAATGAGGATATGTCTAAGGTTTTTTTATGCTAGTGTCATTAGTAGTTTGATGTATGCAATGGTTTGCACTAGACCAAATATAGCCCAAGCAGTGGGAGTTCTAATAAGGTTTATGTCTAACCATGGTAAAGAGTATTGGAATTTTGTTAAAAGGGTGTTTAGATATTTGCGAGGTACTTCTGATTATTGTTTGGTTTATCATGGTACTGATAATGTGGTCAAGTCATTGGACATACAAGGATTTGTTGATGTAGATTGGGTAGGTGAATTGGATAGTCGAAGGTCCACTAGTGGGTATGTGTTTACTTTGTTTGGAGGAGCAATGATGGATGAGTAAAAGGTAGGATACAGTTGTGTTATCCACCACTGAAGCAGAGTATATGGCAGCTACTCATGTCTCTAAGGAGGTTTTTTGGTGGTAAAGGTTGTGTACAGGTATTGGTTTTTTTGCAATATTATTTAGGTTAACTGTGATAGTCAAAGTATAATTCATTTGGCTAAGAATCCATTGTATAATTCTTGAACTAAACATGTTGATATTCAGTATCATTTTGTTCGTGGGTTGATTGCTAATGGTCAGATTGAGCTGAAGAAGATTGATACACATGAGAATGTTGTAGATGTTCTTACAAAACCTGTGAGCATAGAGAAATTTACTTGGTGCAAGAAGGCCATGGGCCTTGTTACTTGTGCTTAGCCAATTTATGTATTTCCTATGGGTATATTTACAATGTATGATGTCAAGTGGGAGAATGTTGGGATAAAGGTGCCAACAACCTTGCAAATATCTTGTATTTATTATTCTGCTATCATTGTTTTAAATTCACCCATAAGGGATTGGAGGTTTCACCAACAATGGTAACTAATTATTTACTAGCCCCAATAATTATTGTTTTATTGGCTGGGAGTTACTGAGTTACTTTTATCGGCTTGTGGTAATGGTAATTATTAAATGTTTACACATGAGATTCTAGGCGCCCACCTTTGGAGATTGCTTTATGACATGTTACATGACATCTTTCATAAGCTATAAGACTATCTATGACAGTTATGATAGGTGTCATAAGATTCTATGACGACTATGATGACATCTATGACAAAATATTTGCTATCTTGGTCCCTAGGTGCCCATGCATGCATGATGCTTTATGACAGTTGTACAAGAGGATCCGTAAGAGATCAATATGAGTTGGTTTTGATGATTCCAAGGTGGTGGCATGGTATCTTGACCAATTTGGACACCATTCTTCATGGGTTGTTGTATTCTATTTAATAGGTGCTTTAGAGTGGAGTTTGTCATAGTTTTCTTTGCAGGGGTTATGCTATTGGATTGAAGGCTCAACTAAAGTTAGAGTGCATGTATTGTAACCTTATTTGCAAATAATACAAGGAATTCATCTTTTGGTGGTGGATTTTTCCCCAAAAGGGTTTCTCCACGTAAAATATTGTGTTATGTGTTCAACATTTTGTTCTTAGCATTCTTTCTTTGTTCACAGTTGTTCTACCTTCATATGATTATCATTGATAAATATGATTTATAACGAGTTTAAGATTTCACTATAGTTATTCCTCTACTGTTTTTCTAACATTTAGAATTAGATTCTGGCAAGTTCTATGTTCTGGGTGGTAGAACAAAGGTTTTTTGAGTTTTAGCAGGAGTTTTGTTGAGCTATTTTTTACAGTATTTTGTGTTTAATCATGGCTGCAACTTCTAACCATTTGGATATTGAAAAATTTAATGGAGTGTTTTTGAGTTATGGAAGCTGAAAATGGAGGATCTCCTTGAAGAAAAAGATCAATGGTTAGCTGTAACAAATGAAAAGAAACCCAAGAAAATGAGTAATGAAAATTGGGAGAAGGTTGATAAAAAGGCATGAGGCACTATTAGGCTGTGTCTTTATGACTCTGTTCTCTTGAATGTGTCATCAAAAAATACTACATACGCTTTGTGTTTTCTCTTAAGATGAAGGAAGGTGAATCTATAGCTGAGCATTTAAATTATTTTAATTTGGTTTTGAGTCAGTTAGCCTCTATTGATGTCAATGTAGAAGAAGATGATAAGTGTGTTATGCTTCTCTGTTCTTTACTTGAATCTTGGGAAAAAATTGTATTTGTTGTCACTGCTAACATGGAAGAAGCAAAGATGGATGCTCTTGTAGGAGCTTTTTTGTCATGGAGGAAATGAGGAAGAAGACAATGGATAGTACTGGTGATGCTCTCAATATAAGGGGAAGGCCTAAAGAAAGAGGGTCTAAAGGAGATAAGAATGGGCCTAAGGAAAAGTTGAAGGGAAGATCTAAAACTGTTGGAAAGAAGAGAAAAGTGAAGTGTTGTAACTGTGGGAAAAGAGGACATGTGAGGAAGGAATTCAAAAATCCAAAGAAACAAGTTGATTCCTCCACATAAAAATCCTCAAACTCAGGTGATGAATCTTTGGTTTCTTATCTTCATGTTATGACTAATGAAAATTGGTTAATTGATTTAGGTTGCTTGTTTCATATGACTCCTCACAAGGAGTGGTTTACCACATATGAAAAATATGATGGAGGTGAAATCTACCTCAGTGATAACTCTTCATACCCGATTGTTGGAAGGGGTAAGGTTAAGTTGTGTTTTAGTGATGGGGGGATTAAAACCCTTCCTAGTGTTTTGCATGTTCTTGGAGTAGCTAGAAATTTGATTTTAGTTTTGAAGTTGAATGATTTGGGAATAAATGTAACTTTTGATAAGCATGGTTGTATATTGGTAAGAGGGAACTTGGTGATAGCGAGAGGAACAAGGAAAGTAACCCTGTTTAAGCTGGAAGTTACTACTTTTGTTAATTTTGCATATCAACTAAGCACCAAACACCCTAGGGGAAGGTAGATGCAAGAAATATAAGCACGTTCCCAAATCTGCAAGACAAGAAGCCTCAATGTGGAGAAATGTAGATAAATTCCATTTCTCCTAGACAACCTTCTTCATAGGCAACACACTGCCAGACACATCTTCCACTGTCGCAAGATCCAAAACCTTAAACTCTAGATATTGTTGGTGTAATTAATTAATTATTACACTAACATAAGTTAACTTAGGTCTTGCATTTAATTAATTAACTCCTAGGTTGCATTAATCATTTAATAAATGGGATAATATTCCCTTCCTTATTTATAGGAGATAAGATTCCTTCTAGAAGATGAGTTGTCCTTCTAGAACTTATCCCCTCATTTAATGATCATCACCATTAGGGTTCACATGTTGGGTATGTGCAGGATCATGGTATGCCAAAAAGTGGCAATATTTGTAGGGTATGTGGCTGACGACTTTTTTTTCACCCAAAATTAATGAAACGAAAAGGGTTTTAGAGGAGATTCTCAGCTTTCCAAAAATATAAATTATGATTTAATTTGAATTTAATAAATAATTATTATTCATTTTCTATTAGAATTATGACTAAAGTCCGATCGATAGGCTGATTGAAAACATCTATAACTTTCAACGGTATCATATTTTTTGAATCCAAAACATGTGACATTCTATGCTTTACATACTATAGATTAAAAAAGAAATTAAATTTCATGAATTTTGACCAAGTTAAGGTGGTCCATTACCACAGTTTTATATTTTCTAAAAGTTGTAATAAAAAATTCATAATTAATTATTTACTTGGAAAAAATTACAAAAAAAATGCATCACATCTTCGTACATGAGTCCTCTACTTATATATAAAATCTTATAAAAAAAATATTATCATTTTATTATGGTTAGGTGGTTAGACAGACACCTACTTCTTATTTTTTCCCCGAATTTAAGTATCACGCATTGAAATTTCAAATTTTCACCAAATAGATTTTTATTTATTTTTAAATAAACCTAGTATTTTAGAAACTACATTCAATTTTCTACAAATTCTATTCTTACATATTTTTTAAATAGTATAGATAACTTATTCAAATATTTATGTCAAGTTGCCTAACACTGATTTTTTTGAATTTTTTGCCACTTAAGGGCCTGTTTGGCATACCATGATCCTGCACATGCCCTGTTGTCACATGTTGTTAGATCAAGACACATGTCAACATCTCATGCATATTAGGGTTTAGCTCATGCTTATATATTCAGGCATCTTGTACATTTGTAATATATCAAGATATCAAGATATCAATCAGATATCATATCAATAAATATCAATATTGAATCTCCATTGTGCATGCCTAGTTGCAACACTTTCTGGGTGGTTGATTATATTTCCTGGCTTAAAGGTCCTCCATCGAATTCTGTAGCTTCAAGGACTGTGCATCCTTAATCCCAACATGGTATCGGAGCTCATCCAGTGAAACGTCAACACTTGATCAAGAAAGTTGGTGTGCGAGATTCTCCGCAAGCTGAAGGTTTCCATTGAAGGCTACTTGTTTCCACTCGGGGACCAAGCTGATTTCTGAAGCAGATAGAGTCAAATCCGAGCTCGCCATTGTCTTCAGAAGGCCTCGAAACCCTAGGATCGCCTGCCCATTCATCAAAATCAGATACATCAACCTGGGAGCTTCAGAGGTATTTTTAGGGTTTGCAAAATCAATCGTACTATCTATACAATTTGCAGCAAAAAATCATCCAGGTCAGTTTTCCTCTGAGGCAAATTTTTTTTAGTAGCAGGCCATTTTTTCGTTTCAGAAAAATCGGACATTTATATCTTTTGTTTGGTAAAAAAATTTATTTTCTATAGTTTGCTGAATTTTTTTTTTTGGAGCGACTGCTTATTATATTAATCTGTCGGCATTGGGCAAATTATTTGGACTATAGTCCATCGGCGTTTATATTAAAATTATGGGGTTTTGAATTTTATTCTATCGGCATTATTCATTTTATATGGTCGGCCTATATATTGTTTTTTTAATTTTTAAATTGCCTTTTGCAATATTTAAAAATCTTAAATAAAATCAAAAAAATTGTTTCGGCGGCCACTTTTTTTTCAAAGTCTGCAGATTAGTCATTGTCGGCCGCATTAAAAGCCTTGTAGGGTGAAGTACATCACCAGCTGTCTAGGCTCGTACCATAGCTGGGGTTCTCCGCCGGCACATCCTACCGGCCCGACGTCCGTTCCCCTACCGCCGACCACCGTCCAAGCTCGACGACCGGAGCATTCTCCCGCCAGCTAATTCACAGCCCACTTCCGTCGCTTCCACCCACCGTCGAAGTCTTACCGCCAGCTTCGGTGTTCCTCCCGCCGACCATCCTCCTGGCTCCCGCCGATGGTTCCGCTGATGACCAATGGTTATCCACTTATCCAGCGGTGCCACCATCATCAGTGGCCCCGCCCGGAACTCACCGCTCCACCCGAAAGCTCTGCCCCTCCGCCACCACATCCGGTGGCTCTTTCTTTTTTGCTAGCGCTTGACCCCTGGTCATATCAGCAACCAGGGGCTATTTTTTTTAGCCCAGGGGCCGAATTTTTGACCCCATTTAGCCTGCAGGTGCCTAATCATGGCATTTTTTTTCGTTTGATCATAACTTTCACCCAGGGTATCAAATTTTTGCAAACGATATACCGTCAGAAAGGGAATTTCGCGTACTTTCCAGTGGTGACATTAGTTCTATGAAATTTTTCTCGCAGACATTTCTACATCCAACTGAAGACAAAACCCTAATTTGGACATAAAGGCTCATAACTTCTCATCAGATTGTCAGATTTCAGTGATCCCAGTGGCATTAGGAAGGTGATTCAGAGCTTTTTTTATCAATCTAGCCCCTTGATCAGTTTTAGCTCCAGGTACTCTTGCATGTGATTTTTTCAATTTGGTGCATTTGATCAATAATCTAGTTATTCTGAAGCTTGGGAAAAGATTTTTTTGATCCGGGTTGCATCACTTCAGTTGTAAATCATATTTGGAAGTCTTTATTTACTGTTGAAGGTCAGTTTCTTTGTATTCTTGTGAAGAAATTTCATTATGGGGCTTGCATATTTCTCTCCTTCTCTGGTTATGTTGCACAAGGGTAACTATTTGCAATGGCGAGATGGGATCTGCCACCATCTCCAATCACTTGATTTGTTGCCACATCTATTTGGTATTGTTCCTCATCCAAGTGAAGGTATTCATGAACTTGCTTGGAGTTGCAGCAGATACACTATTTTGGAGATCATTTCTATGCAAGTTGATTCTGATGTTTTGAATGCTATTGATCATTGTGATTTTCCTCACATTCTTTGGACTAAGCTTTGGGAGATCTATGGAGATTAAGATATTCCACCATTCCCCTATGGTCATGATTCAAAATGTCTTGCTTCAGATCAAGTTCCCTATGATGATATTTTTGTGCAGGAAGTTGATTGCCTTGATCTTTCCGAAGAGGTTGACAAGGTACCTTTCAGTGCTTCTTCTTCATTAGAGACAATTGGTATCCCTTCACATTCAGTGATTCCTTGTCCAGAGTCATTGATTGAGGCTTCCACCACTATCATCATCGATCAGGACACATTTTGTTTTTTAGCCTTGACATCACATGATGGCTTCGTTTCAGGTATCACTTCCTAGGCCACTTCTACAGGTTTGGAGAACATTCTTGAGGGGATATCACTCCTCTATTTAGTTTTGGCTTTGGAGAGTTGTTTTGAGTCTCCTCATTTCTTTATCTTGACCTTGATTGGCAATTCAGAGACCATCTTGGAGGCGCTTGGTTTCTCTTCAGATATTTCATATTCGAGACTTCTTCCCTATCATTCCATTCAAGACTTGAAGTTTCTTCAGCATCCATCATTGGATTTGCTTCAGACTTCTTTTAGTGGTTTTTTGGACACTTCATTCAGGGGGGCTATCAAGTCTCCATCACATTCATCATATCACCGTCTTTGGATATTGTTCAGCATCAGTTTCTACATCATCCTGGTTTGTCACTCTCTTCATTGATTGTGGCATCTTCATCAGGCAAGGAGACATTTGAGCAGCGTTCAGAGACACCATCATCCATCTTCATCCTTCTTTCCTTCAATTCCTATATGGAATGGGAAGCATCTTTGCACTTGCAGTTGGTTTTGTTTCTTCCGAAAGGGAGACAAGTTGTTTGTCAACATTGGATCTTGTTCTGTCTTCAGACACTTACCTTTTTTGCAGGTGATATCATCTTTTGGAGGGGCTATATAGTCTCTCTCTTTCCCTCCTATGGGGGGGGGAAATGATTATATTGTATCCATGTGACAGATGGTGTACTTGGGGGGTATTTGGGAGTCCTCCATCCTTCCCATCCTATCTCACATTTCTACATTTTCATCTCCTTTTTGGAGAGGGGTTTTGTTCCCATTGGGTTTTCCCCTTTTCTCCAGTTGTGGGAGATTTTCTGCATCTATCATGTACATGGGTACCTAACATGGCCTCGTAGCCGGGACCCATCATCATCTCTGCATAATCATTGCATCTTCCTCCCTAAGTTGCACTTATGGGGGGGTGTTGGTGTAATTAATTAATTATTACACTAACATAAGTTAACTTAGGTCTTGCATTTAATTAATTAAGTCCTAGGTTGCATAAATCATTTAATAAATGGGATAATATTCCCTTCCTTATTTGTAGGAGATAAGATTCCTTCTAGAAGATGAGCTGTCCTTCTAGAACTTATCCCCTCATTTAATGATCATCACCATTAGGGTTCACATGTTGTCACATGTTGTTAGATCAAGACACATGTCAACATCTCATGCATATTAGGGTTTAGCTCATGCTTATATATTCAGGCATCTTGTACATTTGTAATATATCAAGATATCAAGATATCAATCAGATATCATATCAATATATCATATCAATATTGAATCTCCATTGTGCATGCCTAGTTGCAACACTTTCTGGGTGGTTGATTATCTTTCTTGGCTTAAAGGTCCTCCATCGAAGTCTGCAGCTTCAAGGACTGTGCATCCTTAATCCCAACAGATATAACACCTTTGAGCACCTCTAATCATCTCATACAAACCACACAATAATATATTCAAGAATGAAGAAATATAGAGCACAACACATAACAAACCTCTGTCACCTTGTACACTCTTTATTCAATTTTTCTCAAAATCTCTTGGAAACCAAGTGAAAATGTTGCATCTATAACACCTGCTCAACACCACAACACCTTCTCAACATGAGCACACTAGAGGTTGACATCAATTACAACATAGTGCAATAATATCCAATATGATAGTGAAAAAGATTAAGATAAAATTTATAAAATAAAGTCTCTTTAACCTAGGAGAATCATAATCTTTTTAAATGGGGAAGACTTATAACTAAAACATAACATAGTGTTCTAGCTTCCAATGAATTTTACATCATTTAGATATTTTAATAAATTTTCATTATGTCTACCATTTTTGTATGAGATATGTAATTATTTTAGTATATTTAACTCATTTCTTTAATTATAAAGGGGGGTTGTTGTTTATTATGAGGTAGTGGGTTGCTAGTGGGGAAATATTTTAGTTAGGTATGATAAAATAGCTTTTATAAGAGAATGTATGTTGTTTTAGACACAAAAAAAGTTATTTTGAGTAATTACATTTTAATATTTTTGTTGTTAGTTATTCACCATATATAGTTTCAACTAATAAGTTCTATTGTAAAAGAGAATAATTTGCATCAATATAGATCAACCAATTATCCTTCTCAACTTACATTGGTTCAAACTAAACTTTCCCACAACATTTTCAAGCTATTCTAGTAACTAATTGAGGAAGTGGATATGACCCTTGGGTATATTCATGTTAGGCCATATCCCCTTATTTACAATTCAAAATTTCTCACTTAAGAGGTCAACCTTTTCAAATCATGATTGTTACTCACCAGCATGTGCACTAAAATATCCCAAATTGAGCATCTAGTGTTTTGTGGTCAAAGATATTCCTTTCTCATTAGTTAGCATGAAATTATTATCAATAAATATTATCAAATCGTATCATACAACATTAGATCATATAGCTTGCATCAATATTATATTCAAAGATACTACATCATCAAATGTTAGTTACTTTAATTTCTACTTAGCATGTCTTTTCTTATTATACATATGCAAAAAGGATTAATTAATTATCAAGAAAATTCTAATTATTTCCTCTGAACACAATAATTCCTCCAAGGTTTGTTTTTAACTCTACTCTATTTTCAAACATATGCATATATAAAAATGAGTATGTACACTAGAGTGGAAAAGTAGAAGATAGTTATTTTATTTTCCGTAGAGCAACTAGGACCTCCTATGTGTATGTTGAGTTGTTCTACCATTAAGTTATTGACCCTATTAGTGATTAGGAATTTTTAGTACAATCCTAACTATAGTTTAGGTGAACCTTATTTCTTGAGACTCCCTTAAATACACTTTGATGCTTAATGCTTTTAGTTTGGTGAATTCAGGTATTATATTATGGTGAATAGTTATATAAATTAAGATGATATTTTTTAATAAATTACTATTCTAACCTACATGAATGAGTCATAATAGCTATTACCAATGTTATTTGGGATGTTTTTTGAGCTATATCACTTACAAAGATAGTAGTTTCAAAAAATAAAATATTTGAATATAAAGTTAGAGGGAATATCTTGGAAAATAGGATAGGAAAGGAACTATGTCTCTTGTATATATACCTCTATTTGATGAACATATTATCCTCATACTTTCATTTTATAGAAAAAATACAATATGGTATCAAATAAATTTCTAGATGTGTGTGATGATAGTCATTTATAATAATTTTTTTATAGATTAGTGGAAAGGAAATATGATTTCCCTTATGTTAACTAGGAAATTAAGCACACTTGAGCATAAATTAACATAAGGGAAGGTGCAAGAAATCCCAAGTACATAATTTGAATTATACATAAAAATATGCTATTTGTAGCTATATAAATACATTGAGACATCATTTCCTAAAATTAGGCATAAATAAAATAAAAATGCATCACAGACACATTTTCAACCTTACATTTTCTCCCTATTTTAAGATGTATGTGAATATCAAAGTATGAATCATGCATATCTAAGCATGTTCATTCTCAAACTTGCATAAGCTAATGCAACAAATAAATGAATCTATGATCGATAAAAGATAAAGATTCTCATTCCATGTTCTTTCCTTTTACATATGTTCCCCCCATGAATTGGGTAAAAGCATGAAAATGTGGGACAAAAAAGGAGTCAAAAGTGGCCAATTTTTTTCTTCTAAAATTGGTTAGAAACCTAAACTTGGATGAATAATTTGAGATGCATGTGCATTCAATTTTTGAAGATAGAAAATAATAAGAATTGTAGTACTCTAAACATAGTTTATATATAACAAAAAATATTTTTAAATGGTTAAGGTTAAAAGGGTCAAATATTGTGTGCACACAAAAGTGTTTGTATTTTTCTTACTAAAATATCACATTGTGTTTGGTGTGTGCCACTTTAGTAAATTTTTGAATTTCATATTTTTTTTAAATTATTTGGTAGAAAAATAATTAAGAGTACTAGAAGATGTGTATTATTATTTTTTATTGAATATTTATTTGTATGATTTTTCAAAGTGGAAGCATCATAAAAATTGCATCACTAAGAATGCACATCACATAACTCACAAAATAATTTAAAATGTAATTGTTTTGAATGTGTAAAGAATATTTGATAAGTTGATCATATGTTATGAAGAAAAATAAAAACATATGAATTTGAGAAATATAGAAACATTAGTAAAAGAAAAATATATGTTGATTATTCCAAATAATAAAAATATATAGTTAGAAGTTGTAGCGTCAAAAATTGTCACCTTTGATAATTTCACATTAGGTTTAGCTCCACCCTATGTACTTGGACCTAAATTTTATGCATTCAATCACCTATTTTATAAGCTTCTTTGAAAAATCAAATAATGGGAAATAGAAGTTGGGGAGGAGATGAGATTTGGAGGAGTGGTGTCTAGCAAGGGTTTATAAAAGATTTTATTGTGGGGGAGGTAGATCCCTCCTCTATGAAGGTTTTCCCTATCCTGTGGTGTCCTTGTATACCTTTTGAACCATTTCCTCATTTATTTCATTCTTTTCATACTTTTCTAGAAACTTTGTCTGGGTGTGTGTTGTGTACTTGGTCGATGTGATTTTTTTCTTGTACTTATGCTTTGAATCTTGGTTTTAATTTTCACAAAACTTCACCATTTATGGATGGGGGTACAAATAGCCCTGAGGACCCTACAAATCAGTTGGAAGGGGAGAGGGCATTAATCTCCAAACTAGATCCTTCTAGGATATAGTGGTAGAAGAAAAAATCACCCTTTTCATTTGATGTAATTTTTTTTGTACTTCCCAATAGAGAGGGAAATGAAAATAGTCTTATTAGTGGAGGACAAGGTAAGTGCTCCTCTACAAACCCTAAAAAAAATATCAATTGTCCTAATGTAAAAAAAAATAATGCAATTTCTAATGAGAGTAATAGATTAAGAAATATTGTTGTTGAAATGTTGGGGAAAGGGAGAGATCCTAGGTCCTCAATAAAAAGAACCTAAGATCCAAGGCACCTCTTCCCAAATTTCATTAGAATACCAACCACACAGCTAAGAGATTGACTTTCTATTGAGAAAATGTGTCTCAACCTTGCAATTACATAAGGTACTATTGATACACAAGGTATTGTTCGTTTGACAATGACGGGGGGGTGTGGGGGGATCCCCCCCACAAGGGGTCTGAGGGGATCATCCCCCTGATTGGTGTCCAGGGGAAACACCCCCGAAAGGAAAATTTTATTTATATTTTATTATTGTAAATATGGACCGTTCATCATTATGTCTCATATCTAATAGCTGATATTTTATTAGCTTGACTTGCCCTAGAGGGAAACTCTATTTTATGAGGGTGTTGTATTACGGATGTGTATTGTGATGTATTCTGAGAGTCTGATAGTGGTTGTGTTGCCTCTAGATCTCTGAGTGGTGATATTCTAGTGAGAAGCTTGCTTTGCAAGTATATTGTAATCTTTGTGATTTCTGAATAATATATTGGGTGGCTTTTGGAGTGGAGTTTTTCTCCCAAAATGGTTTTCCCCACACAAATCATTGTGTTGTGGTATGCATGATATTTGTGTTTATTTCTGTTTAAGTTTCTGTAACTATTAACGATCTATAAAAGTTTTCATTATTCTCCTCTCAAGGTTAGTGTAGGAAGTTGTTCCACTACCTTATCTTCCTTACACTTTCAACCTCAATGGTGAGTCAATCAGACCTAGGTTGGTAATTCTTTAGGGCATAGGATGATTAGGAATAATTTGAAATAATGAACTAAATAAAAATTATAAGACCTAATATATAAAATACAAATTTATGAAGATACGCAGACTATATCAACTTTGCAAGCATATCTAGGAGATATCATAAAGCATGTACCTATCACCAAAAGTTGATTCTAATGTGTGAAAATGGATTGGTTTTCTCATAGGTGAATGGGTCTTTGATTAGGCTTCAAAAAATAATTTTTAAAATCCTTTGATGCCAGAATTTAGATGCTATTCCCCCCTGCAAATTTGTCGAAATGTCAGAAATGAATTTTGCAACTTAGTTTCTATGTCTTGACAAGAATGATGACAACAAATACAACAATGCAAAATTTTTCTTCAAGATATTTTCAATCCTTCTTCAACCTATAACTTGCACATACACAAAGAGGGAAAATTTTTGTGTCATATAGGGGTTTTCCTCAGTCAAACCTCGTGAATAGTGTTCTCACTTTCATAATGGCAATATCAATGATAAAAAACCTTGAATGGAAAGGAAGGTAATTATAAATAAAAAACTTGCTACAACTCACCACCCTTCAATAACTTCCTTGAAGGACTGAAGACATGTACACATCTCTTCAAGGGAGTTGGATCTTTCTTGCTTTATTTTCTTGAATGCTTGAATGCATGAAGACTTACAACAAAATGTTAGCCTTCACAAGACAAGATGAACAAAAATAAAATTTAACATGATGTTAGGATCTTGATTGCTGCTTCAAATGATTGATAATGTTGCTCTTGAATGCTCTTGACAATAATATTTGATCTTGAATGCTAGGAGGTGTGTGGTATATTCCAAATGACAAAAATACTATGTATTAATAAGTGTTTATCTAACTTCCTAAAAATTAGATTCCAAAAGTTGAAATTTAAAATTTAAATTTGGATTGTTAAAATGCTGCCAAAAATATATTTTAATTTGGGCCCTAGCTCATAAAGGGGACCCATTCACCCATGGGAGAATGGGTCATGACCTATATCTCCAAGAAACACATGATCCAAGGCAATTTAATTATTAGATGCATTTATTTAATGTTGGTTTATCTTTCAAAAAATGGTAAGAATAAGGCTTTGAAATGCATAATTTGGAAAATTACAAGCCTAATTAAGTCCAATAAATTAAGGGACCCAAACATAGTGTGAAATTGTAAAGGTCTGCAATTTCCTACACTACAATTGTGTTCATGGTGGTCATGGATAATTTGAAACTCCTAGCTAGGAAATATCTAGATAAATGGTTTTCAAATGTCTGGTCTAAAAAACTAGGTATCCATATCTCCTTCTATAGGATGACCTAGTGTGGGTTATTCTTAATTTTTCTAAAAGAACACAAAATGTAGGAAATTGTTGTATAAAAACACTACTGGAATATTGTGAATTGTCTTTTCCATGCCCTTGCATGGTCATCTAATGCCCCAAATGATGCAATCTTGGCTTTTTCATGCCCTAGATGGGTCATAGTGAAAAACGTTCCACTAATGTTGTGGACTTTTCTACTGTAGGTGTTAACACCAATTGGGAATGTGATTAGGGTTGATGAAGTGAAAAATTCTCTCCCTCATATGAATGCTTGAGCTCTAGTGTCTTTGTTTCCTAGGGAGGAAATCGCTTAAATTTTGGAGATTTAATCTTGGCAATTCAATGCATGCCTACAATTTAAAAGTTTTGGGTGACATTAATGCTTGCTATTTGTGTAGAAAGGAGGGGAACATAAGGAAAAACTACCCTCTCATTCTCAATAGAATCAACAATTCCAAATCTAACATGAAGATAGATGATAATGTCAGTAAACCTAAAGGGATTCCTGAGAATCTAATGCAAAAGGTGAAAATGATGGCTCTGATACCACAACTGGTAGACCAACAAAAAAATATATAGGAAAATCCAATACTAATGTTACCAGTGGGGCTCCTAACCCTAACTTGGTACATTTTAAATCTAGCAATTCCAAGAATGGAGTAAAAAACAATTCTCATGTTAATCCTAGTTTGATGGAAAAGTTGACTACAATGGAACAACAAAGCAAAACCTTTGTGTTCCCCAAGAGCTCATTTAGTGTTAAATTGTCAAACTCATTCAATCTTCTGATTAGAGAGTTGGGAAACTCTAAAATTGATCCTAAGCTTTCAGAAAGTGACAAAGCTAAAACCCCTGTGATACCATTGTACCCTCCAAATAAACACTGTTCCATGTTGGTGAAGGAGCTTGATGCTATAAATGGGAAAAAATGCACAAAAACTTGTTAGGGATAAGATTAGACAAAATATTGAAATGAATAAACAAATGAAAACAAAAACAATAGTAGGGACTCGATGGATTCTAAAGAAATTATAAATTAATTCCACAACTAAAGAAACTAATAATAGTACTAGGGGAAATAACTTGGACCTAGGTAACATGAATGAAACAAACCAACATGATATCAATAAATACCATCTTTAGTGAGTAGTGGAAAAACATTCTACTAGTACCTTGGAGGCTACTCATAATGTAAGTGGTAAAAACAAAGAACAAAATCCTTGTGAAAACTCTATAACTATACCCTACCACTATGACAATGATGTCTCAGGACTAGTTATAGGCTTAGAGGATGAGGTTGAAAATATTGTTAACATTTACAAAGACATTATTAATTTGAATAGTAAAAACAAAGAGCAATATTTACTTGACTGCTCTGAGACTATACCCAACCATTGTGGCAAGGATGGCCCAGGGTTGGATATAGGCATAGAAGGTATTGTAGAAAAGAGAAGCAACTATAGCAAAATTGAAGTTGTTCAATGTGGTACTAAAGATGAAAAGAGATTTAAATTAAAACCTAACATCACTCAAAACCTGCAGTAGCTAGTGGGTCCTTGGATAATGAGAAGATTTAATTGAATAATAAACATGAACAATAACAAGCTATTCAAGCTCTAAATCATGACAAGGCAATCCTATACTCGTTTCATAATTTTCTATGAAGAAATAATAGAAATAAATGACTTTAAAAAGGTAAAATGTCTCTCTTTGCAAGCAAAATCCATCAAGAAGAAGGAAACCCTTTCTTCATTTAATCAAGCCTTTAAAGAGCATCCATAAGACTCCATGTCAACAATTCAAAGATCCCAAGAAAACACTAAGAATGAAGATATTCTTCCAACACTCAACAGAGCATCAACAAGCTCTTACAACACACACACTCACAACCTAAAAATGAAAATCCTTTCTCAAGTCCTCAAGAATTCCATTAGAACTTTATCTTTTATGCTTGCTCACAAATACCTATCCCCAAAAATGAATAATTAAATATAAATGAAGGAAATCCTTTCTTAAATATGAGCATAGGGTTAAATAAAACCCAACCAAAGTTCACATGATCTAACCAATACAATGATGGCATGTGTTCATTCCCTCTCTAAGAAGCCCAAACCAAGGAAGTCAACAAAATTCACTCTTATAAAAGAATGCATCTAAAATAAAAAGATAGTTAAAAGTCATTTGGTCCATTAGAAGTTGTAATGTAGAAAAATTCAAACCTACAAAAGAAACTCAAGCTTCCTTTGAAAGTGATCGAGCAATAACATTACATTTAAGCCAACAAGATAAGGTTTTTGTTTAAACTAATTTACCATTAAGATTATGCTAATTAACCATTTTTAAAAAAGTGAATGGATTTGAAGTAAAACACCTTCAAAATAATGAAAAAGGGGCAATCTCCTTTGGCAATGTCTATGCAGCCCTCAAAACGACCATTTGACTGTATTTATTAATTAATAAAAAATAAAGAATGCATTGTATCTTTATTTTTAATTAATTAATAAATACAATCAAATGGCCGTTTTGAGGGCTGGATAGGGCAATGTCTATGCAGCCCTCAAAACGACCATTTGACCGTTTTTATTAATTAATTAAAAATAAATAATGCATTGTATCTTTATTTTTAATTAATTTATAAATATGGTCAAATGACTAGTTTGAGGGCTGTATAGACAATTCCATCTCCTTTCACCTCCACCAAACCCAAAATTAATAAATGGTTTACCCTAATATGCATATAAAGCTTCATTTAAATAAACCATGAAATAGCATTCCCAAGCTAACATAAAAAACTTTTATTTTTGAGAACATATTTGAGCTTCATGAACAAATCCTTGAAAGTAATCAAAAGATTTGATAGCCCTCAAATCATGCAGTGCAATAGAAACTATAAACTTGTACCTTTTTTTGCAAAAGAATAACGTTTTAGATTCTACAAAGAAAAAATTATTAAAATCTCTATCCATAAATGGCCTTGACAAACATCAATAAGGAAAACATCATCATTTTAATGTTTCCAAAAACTACCCAAAAAGAAAAATTTTCTCAAATGACACTGCAATAACATTATAAATCTAAATGATAATGCATACAATCATAGATCATAGAGACATCTAAAGGATTTGAGCAAAGCTTAAGCAATTGTTGGGAGATAGGATCTGATAACCATAAATAGTTGTTCTTGCAATGATCAATCACTACATAAGCATTGGAATTTTTGATACATACATAAGGTCCATATTCATTCCACATGGCCATTGATTATCATCTTTTTTTCTCTTCATTGCCATTTTACTTTATGTAAGTTGATAATTACAAATTTTTACAAGGGATAAGGAAACATTATTTCCAACCACCAAAACATCTTGTTATAAACAAATATTATGATGGATGTTTTCCCAAACTATTTTACATTTCTAATGTTTGATAAATTTTTGGCAATGGTTCTCATACAAATAAGCTTATCAACTAATTACACAGTATAAATAATCATCCTATGAATGACAATGATCATTTATATTACATCTTAATGCAATAATCATAATTTGTCTCATAATCAACATATGAATGATTCTCTAATCCTACTCACACAAGTAAATGTTCAATATGGTTATACAATAGTTAAGTATGACTATCAATCACAATCATTGATTCACAAACATACAATTAGCATATGATATTGGGTTAGAATCATACATGCTCACAATCATTCCACACCAATAATGAAGTTTGCGATGATAGTTTAAAATCTTGTACATAGTCAACTAGAAAGGTGAAGAAGGTGGTGAATGAGGCCATGAAGAATTTTATCAAAATCCATAAAAAAGAGAAGTCTTGATAGATTATGCACAATACATGACCAAATGTCAAAACAAACAACTTCATTTATTATCAAACACATGTCCTTTATTTCCTCTTTTTACTCGTATTATCATTCATTTATTCAATTAATCATTTGTAGAAAATATGGACAACAATGGTAAAAGAAATTTGTATTAACCAAAAATTCATATAGACATACAATGTTATATGTTTGTAAAAGTACAATATATGCACAAGAAAGTCACACAGGCTTACATCAAAGCCATATAGATGTATAATTTCATATATATAGATTATAATACAAAAATATATGTACAAAATTACCATATAGGCATACAATAAAGCGTTGTAATATAATCACTTCCCTCTAGGGGAAGGAAAGAGATCATGAGCCACTTTTGACTATTGATTGGATGGATAGGCATATGATGATGGTTGCTTTTGAACTTGTTGACTCAGCCTACTCTCTAAACTATTTTGGAAGTTTGAACCTGATATAATAGAAAGCATACACATGAATACATAAAAAAATGAATTATAGAATGACTTGTAACAAAATAACCACTTATTGTATACTCATAATTAATTTGAACCAAATTTTGCCTCTCTTTGTTCATAACAAGGGCATGTTCACAAATTGGAGTTGTGAAGTCTTGTGGAAAGCATCAAGATACAAACTAAATTATAAATGAATAGATCATTCAAATTTACACTAATAGACATAAAACAAAAAATATAATATAAAATTTATTAATTTGGCTCATAACTCTATCAAATGCATTGGAAATGATAATTTTGCAACAACTCCATGCTCCATTGTGGTACAAATACTAGGAGTATCAACTATTGTGATCATCTGAATATGAAACAACATTATTAAATTGCCAAAATCTACCTAACATTATTTTACAAACATTTAAAGATTAAAAATACTCAAGATTACCTCAATGTAAGATGTATGGCTACTCCAACTGACATGCGCTGATATCAAAGGCCCAATATTAACCTGTTCAACATCTAATATGATTTGTAAGATTACCATGTATATAAGGTTAAACTATTCACATGTACTATATTTATTATTTCTTTACTAGTTGCATACCTATGGACTCGACATTGTTGTGTAAGCGAGAGGTGGAGGGCCACCAGACTAGGGTGAACACTTTGACCACCCTAAAACTTTATTGTAATCAATCTAGTAATTTATAGTTAATTTTATATTTCAAAAAGAAATATGATTTAAATTAAATTTGACCTTGTTCAAATTTACTTGTCTATCAATGCCAAATGTTCGATCCAACAACTCGTTTGTCATGAAAATATGATCCAATCTAGATGAGTCTTGATGTTGGCCACATGCATCCTAATCATCCCTAGACCCATAAGCATAAAGAGATTCACAATTTTGACATAAGTGAAGTGAAGGTCGAGGCCTAGGAGACTCACCCACATCACCCTATGCTAGAGGCCTAACATGTTGTAAAAGGGTCTAAGTGAGCAAGCTAATGGAGTAGGGTCTCGACTTAAACATCCTCTTTCACAACATAAGGGATAGTGACATGCTCAAACTCTAGTTTAACAAGGGTCTTGGTGCTTGGTTTTGGGCATGTTGTGCCCCCATTCTATCATATGCTAATCCCTCACATCTACCCTAGAAATATCACATGTCAAGGAAATTCAGGATCTCATTGAGGACAAACTCACAATAGACTTTCCTCAAAAAGTATTGTTGGACCTCATTGTTATTGCATGGAGGATGGCAAAAAACCATCCACCACCTATCCCAAAAATTATTCCTTATCCCTTGGTGGTGGCACTAATGGATTATGAACCCCTTGCACACATTGTGTATGGATGCATTAATTTTTGGGTTAGTGAACAACACACACAAGTCAGACTTCAATATTTTGCATTGTTATATTTGATCGTAGGATAATTTGTTTGTATAAATTTTTTTTTGTTCATCCCTCTTGTTCAATCAAGTGCTGATTTTCCTTCCCATAGATACTATGTGAGAGACAATCGATTCTAGTGAACTAGCAAGGGTAGACCTATGAGAGTTTGCTCTTGATGGATCTCTCAACCTTCCAATTATTGCCTCAAGTTCTCTTTTATTGTTTTTTATTTGTCTTAGTATATTTTCTCATGTCCTAGAAGGATGTTGAGACAATGTGGGAGGGGTTAGTTCTAGTTGTTCTTCAAGAGGGTTTTCATCAATCAGTGAATGTGGGTTTCCATCAACTAGTGAGGTATTCTCAATTCTTGGAGATTAAAGAAAAACTAGTCAATTTTTTTTTTTTTTTTTTTTTCTATATATCTATCTAGTTAATTAAATGTTTACACTAAAAAAATAAAAATACTTAATTCTTCGACCTTGACAACATTGTGGCAACATTTGAGTGGAAATTTGATGGAAAATTTGGCAACGAATGACCTATTACACAACACAAGCACGCTCTAGAAGGTTGCAGATAAAAAATTGTTGTTGAGAGGTCAAGCTTAAATGAATTCAACCTCTTGCTTTTTCTTCTTTAAAGCAAAACAAAATATGAGTGCGTTATAATGCGCTTGCGTTATGTTCACTAATCTCCAACACATACCCAACATAACACACAAATCCACACAAACATGTGCTAAGTCTACTCATAATGACTAGTTGAAGAAAGATAATACTATTTAATTTGAGTTTTTGAAGTTTAGAAGCTTGAGGTTCAAAACCACACATGCAAAAGTGACTTGTGTCAATTTTGTGCCCACAAATTTGATTTAGGGTGGTAAGTAACAAATCTTGCAATTGAAATTGACCCCTCAATATAAATGATGATAAAGACAAGCGAAAATAAAATCATGAGATGAATTTAATGCTATATTATTGCATAAAAGACAACCCAATCAAATTGAGCAGAAAAATAGCAATGATATGTATAAAGTAATATGTTTGCTCTCTCTTCCATTCTAAAAGGTAAGTTACCAAATGCATTTCTAAAATATTAGATAATTATTGTTGTATCAAAGTTTGTCCACAGCTTCCTTTTTCCTTAATTGGCGCATGATTACCTCCATACACAATTTTAATCAACCGAAAAAAATGTGAGTAGCCACCACTTATTAAAGTATGAACATTGTAAACTACATTCCATGTTACAGAATTTTGTCATCTTAATGAAAACTGATATTGTTAACAGAACTCTAACGTCTGGCACACTGAGTTTAGTCTCTACTTGTTTCAAGTACTTATGTAAAATTAAAAAAGTGTGAAATTTAATCTTTCCTAGTGTCTGTTGGTTTCAGAGTTACGCATTCAATTTCATAATGTTATGATCTGTAATTGCAATGTTCATCACTATGTCAATTTTTATATAATTATAATGGTTTTTCACTCCTCTCCGCTAAGAAATTCAAATAAACACAATTGAGCAAAACATCTTTAACAGTTAACCTGATCAAGTGTTGGTCTAAATCCACACAAAATGTTCTTGGTATTCCATGACCCTAGTGGCAAAAAATCCACATTGTCAAATACCGATTTAGATACACAATTTGATACAAATAATTTAGGGCCGAATGATACACTTGGTATAAGTATAAGAGAAGTCAATACAAACTAAAAGGCCATATGATATGACGAAATGTAGGAGTAAACAACAATTAAAAGACACTCCTGATTTTAAGCCCTGGTTGGCCTGATCTGACTGTAACGCCTGTTCTCACATTTCCTTGTTGCGGAGAGGCTTTCCATTTCCTTCAAGAATTAATCTCCTTCCATATATGCCATTCTTCCACCTCCAATAAATTTTTAGTCTAGAGTTGCACAGACTTCCTGAAAAACATTTTAATGTCGTGACTCCCCTCCTTGGGACTGAAAAGAAAAAACCTATCAGTATATCCTAGGCACAGATGTATATTATAAAATAGCATTCATCAAAATACAAAGCATGATCTTGCTCTCCACATGTATGCAAAAACAATATTGCTTTAGAAACTAAAGGTACAAAGTGATACTGATCCCTTCTCACCATTGCAAGCCTACAACCATGCACTTTGTTATCGTGCAATCATTTTGTTCAGAACATGCTTCGTTGTACATCACTAATAATTTCCACAAGAGATTGCTCCACGGAATCTCGCCAATAATCTCCACAAGAACATTGTCTGTGTCTGAAACGATGGAAACAGTTCGCATCTTTCATAAACCTTGGAGATAAACTTGGTTGCAATGTGGCGATAATCATATAATTGAAGGTTCTTCACAACTCTGATAGTTGTCCAGGGGATGTTTCAACAACCCAAATATAGTTTGTAACTTTACACTACGATGGTAGAGGAGTACTTTTTTCCTCCTCGTCAATCTCATTCAGTTATATCTGGGATACATTGTTGCCTTGATTTCCCATGACAATTTCTCCAGTCTTTTGTAGACCTTTTGTGCTTGTGAGTGTGTCGAGTCTCCTCCACATAAAGAATATATCATTTTATGCACTTCAATCCAACTACATGCAGGTATATTCTTCATTCTTCTTTCATCAATTTCATTTACTTTTGAATGTCACCTCATCTGCTCACTTCTGCGTAGATATTTTGGCAGAACCCAAGCAACAACAATATTAGGATCCAACTCAAAAAGGAGTCTTGTAGTTGACACAAGTTCTCCTAATGCTATATTATTATGTGATGTACATGTACCAAACAAAGTTCCACAAAGCCACGTCAAGTTTTAGTAGCTTTTTGCTGACAAAATTTAGGGTTTCTTCACGGTAACCAACACAGCCAAGAAGATCAACCATGCTTACAAATTGATCAATTGCAGTCATAACGCAATAAGAGTCACGTTTTCACAGCACATCATTAACCAGACCTGCCTGGCTGCATGAAAATAGAACACAAAGTAAGCTAACATGGTCTGGGTTAGCTGTAGAGTGCTTTAATAGTTCCCAAAGTTTAAGAGAACCTTTGCTGTTGCTATGCATTGCATATCCTGAAATCCCAGGATTCCATGATATTATATATTTGGATGATGCAGATTGTCAAACAGTTCACATTCCGATTGTATTCTTCCGCATTTCGCATACATGTCTATAATAGCACTTGTAATTGCATCTGAAAGAAAGCCACTTTTGATTATTTTTTGATGAACCTCCATACCATGTAACAAAGCTCCAAGTTTGCCACAAGCTGGGAGGATGGAGGCAAAGGTTAATGAATTCGGGTTCACACCTGCCAATTGCATTTGCTTAAAAATTTTCAAGGCTTTATAAACAAACCCATTTTGTAAATATCCTAAAATCATTGCATTCCATGAGATCACATTTCTTCGAGTCATTTTGTTGAACAGTACACATCCCTTCCGAATGCTACCACATCTTGCATACATGGAAATTAGAGCCGCCACAACCTCATCTGACAAAAAATTGTTTTCAATTGCTTTTCGATGGATTTCCATACCCTGTTCCAATCCTCTTAGTTTAGCACAAACTAGGAGGATGCTGGCAAAGGTTGAAAAGGTTGATGAGTCTGGCCTTACATCTGCCAATTGCATTTGCTTAAAAATCGTCAAAGCTTTTTCAAAAAGTTTATTTTGTGTATATCCAGCAATTATTACAGTCCATGAGGCCAAATCTCTCTCTGGCATTTTGTCAAACAATCGGTATGCCTTGTGCATGTTTCCACATTTTGCATACATGTCTATCAGGGCAGTCACAACTACAATAGCTGACATAAAACTGTTGAGTATTAAAGGAGCAGATAAAAACAAGAACTAGAAGTCACACAACATAACATAACAGCATAACACAAGTTTTAATGTAGTTCACCATAAATGGATACGTCCACTAGGAAAGCAAGGAATAATATTATATTAACCAATACAATGATACAATACATGAACTGTAATGCCCCGTCGTGTGAACCCCAAAGGACAACAAAACACCACAATTTTTTTTTTTTTAATTTTTTTTTGAAAGGGAAACATTGCATAAGATTAATTTGTACATTCATTACATGAAAATCAAATTATGCAATTGCAAAGTCATTCACATCCTCTGGGGTACACGAAACGGTCATTACGAATCATAAACTTTTATTAAACAGAAGTGAATAAACAACCAAGATTACATTATGATGACATACAACTATTAATGATCAAAAGAGTGGAAAGGATATTCATCGTTTTATTACAATTTAATTTATAGTTCCATGATACAACTGTGGGACATATTTTCATAGATATAACACATCAAGATACAATAGTACATTACATAATGCTTCCCTTATAACAACAGGAAGAGTAAATCAAGTACAAGAATAATTACATTAAAGGAGAATAAGGTACAAAGTGAGGAAAAGTCTTCAACAACGTGAAGCTCTAGAAACTTTGCGTCAGCTTCCGCATCACGAACACGACCTGGGAACCCAATGGGGTGCATAGCACGTTCCACCCGACCATGTGGACCCGAAGGCCCACCCCCGTGCTAGGAGATGACAAGAAAGGACCCACGACCAAGATAGACAAGTAGAACAATCACAAGGTCAAACCACAAGGTTAACCAAAACATAACATACAACAATTCTCATTGACCACTTACAAGGTGACTACTTCCAAAGGCATACAAATGAAAAGCAAGGGATTCTATGACACAAATATTCATATGCTCACAACTGGATGGTACATAAATACTTGGGTTCCCAAAGAAACTCACACCATGGCTTGGACTATAACTCATCAAACAGAAGATAATTCAATGGAGAATATAATCAATCATGAGAACGTAAAAGTCAACCTTTCAATTTGAACACAATCAAAACAGTCACTTTCAAGGATGTTTGACTCATCATCATGATTTATCTATTCACTCAACAAGAGAACATTTAAAACAATTAAAGAAATTAAAGAAACATATTTTGAATCTATCCCAACACCAATCATAAATAAATGGATAAACAAAGTGACCATGCAACACATAATACCAACAAACTCATGAAATCAACATATAAGACTAAATCATCCAATTCCATAACCACTTTTAAAAGGGTTATCCAAACAAATTCTTATATAAATACCTCAATTATACACTTATAGCTAATTCAAACTCATCAATATAACCATTCATTCAAAGAGACCAAAATATTCTTTTTCTAACATTTAACTTCACAATCCCTACTTTTATCAACCCTATTATCCTATGTTCTACTAATACAACAAGATATATTGAAAATTCCAATATTGCTCTTAGAATATTATTTCTTATTCATTATCATGTTCACACTTCTCTTATGTATAAGAGATACCAACTCAACGCCATCTAGGACTTTTAATTTAGGTATAAAAGTAACACCTTAAAGCTTATTTAAGTTCATAGAATTTTTATGCAAGAAATAAATACACTAAGACTATCAAATTACTAATATTATCTAGAAATTAGTATCCTCTCCTAACATCATTATTTGGTTATCAGCCTGAAAGGTACTATCATTATTTAACCAACTAGACACAAATAGTATTGATGCTTAGTCTTCTCTTAAACACGATAACGAGTATTAACCTATAAGTAACCATCAATATTTGCAACTAATGATATTATTGTTATTCAATAATTTACTAGAAGTATTCAATCCATGATTAAGATTGAGGTTAATCAAGCCTTCATAAGAGTATAATTATGTATCGACACCAATAACCAAATCATTATACATTAGTTAGGTCATAGATCCTTACCAGACCAAATCCTATTTAAACGAGTAGTAAGCCTTCCATGATAGGATATAGTTTTTATTTTAATTCAATTATCTTCCAATATAATTTTTATTTATTTATTTATTTTATTTTATTTATTTATTTATATTATTATTATTAATTCAATTATTTACTTAACTTCATATATCTATATATATATTCTTAAAAGTAAATAATAAAAAGAACATTAATAAGATTAATAAATAGCATATACAAATAAATAAATATGCATTAATTATTTTACACCATACTTATTATTAAATTTCCTCTTAATAAGGAAAGGTGGGGGCCACGCATAAAGAGGAGTTTGAATTGAAAATAATTTCTACAAAAACTCCTTGTTTGAATTCTTATTTAATTCAATAGAATCACTTAAGATGGGAATGTATTCCCCTCTTCCTTTTCTTAAGGAGTATTATAATAATCAATAGGATGTCTATTAAATATTATAGTGCCTTTTCATGGGGTGAATATTAAGGCACTTTATTCCCAACTCCATCCCATCTTAAGGTTCACGTAGAATAAAGATTTCCCCTCCTCAAAGGAAGATCAATGATACTCATGTATTTATGTCTAACGCATAGCAAGATAAGGAAAAAGAGAAGGTATAGTTCCTATCTAAAGCGAGAATCATAAATTGCGCGTCTTTCGAAAACGTTGGCCATCTATTAATTTATGCATTGGAGAGAATTTAAGTGGATTTAAGAATATTGGAGTCCATTTTGAATAAATTATGACTCACCCCAATATCGTTTAATACAAATCTCCATCCCTTGTTTACAGACCGATTGGATGCTTTCAGTATTCAGAGATCTTCCAGATTTCAGTGTTAATGAAACTATTTGATTAATGAGTTTCCAGTCGAAGATATATTGATTCTGTTTTATGAGTAATTTTCTGTTTTATTGGATTTTGATAAAATAGTCTTAGTTCTTAAGCAGCAATTTGATCACATATCGTTTGCTCTTGAGGGCGATTTTGCATTATCTTGACGATGGTTTGGATATGCTTTTGTCTGAGATAGAAGATGGGGCGAAAACCTATGCATAATTCACAGCTTAAGCAATAATAAAGATAGGTAAAGATCATAAGCAAGGTAAGGTACGAAATATGGCACCACAATATTACTTGACAATTTGGAAACAGAAGGGTGTCCCAATTCAGGTCTTTAATTAATACTGTGGAAGAGAAGAAATTGTTCAGAGAGATGTGAACCATTTCCATCATTTTAAACTGAGACAAAATTTCTTTTTGGGGAGGTTTATGCTGATGCTAAAAGAAAACGTCTAAGAGGTTAGACTTGCACTAATATATATATTTTTTTTGTTTTTTAAGTAATGGCAATTGGCAGGTGATGAGCTGAGTCTGACGCCTTAACCAGCAGCCGCATTGCCTGTGCCACGCTGGAAGCTTAGAAATGGGGCATGCGCATTGCTACGAGTATGTGAACTATTCACAGAATGCCTCTAAGAAATGTGATCTCAAGGGATGCTGTGACTGTCGGATATGCACAAAAAGGATTTTCATGTATCGCTTGGATTTCAGAATTTGCAGTTGCAGACTGGTAACTCCAAAACACAAAATTATTCATCGCTCCTTGCAGACACGGTGGTTATTAAGGATAGAGGGTTTGAAAATGCAACTGGGGTTAGCTCCAAAGTATACGCTGATGTTGCAAACTCATTTAATGACGATGATGGAAATGGGGAAGTGAAACAAAACCCAAGTCCGAGGTAAATGGAGGGGAAACAGGCATCTCCAAGGCAACCTTACGATCTAAAAATTAGGAGATAACTACAGAAGAGCAGGGCCAACAACACCGAGCTTAGTTTGCATGGGAAAAGAATGAGGAGACTGCAAGAAGATTGGCTGCAGGGGGCGTAGGTACAGGAGATGGATTTACTAATAAGGCTTTAGAAACTTTCAAGCAATGTAAGAGAAAGAAACTTACCTCAGAGTCTGCACAAAATGAGGCGCAATTGACCAAATTCCTCTATTCGTGCCTTCCTCCTCTCCTCGTCGATGGGTATCCAGACGTGACATCCTTTCTTCCCTGAATTCTTTTCCTTCCCTTTCAACAAGTGTTACGCCTTCCCCAAGAAAAGCATGCAGAATGGGAACGCTTTCACAACACACGTGCACTGCTGGCAGGAAGAGGATGTTAGACAAAACACATGGATCTTGGAAGGATAGCCTTGGAGCAAGGTGGAGGGCATGAGAGGGACAGGTGTAAATCTTAAGCTGCCTCCATAAGTTAGTTATTATATAAATTTTATATAAATATATGTTTATTCTTACTTATCATTTACTTAATTAATTACTAAGTAAATGAATAAACAATAACATATTTATTTCTAATTATCTTTTATTTATTTATTTTTATTCAATTTTCTTTAAACATTTATTTTGTTTTCTTATATGCTTTATGCTGAATTTAAATACCTTAAAACATTATTTTGATTATATATATATACATATATACACTTCTTTTTTTAATTTTTTAATTTTTTTTTTAAAGGACTCTTGTAAACTTTTGATATATTGAATTTCCTCAAATTTTAAAAGACACCCTCTATAATCATTTTATATTAAAATGGCATCTTTAACAAAGAAATAATATAACCTATTAAGTCATTAACCCTCTAAAAAAAATCTCTTAATAATTTAATAACTTAATTAACGACATTGGATCAGACAACTAACTATTTTACTAATAAACATTTACTTTGGACATAACAATTTATTTTAACTCGCTAATCGAACAAGAGCACTTAAAGTGCTAAGCTCACCAAATAATCCAATAGCACAATTATCAACGAAATCACAAATATACTTACACTAAATCCAAAAAGACTGATTTGGAGGGGCGCTACATGAACTATATACATATATTTATACACTCATATTCGGCTATGAACTGAAGAGTTGGGAGGAGATGAAGGGTTGAATGATCATTGGGCTTCACATCCCAACAATTGCCCCCATGAAGTCTAACCGGTACAGCCATGCATTGCACGACATCCCCTGCATTTCCCCTTCGAACTCATACTACAACCAGGCCCATTGAAGATTTTAACTTTGCCAAACTTTGTTCACAGACACTTTGAATTAACATTCTCTAGGCCAAATCGGATAGAACAAAGCTTAACACAATCATGACAAAAAAAAATATCAGCTTTGCCACTTGCCCATCTGAATACGAGCCAAGACACACCAACAACTCCTCCAGTTCCACCAATTGCAAAATCAATTATTTCAACATAGACCTCTTGCATTTGTTCAACATAATCCTGAACATTCTATGCAAGTACCATGAACAAGGGCTCATCTTGCAGGCACTCAACATACTCCTTTGTGTGAGGATCAATGCATTGTAAACCTTTGAAGAGTTCATTATCAATTCATTCAAGAAACGCAAGAACATTCCCCCAAACTTGGATAGTTTCCACATGATCTGACCCCTTCTAGATTTCATTTTCATCAAGCTCTTCAGAATCATCGATGATAGAGTTGCCATACCTAGTGAATTCCAAAACAAGGAATTGCGAAATACTAAGAACCCTCTCTCCTCCACCTCTCCATGGCCTTCCATCTTCCATGCGTGCCCATTCATCGGGAACCGCTTTCTCCACCATTGTATCCCTGCTCATCCACACGGCCTGCCTCTCTTCCACAGACTCCCCATACAAATTGCTCCCCTTCTCAACACGTATCTCCATTCTCCCATACTCCTGGCTCTCTGCAGCTTGTTGAAACACCTCTAAAACTTTGTGCCTCGCAAATGGATCAACCACTTCATAAATAAGTGAGTAAGCATTGAGTCCACTAATGTATATCGAGAGGGCTTGGTTGGAAGCTTTCCTTGGCGCTTGTAGCTCATATCTGGACAAAGCGTTTGGAGTGAACTTTGAACCCAAGATTTTCTGGAAATCATGTAGCTGGTTCTCCTCAATAGGCTCCTCAGATTTCGAACCCTTGGTGTTCCACACTGAGCCTCTTGCCACATTTTTCAATCCAAAACTTCCACTGTGACCAATTTTGAGTTGGTAGTTCTCTGGTTGAGTGGGAAGATCATAGTTGATAACCAATGATACTTGTTGCACATCAATGCCATGGGCCAATAGGCTAGTCGTCCTTAGAGCATGTGAAGATCCACACCATTCAAGATTGCATTGTGCAACGGCAGGGGCTTCCAAATGCCACCAAATAAAAAATACAATACCGACCTCCAACCTATCAAGCTTAAGATGGAGCACGGTTTCCTTCCCTTGTCCAACACTTGTCAGATTAGTCACAGGCGTCTGCGACCAAGGCGTTTCGGTTCCACTAGCAACTCTACTCCTAGAATCCAGTGCAATGACATGCTCCTGCTCTTGTCGTGCCTTCTCCAGCAAGGTATCCGGCATAGGAACAAAGCTCTCAAACCTCTTCTTCTTATTCCTAAATTTCTCCTTAACATGTGCCTCATTCCAAGCGGCTTCATATCCCCTAGATCTAGGCGCCTGGCAACCAACGTCCCCAAATTGAGCAAGATCATTATAGCGATAACCACCACCACCTGGTGGCATCTGTAACGTCTCCTTCCCATAACGTCTTCATAACATCTCATACATGAACTACTCTTTTGTAATGGCTTTGGAATCGAATCGATGATTGCTCAGAAATGAGTAATCTCGCTTTGCAAACCCAATAACCTTCAATTCTCTCAAGCTTGCTTTAAAGTAGCATTCTTCTGCGAAGTATTTGCATTGTCATCCATTGCGTTCAAACCGTTTGAAGCTTCAACTTCCTGCTCTTGGGCAAGAACCGATAGCAGGCATATTTCTTTGTCTACAACAGGAGATACTACAGTCACTACATAGCCAACATCAGTGGTGGATACCCCGATCAAGTCCTCCAGCCGCAGGCTTGAACAATATTGCCGCGGGCTTCCCACCAAACCATTCAACAAGGAAGCATAATCAACCCCATAGGATTCGAAGACAGGACCTTCCGAACCATAATTCATGTCTACCTCTTCATCTTCTTTGAGTTCACGGTCAACTTCACCGTTTGGACCTTTCCCGCCACTGCCAGCCTATAGGTTTTTTCCTTGGAGTCCTCCACATCTGCTACCGCTGCACTCTCAGCCTCTCTGGCTTCACCTGCATGCAATTCTGCTTCAATAGATGGCATATCTTCATCCATTGGAGTGGCTTTTGCAACAAATTGTGCAACCATAGGAGTTTCATCTATTTCCATCAATGAAATTCCACATTCAACAGCAGCAACAACTGTTTCTTCATGAGGCACTACTTGTGCTTTTAACTTCTTACTTGTGGAATTGTGATCATAATTTCTCACCTTACGTTTCATGGAATTCCTCACTTCTTTTCGCTCCTCTGGAAGATCAAACATGACCCTCTTCTTACCTTTCATTGATTTCAACTTTGGAGATTGATTCCCTTTGTGCGAATTCTCAAGACCTTGCATGCCCATGTGACCAAGCCTCTTGAACCAAGGCTCTGTGTCACTATTCACCATTGCCATCACAGTTCCCACCTCATTGTGACTCTCCAGCACATATAAAGTGTTTAATTTGCTGCCTTTTGCAATCACTCGGGCTCCTTTTGTCACCTTCCATTTACTTAGTTCAAAAGTGACTCCACATCCTTGAGAACTCAATTGCCCAACTGAAATTGAATTATGTTTCAATTGAGGGACATACCTGACATCCCTTAACAACCAATTTTTTCCATTTGTTAGTTTCAACAAAACATCTCCTATGCCAACAATATCAAGAGATTTATTATCTGCAAGAAGGACCTTACCAAAAACACTATTTTGAAAGGTTTTGAAAAATTTCCTACATGAAGTAACATGAAATGAAGCTCCTGTATCTAGCATCCAAGCATTTGTTTCAATTTCTTCTTCGGTTAACAAAAGTACACTATCTTCCATATCTGCTCTTTGGCTCTAACCGAACTCTGATACCAATTGTTGAGTATTAAAGGAGTAGATAAAAACAAGAATTAGAAGTCACACAACATAACATAACAACATAACATGAGTTTTAACGTGGTTCACCATAAATGGCTACATCCACCAAGAAAGTAGAGAATAATCTTATATTAACCAAATAACGATCCAATACATGAACTATACACGTATACTTATACACTCATATTCAGCTATGAACTGAAGAGTTGGGAGGAGATGAAGGGTCGAATGACCGTTGGGCTTCACATCCCAACA
This sequence comes from Sequoia sempervirens, assembly GCA_007258455.2. Lineage (NCBI taxonomy): Eukaryota > Viridiplantae > Streptophyta > Pinopsida > Cupressales > Cupressaceae > Sequoia > Sequoia sempervirens. The sequence goes on along the minus strand of VDFB02000003.1, from coordinate 707,901,554 downwards.
AAAACCACTTTCAATTATTTTCAGATGGAGCTCCAAAACATTTTGCAAAGCTCCCCTTTTAATACACAATGGGAGAATACTGATAAAGGTTGCTGAGTTTGGCTTTACACCAGCTAATTGCATTTGGTTAAAATGCTCCACGGCTTTTTCAACATACCCCATTTGTGAATATCTAGCAATGATTGCAGTCCATGAGGCCACATCTCTTTGAGGCGTACTCTCAAACAATTTGTATGCCTTTTGTATATATTTGCATTTTGCATACATGTCTATCAAAGCAGTCGCAACTATAACATCTGAAGATAAACTGCTTTCAATTATGTTTTTATGGATCTCCAAACCTTGTTCCGAAGCTCCCATTTTGGCACATACTGGGAGTACAACGGTAAGTGTTGTTGAGTCTTCCTTCAAACCTGCCAACTACATTTGCTTAAAAATCTTAAGGGCATTCTTAACTAGCCCTCTTTGTGCATATTCAACAATTATTGGAGTCATTGACACCATATTTCATTGAGGCAATATTTTGAAAAGTCTTAAAGCCTCGTCCAGATTGTCATTTTGTGTATATCCTGTAATCATCACAGTCCATGAGATCTCATTGGCTCTATGTAGTTTGTCAAACAATCGGCGCGCCTTATGCATGCTTCCACATTTCACATACACGTCCATCAACGCAGTCACAACTTCAACCTCTGAGAGACAACTGCTTTCAACTATGTTTTTATGAATCTCCTTGCCTAGAGCCAAAGCTCCCATTTCGGAACACAATGGGAGGATGCTTGCAAATGTTACGAATTTGGTTAAAAAATTCCATGGCTTTTAATCCATGTCCATTTTGTACGCATCCAGCAATGATTGCAGTCCATGAAACAATGTTTCGTTGAGGCATTTCTTTGAATAGTCTTAAAGCCTCATCAAGAGAACCATTTTGAACATACCCAGTAATCATAACAGTGAATGCAACCAGGTGTGGACTACGCATTTGGTCAAACAATTGGCGTTCCTTCTGCACTCTTCCACATTTTGCATACATGTCTATCAGAATAGTCAGCGAAGTAACTTCACATTGAAATTTACATCTAATGAATTTTCCTTGAACCTGCAAACCATGTTTTAAAGACGCCATGTTGGCACACACTGAGAGAATTATGGAGAAGCTGAACTCATCGGGTTGAACAACCGTCCTCTGCATTTGTTGAAACAATGTCAATGCCTGTTGAGATAAGCCATGCTTTTTGTAAGCTGTAATTATAGTATTCCAAGAGAAAATATCTGTTTCACTCATTTGCTCGAAAACTCTGTGAGCATCAATCAAACTCCACATTTATCATACAGTTTGATATGTGTATTTTGTAAAAATGTATTTGAGGCAAATGCAAATACCCGCTGCTTTATGTGAAAGTGAATTTGCTTACCCTCTGAAAGGGCTTTCTTGGCAATACATATCTGCAACAGATGATAATATGTAGAATTGTCTACATTTTGTTTCAGAAGAAGAATCTGTAGCGCCTGCTTCAACTGGCCCTCTTTACACAGTTTTCTGAGATTGAGAAGGGTAGTAGATGGCATTGTATTACATAAGCTTGAGAATGTGTGTTAATTACTCATTTTTCCACAAGGAAACTGGCTGATGATCGTCTGAATGGAGTGTTACTCCTACTACTTTCTGAAAATGTTTATTCTTATAAGGGAGAGGAGCTGATCGTGGGACAGGGTCCCATCGTTGGTATAGCTATGGACAACCTGGGCCCACCGGTGGGTAATATTTATACCAATAAAAAATTTAAATTTCCTTTCAAATATGATATGACAAATTCATATTAAATTCACAAAATGTCCTATCATAGGTTGAATTTTTTGTTGCCACCTTCTCAATAGTGGGTGAATGCAAGTGAACATTTATTTTCCTATTTCACAATATCAGGTGAATGCATAATGATAATCTTATTTCCACAATATAAATAATATTTGCCACCTTCCCAATAAAAGGTTGTTGTGAAGAGATATTTTATTAACCAAAATATAATTCTTCTTGCATTAAAAGTGAGTTGACATGTACATAAGACATTGCCAAGTGATTTAATTCCAAATATATTTGAACAAAATACATTTCAACATGTCCCATTTCTCATATTCTTTTTACTATCAACTGGTTCTCAGATGTCCATAATAACCAATCTTTTTTTGAATTTTCCTGCAAAATTGAAAAACACAAACTCTCAGGCTCACTATGCATTGCAAAATTTCATTATAACACTTAATTATCACTCTATTATTTACAAATCCACTAAAAAACAATAATCATAATTTTTTAAAAAAATTAGTTACAATTCAAAAACAAACTTAATATCACTTCAAATCACCAACCAAAAATCCTACATACCCATTAAGCTATCACTTCTACCATTAATCCATTGAATGCAGATCAAATTCCCTCCCATAATTCAAATTAATCCACTTGCTACCAATTCAAATTCAACAAACCTATTTATGCAAGCAATCCTCCTTTATGCGATGCAAGTTACACATTACAGTTTATTCAAATTTTTCAAATTTCTCACTTTCTATTGCATGCTCCTGAGCGATGATGACCACCTCTAGATCGATGCACTCTCCTCCTTCAACTCTTTCGGTAAGTCATTTCCATAACCATCCTTTATGCTGTCATTGGCTAGTCTCCCTTTAAGCTCTGTTATGGTAGAAATATTTCCAACCCTTTCAAATACAACATTACCATACATATATATGTTGCATAAAATGATACATATCCACGTATGTTTCCCACAAACCTATCCATTTTCATGAAACTTACACATTTATCTATATTTGCAATATATATATCCCTGTTCATTTTAATGAAACTTACGCATTTCTCTCCCCTTATATATATATAATATATTTGCAGAGATAGATAGATACCTAATTTGAATGTAAATGAACAAGGTATAAATTGAATGTGCATACCTATATTTGTTGATGAACTGTTCAGTAATATATTAATTTCAAATTAGCTATCTATCTATCTCTGCAAATATATATGCATATATATAGGGAGAGAGATATGCGTAAGTCTCATTAAAATGAACAGGGCCATATATATTGCAGATATAGATAAATGTGTAAGTTTCATGAAAAAGGATAGGGCTATGGGAAACATATATATATTTGTAGAGAGATAGATAGATAACCTAATTTGAATGTAAATTAACAAGGTATGCATATTTCTATTTTGCATTTTGAAATTAATATATTACTGAACAATTGATCAACAAATATAGGTATCTACATTCAATTTATACCTTGTTTATTTACATTCAAATTAGGTATCTATCTATTTTTGCATATATATATTGCATACTCTAATTTATATATTACTATATAGTTCATCACCAAATATAGGTATCTACATTCAATTTATACCTTGTTCATTCACATTCAAATTAAGTATCTATCTATCTCTGCAAAGTGACTGTATGTATGGACATTTACATTGAACCTAATTAGATGTATGCTTTGTTTGTTGTTCAATTAAAGTGACTGTAAATATTGGCCCCTATCCCTTACAGTCAACTGTCTTAATGGCTAACTCCTACTTATGTTATTATGTTGTTTGAGAAATGGTATTAACATAAGCAGGACTCAACCATCATCAAAGTTAGCTGTAAGGGAGAGGGGTCGATATTTACGTCACATCAAAACACTCTTGCCCTGCAGTGCATGCAGTTAGAAGTGCTATAAAATTCATGGAAAATACCATGACTTATAAACTATTGGCAAATGCCATGAACTTTATACCACTTCACTGCATTCTCTATAGGGAAAAAAAGCTCCTCTGTTACCCACGATCAACTCCTATGCCCACACATAGCTCCTCTCCCTTTTGTCTATGTGTTTGCTCTTTAATTTAACTGACTGTAATTGACAACCCCTCTCCCTTACAGCCAACTATGATATCATATGACTCCTACTTGTGTTATAACCATGGCATGAAAGAGCATAAATAACTTGAAACATCAATAAGATAGATATATACATACATATATAAAAGTTGCATAATGCCAACTCGATTGTCAAGGGATGTGGCATAAATAATTACCCGACTGGGACACTGACGACGTGGACCCCTTGCTCAAAGCTAGTCTACCCACCATTGGTTACATTCAACTTAATTAGATGTATGCTTTGTCTATTCTTCAATTGTACTGACAGTATGCGAAGAATATCTCAAACAACATTATGAAACATTAACACAACTTGAAATAGTAGTATGATAGAAATATTTGAAACCCTTTATTGTCTTGCAGAACTGTTTGAAGATATAAATATTTGTATCATACTACTATTGCAAGTTCATAAATATGTGTATCATAATGTTGTGTCAATTATATGCATGGTTAGCTTGTTATTCAATTACAGACAATAGTAAATGTATGGATTCGTTGTTTCAGTCAGTATCATTATTTTCAATATTAAGTGTATGCTATTTACTAATCACTGTGCTGGTTCAATATAGAGGAAGATAAATGCGCAAACAAATAGTAGGCCATCTTCAAGGAGGAAGCCTCCACAAAAGCGGAGTTGAACAACTATGCCCGCACACAAGAGAGGTGTGCATCTACCACATAGTGATGAGGAGGATGTTTTCATTCCTGTTCACCAGCGAATTGAAGAACTAAGTAGTGAGGAGGAGGTAGAAATTGTTTTGGAACAACCAACTGAATATGTAGTGCAAGCTAACCCAGCTGTATCAACCAAAAAGGTTGCACCGAGGTGTGAATGGACCCAGGCTGACGTGGACCATGCCCTTGAAGATGTCAAAGACTACGTCTGGTCAACTAGAGATGCAGCAAAAAAAGTGGGGTATTCCTACCTCAACATTGTCCAATTGGCTAGGTGGTATGACCATTACAAAAAGGAAAGGGCCCCCAATAGTCCTAACTGAGGAGAAAGAGTCATTGATCGTCGAATGGTGCAAGGAGATGGTTGTTGTTGGCCAAGGTTTGGAGATCGTCAATCTGAAAACGAAAGTGGCCCAAATATGTGAAACAAGGAATAATCCCTTCAAGAATGGGCTTCTTGGCAAGTCATGGTGGACAGGATTCAAAAGAAGGCATCTTGATCTTTGCTTGAGAACAGCCCAAGGTCAAGATAGAGACTGTGCTATAAATCTGAGGCAACCGGTTGTAAGTGCTTTCTATGACACTTTGGAGAAGGCATATGCAGGAGGGAACTATGGACTACAGAGGATTTGGAATTGTGATGAGACAAGGCTGCAAGCTGGCCGGAACGGTAACATGAAGGTGCTTGCCATGAAAGGCGTGAGAAGTGTTGCTTACATTATCCCAAAGAGCCGGGAGTGGATCACTATTCTAGCATGTGTAAACGCTGCAAGTCAAAAACTTCGAGGTTTTTATTTGTTCAAGAGAAAAAAAAATCTGCAAAACTACATAGCCAACTGTGAGCCAGGAGCATTGATGGCTGTTCAACCTCACACATGGATGATGAAAGAGATTTTTATCAAATGGCTCAAGTTCTTTGCTATGCAAGTACCTGGGGGTTGATCACCCACCCATAGACACCTCTTGATATTTGATGGGCATGGCAGCCATGTAGCCTTCTCTACCATTACCAAAGCAAGGGATCTTGGTATTGACTTGCTCACCCTACCCGCCCACACATCGCACAAGTTACAGCCTCTTGATGTGAGTGTTTTCTCATCTTTCAAGTGTAACTTCAAAAAGGAAAGAACAAATTGGACCATTAGACATCCAAATTTGGAGATAAGAAGGGTAGAATTGGCTACACGTGGCAGCCTATCTTTTCAAAAGTCATTGACTTTTTCAAACATTACAGCTAGCTTCAAGAGGACAGGTATTTAGCCATTTGATCGAAATTCTTTGGATAATGACATGAGGGTTAGCGAGACATTCCACTTTGCTTCCCCCGAGGAAGCATCAGTTGCTGCAAACATTCTAAGCCTTTCCAACAATGGTTTGGCAGTCAATGAGGGTGAGGCTAATGTTGGAACTGCAGAAGTTGGAGATCAACAAAATGAGATGAATGGTTAGTATGTTTTGCATTTGTTGTATGAAGTTATATTTCAGTATGTTGTTACACTATGTACCATTGTTTGATATGTTGCTTATTTCGAATCAACTCAATTAAATGTATGGTTAGTTTGTTCTTCAATTACAATCGATTTTACATGTATGCATTTGTTGTTACACTATGCACCATTTTTAGATATGCAAATCTGCATATGCATATTTGCATATGCATATTTGCATATGCATATATACAATTGTTGTATAAAGTTAAATTTCAGTATGTTGTTTGAGAAATGGTATTAATATAAGTAGGAGTCAGCATATGGTTAGTATGTTCTGCATTTGCTATATGATGTTATATTTCAGTATATTGTTACACTATGTACCATTGTTTGATATGTTGCTCATTTCCAATCACCTCAATTAGATGTATGGTTAGTTTGTTCTTCAATTACAATTGATCTTACATGTATGCATTTGTTGTTACAGTATGTTCTACATTTGTTGTATGAAGTTATATACGCATATATGCATATGTTGTATGAAGTTAAATTTTAGTATGTTGTTTTGAGAAATGTTATTATCATAAGAGTCAGCATATGCATATGTTGTATGAAGATAAAATTTAGTATGTTGTTTGAGAAATGGGATTATCATAAGTCAGAGTCAGCATATGCATATGGTTGTGGATACTGTCAGCAATTGCCTTCTCTATTTGAATTTAAATTACATGGATTGGATTCGTTTGTTCTTCAAATACTCTCAAACTTACATGCATGAATTTGTTGTTTCAGATTCCAATGAACCACTTGAACCAGCAGTATTGGGAGACCAGAGTACTATTGGAGACATATCTCTTTCCCTGCCAACTCCACCTGAGCAACCCTCCTGGATCTTTGATGGTGCTGCCAATCTTGCTATGGATATGCATGTGGACGAAGAACAGAGTCTTTCAATGCCATCTCCACCGCATTGCATGGGTCCCAATACGTTAGTACATTTCTATGCTGATTGTGGAGACAGTGACGGTGAGCAGTCAGGAGATAGAACAGATGCTATAGATAGTGAGATGCCAGAAACAAATAATGCCGATTTGATTGAGCCTTTGGGAGGCCAACAAACTTCACGCATCTCACAATTCTTGAAGCTACCGGTTCATGTGGTGAAAGACAAGTCTAATAAGGTAGTTGACCGTGGGATCAAGTTGCAAAGAGGATCCCAACTCCTAACTATTGATGACTTCATGGCAATGCTAAGTGAATAAGATGAAAAGAAGAAGGAACTAGAAGAACTAAAATTAAGGAAGAAGCAACAACTTGCAGAGCGCAAGATAGAAAGGATTGCAGAATTGGAGGAAAAAAGTCTTATGAGAATTGAAAAGGAAAAGCAACGAGTAGCAGCAGAGGCTGAAAAGGAGCTGCAAAAGAAGGAGAAGGACAAAAAAAGGGAGGACCAACGGAGAGAAAAGGAAGCCGCAAAAAGGGAAAAAGAGTTGGAGAAGGCACAAGTAAATGGTGCAAAGGAGAGGCGACTCAACAACCCTCTAAATCCCTTGCTTGACCGCCATAGGATCCTCACAGATTTCGTATTTATTCAATTCCCCCAATATTGTCCATCACCTACCCAAGCTACCAGCGAAACATTTCAGAGTTGGAGTCCTTCTCAGTCGCTCTCCTATACACACTCACCTAGCCCCACAAGAAGCCAACCATATGAGAGTTGGAGTCCTCGCTTACAGGCCTATCAAACCTCACCCACCCCAAGCATAATCCAACCAACTCAATCATGGAGTCCTTCTCCGTCACAGGCCACATCCAACTCACAAGACAACTTGCCATCAAATTTTAGTTTTCCTACATTTTTTGATTGATTTGAATGTTTGGTTGCTAGTTTTTTGTTGTGAACTTCTTGATGGATTCAAAACGATGTTTGAAATTTTTTTATTTTGAATGTTTCTAACTTGAAACATCAGTATGGATACCATAGAGACAACATATTCCATCATGTTACTGTCTATCTCTGCAATATGAAACATATGTATCTATTTATCTCTGCGAGAGGAAACTTATGTATCAATCTGTTGTTTTAAGTTAATTTGAAAATTCAGTATGTTGTATCATTCTGTGCAGCATACATATGTATGGTAATGTTGTATTTGAATGTGTTGGAAATATTTTGGCCATAACAAAGCTTAAAGGGAGAGTGGCCGATGACAGCATAAAGGATGGTTATGGAAATTAACAAGGTGTCCACTAATTTAAATGTAAATGGACAAGGCAATTGCTGACAGTATGCACATACATATGCATATGCGAACTCCTACTTATGTTAATGCAATTTCTCAAACAACATACTGAAATTCATAGTGTAACAACAAATTCATACATATAAGATTGAGTGTAATTGATGAACAAACTAACCATTCATCTAATTTAAATGTAAATGGAGAAGAAAATTGCTAATAGTATGCACATACATATACACATGCACTTGCACATGCACTTGTACATGCTAACTCCTGCTTATGTTAATACCATTTCTCAAACAACATACTAAAATTTAACTTCATACAACAATTGCATATATGCATATGCATATTTGCATATATGCAATATGCATATGCATAGATGCAATATGCATATGCATATCTAACTTCGGTACATAGTGTAACAACAAATGCATACATGTAAGATCAATTGTAATTGAAGAACAAACTAACCATGCATTTAATTGAGCTGATTCAAAATGAACAACATATCAAACAATTGTACATAGTGTAACAACAAATTCATACATGTAAGATTGAGTGTAATTGAAAAACAAACTTACCATGCATCTAATTGAGGTGATTGGAAATGAGCAACATATCAAACAATGGTACATAGTGTAACAACATACTGAAATATAACATCATACAACAAATGCAGACCATACTAACCATATGCTGACTCCTACTTATGTTAATACCATTTCTCAAACAACATACTAAAATTTAACTTCATACAACAATTGCATATATGCAATATGCATATGCATATGCAACATATATAACAATGGTGCATAGTGTAACAACAGGGTATGTGCAGGATCATCATGGAAAAAATAGGCCTTTAAGTGGAATTTTTTAAAAAAAAATTAGAGTTAGACAATTTGATGTAAAAATTTGAATAAGTTATCTATATTATTTCAAAAATATGTAAGAATAGAATCCATAGCAAATTGAATGTAGTTTCTAAACTACTAGGTTTATTTAAATAAAATAAAAATCTATTTCAAGGTGAAAATTTAAAATTTCAATGTAGTAGTACTTAAATTTCAGGGAAAAAATAAGAAGTGGGTGTTTGTCTAACCACCCTAACCACAATAAAATGATAATATTTTTTTATAAGATTTTATATGTAAGTAGAGGACTCATGTCCCAATGTGACACATATTATTTTTGTAATTTTTTTCCAAGTAAATTAATTATGAATTTTTTATTACAACTTTTAAAAAATATAAAAACTCATACATCTGACCACCTTAATTTGGTCAAAACTTCATGTAATTCATTTTTTTTTAATCCTATAGTATGTGAAGCATATAATGTGATGCATGTTTTATATTCAAAAAATGTGATACTGTTTGAAAGATATAAATATTTTTCAATCAGCCTATCAATTAGGACTTTAGTCGTAATTCAAATAGAAAATGAATAATAATTATTTATTAAATTCAAAGTAAAACATAATTTATATTGGTGGAAAGTTGAGAATCTCTTTTAAAAACCCTTTTCGTTTCATCAATTTTGGTAAAAAAATTTGTCAGCAACATACCCTACAAATATCCATCATATCACCACTTTTTGGCCCATCATGATCTTGCACATACCGAGCATACTGAAATATAACTTCATACAACAAATGCAGAACATACTAACCATATGCTGACTCCTACTTATGTTAAGATTGAGTGTAATTGAAGAACAAACTAACCATGCATGGAGTTGAGTGGATTCGAAATGAACAACATATCAAACAATTGTACATAGTGTAACAACAAATTCATACATGTAAGATTGAGTGTAATTGAAGAAAAAACTAACTATGCATCTAATTGAGGTGATTGGAAATGAGCAACATGTCAAACAATGGTACATAGTGTAACAACATATTGAAATATAACATCATACAACAAATGCAGAACATACTAACCATATGCTGACTCCTACTTATGTTAATACCATTTGTTTGAAATTTAACTTCATACAACAATTGCATATATGTATATGCATATTATATGCATATTGCATATGCATATTTGCATATATGCAATATTGCATATATATGGAAATTTGCATATGCATATGCAACATATATAACAATAGTACATAGTGTAACAACATATTGAAATATAATTTCATACAACAAATGCAAAACATACTAACCATATGCTAACTCCTACTTATGTTAAGATTGAGTGTAATTGAAAAACAAACTAACCATGCATATAGTTGAATTGATTCAAAATGAACAACATATCAAACAATTGTACATAGTGTAACAACAAATTCATACATGTAAGATTGAATGTAATTGATGAAGAAACTAACCATGCATCTAATTGAGCTGATTGGAAATGAACAACATATCAAACAATGGTACAAAGTGTAACAACAAATGCATATATGTAAGACAAATGTAATTGAAGAACAAACTAACCATGCATGTAGTTGAGTTGATTCGAAATGAACAAAATATCAAACAATTGTACATAGTGTAACAACAAATTCATACATGTAAGATTGAGTGTAATTGATGAACAAACTAACCATGCATCTAATTGACCTGATATTAACATAAGTAGAAGTCAACCATCATCACAAATAGCTATAAGGGAGAGGGGCCGATATTTACAGTCACTTTAATTGAAGAACAAACAAAGCATACATATGATCACTTCAATAGACATGTAATTATAGACCTGCAACTTGCATATATATAATGGCAGTATTAGAACACTATCATACACTCCATAGTTTCGGGTGGCATGCACCTATGTTTTGGCCACAAAGTATGTATGTATGTGTGTATACATACTATACACACATGCATACATGTATGTGTGTATAAGTATATACACACATGCATGTGTATACATACTATACACACATACATGTGTGCATGTGTGTATACATACTATACACACATGCATGTATGCATGTGTGTATACATATACACGTGCATGCATGTATGCATGTATACATGTATATATGTGTGTATACATACTATACACACATGCATACATGTATGTGTGTATAAGTATATATATACACACATGCATACATATATGTGTGTATACACTTATACACACATACATGTATGCATGTGTGTATAGTACGTATACACACATGCAAACATGTATGTGTGTATCTATACACACATGCATACATGCATGTGTGTACAGTACACACATACATATATGCATGTGTGTATAGGATGTATACACACATCCGTACATGTATGTGTGTATACATACTATACACACATACATAGATAGACCTGTATGTGTGTATAAGTATTTATGTCTATGTCTCAAATAGAAACATACATACATACATAAATAATTATGTAGTATGTATGTATGTATGTGTGCATACATGCATACATAATATTTTATTGTTTAGTCTAATATAAAGATGTTGAATATTATATCAATTTAAAAAGAAATGTTTAGTCAATTAAAAATTAAAATGATTACTAAATTGACTAGGAAAATCGTATAAATGATTAGTCAATTAAAAAAATAAAATGATTACGAAATTGACTAGGAAATTTTTATAAATGGATATGACTGTATTCCCTAAATCAGTCATATTTGAAGCAGAGACGAAGGAGAGGGAAGAGTGGACAATGGGGGTCGGGAATTTTTGAGGGAGGGGTTCACGACAATGGTTGAAAGAGCCGGCTAAAACATAGGTGCATAAAACCCTTCACAATCGAGCTACAAAAACACACATACTGCCACTATACATATGCAAATTATAGAGGTATAAAATGCAAACTAAGCTCTATTTAAATGGCGGACAGTGTGTATGTGTGTATACACACATAGATATGCATATATTCCAATTACAAAGGTATAAAACAAAAACAAACACATATATTATGGCGGTGTGTGTATATGTGTGTGTACACATATAAATATGGATATATATAAACATATACACATAGTCGACTGTATATACACATAAATGTAACTGTATACATGCATATACACATAGTGGGCCATTTATATGCATATATATAACTGTATTCTCACATATAGACACAGTCCGCCATTATATAGTTCTTTTATTGCTAGAAAATTACATTTGAGGGTCGTTGTTGTGTGTATATGTGTGTATACACAGATATATATGCATATATATACATTTATATGCATATATATATTTGTGTATACACACATTTACAAATAGTCGGCCATCTATATGCATATATATATCTGTATAGTCACATATACACACAGTCGGCCATAAAATACACAATAGCGGCCATGAATAAGCTGCAACAAAGCTTCATTACATGATGAAAGCATTACAACTTTTTCTTGCACATTTAACAAAAGAAAATCGCAAGCTGAGTGAGGTTGGAAGACAACCTCACCTGCATAGCAAGAAGTTATATAGTATCCTTTTACTGAATATGGTGTCGATAAACACAAAAAGCACGAAAAATGTATCACTACCACTCGGCCATGGCCTCACCACCGTCGGCATCCATCCTAACCAGAGCTGGTTCGGAATGGAACCACTGAAAATGAATGATGTCTCATGAATGGATGTTTTGTGAATAGAATGCAAGACCAAGCGAATGGTGTGCATGCCGAGGTGGTAGGCATTAAGACCGACGGTGGGGAATGTGTAGCAGTTAATGCGCATTAACTAGGATATGCATATGCAAGTACTGGCATGGTGCCAAACAACCATCAGTCATACAGATGTCTGTGATAGGTATACACCTAATTTTTACTCTTTTTTGGCAGTTTTTGGAAATTGCCCCCAAAACCTTGGAAAGCGTGCTTGAAATCTTGCCAAATTTTTATTTCAAATTGCCAACTCGACAGTGAAGGCACGTGGCAAAAAAAATTTAGTCGACTCAGACGCTGATGCCATGGACCCCTCGCTGAAGGTTACCCTACCCACCATTGGGCCCTCTCCCTTAATGAGTTTTTAATTTGGAAAGTTCAAGGTAAAAGAAAAAATGTTTGGATGTGACAGTGGTAATTGGGTGTTTATAAGTACCCTCCTAGAGAAAATTCACACGCCCTTTACATAAATAATTTAAAGGGTATAGATCATGTGTGATTTAATTTTATATTAAGGTGAGTCTTGTAATAGATTGATTTAAATTAATATATATAGTAAATAAATGTGTCTTAAAATTGAAGAGGATTAGGGTTTGTGTACTTTCAATTATATTGTGATAGACAATTGAGTTATGAGATTTGAGAGTGGATTACGGATCTAAAAGTTGAGATGATTAAATTTTAGGTAGGCGAGTGTTTGAGATGGAATTGCACTAGTTATTTTGTCTTATAAATTTGCATCTTGTTCTTCAAACTTGCAATCATATCCTCTTTGAAAGGTGTTCATCTAATGCTATCTAGATCAAGACTTGTAACTTAGTCAAGCACAATGTCTAGATTAATACTAATGATAAAAAAGAGAGATAAGGGTGACAATAAGTGTTAATGTGTGGATGAATCCCAATCTCTTTGAGTTGCTTGTTAAATTTGTTGATGGAACCTAAAGAGTGATTATAGTAGAGATTGCCCTTCAAATCTATGTCTTGACAATGCTCGCACTCAATGTCGAGAAGTTAGTTGTTCATTGATGTATGATAGAGAATGAGTGATGCACATGGAGTAACTACAAAAGAAGAGGTCTTTTAATATATTTTTTCAAAATATGCTTTTCTTTTTATTCCCTTCATCTATACAAAATTCCTAAGATATTTTCTTCAAATACACAACCCTAGGTAAATGAATTTGAATTTTTTCAACCATGTTGATGGGAAAAAATCAAATCCTAGTAGAAATATCGGACTTGGAATTTAGGAGTTTGAATTTTGAAAAAGGGTAGACAATATTATGATAGCAATTGCATTCAATGCCTAAATAAAGATTGTTTATTTGAATATTTATTAAGAAAAAATCATATAGGATGAAAAACACACTTCATTGTTCAACATACATAAGTCATGTTTGGGATTTTAAATTTGCAAATTAGAATATCTAATTGAATATTGGAGTTGAGTTAGTAATATATAGGAAAATTCTCTCTTTTTTTATCAAGTGTTATAGAGTTTATCTTCAAGTATATTGAATTGGATTGAGTTTGCAAGTAATGTTTGAATAAAGTGATGTTGTAATTTTATATTGTTTGTAAATGGGTTTGGATATAATATTTTCATGAACTTATGGTGTAGCTTTATATTGTTCATAAATGAGTTTGCATCTAATATTTGAATGAATTTACATTGTTGCATAATTGTATATATGATTTAAGCAATTAAGTGTGATAGATTATTGAAAGAGATTAATTGTGTAGACTATTCCCTTAACACTATGCACAAGGCTATTAAAAATAGTTAAGAGATTATTAAGCCTCTATAATAAATTATAGACAATTTATGGGGAAAAGATTATGCACCTACAATGCTATACCAACTTGGATGTGCATTTGCCATGAATGCACTGGTTTATTAATTATTCTCTTGAAAAGCACTTGCCTCTGGTCTTGCATGCAAATTATTGTTCTCTTCTCTTTATGTAAATGCTCTCTCTCTCTCTCTCTTTCTCTCTCTCCCACACACACACACACACAAGGGGAGCTCCTCCCTCCAACATATTCAACTTAGTAGCCAGAATGCAAGTCCACGAGCCACCACTTGGAATTCCAACTTGAGACATCACTTTAGAGATTCAAACATGGATCTCCATCTTGAAAACCTTATGACCTTGCCATTTAAGAACAATTACATTGACTACTTATCAATAGATAACGCATCCCTTAAATATTGTGACTTGTATCTTCCTATTAATTCCATGCCCATGCATGGAAACATATAAGAGATGGACATATGATATGGAGAATAGATGACTCCAATGATGGATGTGGATAGGTTCAACATAGTTGTTTGAAGCATTAAGGCAATGGAAAGCCTTTCCCACTAATGTTCTATAATGTTTTGATGTCTTGGTTAATGCGGGTTCTTAATTTGTGCAGGCTTGTTATAAGAGGTAGTTGAACGTCTTGTTATACACTAGTTAACTTGGTATTTTGGTGTGATGGTAGAAAGTTCGGAACAATAACTATGTCGATGGTAGTAGTGATTGTGATCCAACACTCACTAATTGTGTTATGAAAAAAGCTTCTTGTATTTTTGTAAGAAAAATGCTATGACATAGAAGTCTAAACATTTGTAAATTAGTCTTTACCTTATAGATTTTTTTCTTTTATTAATCTCTGCAAGGTATCCACCCCATGAAATTATATCCCGATTCATAATTTTTCACTTGGAATTTACTCAATTGCTATCATCTGTTGGGTTTGTAACTTGTGAATAAAGTATCCAATTTAATGAGGTTGTGATCTATAACTGCAATGTTCCTCCCCACCTTGGCGAGGGTTTTCATTACCTTGTTCCTCATATGTTCTCTCGGTAATCTTCATCATCATTATTTCCCATTTGAGACTTCCAAAAGAGGTTTCTTTGCTATTCGGATAACTTTATCCACGTTGTTTGTTGTACAATTGTTTTCTTTGTTGTTCCTGGTCTGTTTATGCTCATGAGGGTTTGAGAACCCCTATGATCACTTTATAAAATTCATGATGCATTTTCGAAATACCATTATATATAGTATATACACATACTCCCAGCTTAAATAGATTTACAAGGCTGAGTTTATTCCCCAGTCTGGTCACGAGGTCAACACCTGAATACAGGATTTGAACAAAATATATAAGGTGAAAAGTCATGCACCCACAAAGAGGGTCATATGGCCAGCAGTCATATGGAAAATCAGATTTACATATATTTCAAAAGAGAGATTTGTAAGCTCTTCATACCATTGTTTTATTATTTTACACAAAATGTCCATGGTATTTTGTCATCATAAACAACACAAAATCCATCTGAAGAGCTGTAAATTTGCATAATATAATTTGTTGAATAAAGTTCGGCTCAAATTGCAGACATGACATAGGCGTAGGGTTATAGAACTAATCCAGACAAAATCACTAAGGTAGGACTAAATAAAAACCAATAGAAGCTCTCCTCATGGTAACCGAGCATTCCCTTGGTGGTAATCCCATCCCTCAAATTTCCTTGTGGCTGAGAAGAACTCTATTCCCTTCAAGTGTCCTAATTTGACATTTTCTTCTGGATGAGAAGGATTCCATTCACTTCAAGCATCCTTCACGTTTGGCATTTCCTTGAGGGTGAGAAGAAATTCATTTTCTTCAAGCATCCTTCTCATTTCACATTTCCTTCTAGATAAGAAGAAATCCATTCAAGCATCCTTCTCATTTGGCATTTCCCATTAATCTGCCTCCCATAGCTCTTCAGTCCACAGCCTTCCAGGCTTCCTCACAAACAGTTCAATGTCACGACTCCTCCATGGTATTACAAAAACGGACTGCAGCAAGTACCTTATCAGTATATATGGTGAGTGAATGATCTACTATATCGTTTCATCAATTCGAAAGCATCTTTGGCACAACAAACAGCCAGTCATTTTTCCATAAACTGAGAATCTTTTGATCCCTTACCACTGTAAGTTTGACACCGTCCACCTTGTTCATTGTAAGCTCGTCTATATAGTTTGCTTTTCTTACTATCACCAGAAATCTCCACAAGAACATTGCCCGTGGTTGAAATGATGGAAACGGTTTGAATCTCTCACAACTATTTCTCTTGCAACAATCTTGGAGATAAACTTGGTTGTAGTGTGGCAGTCACCACACACTCGAAGGTTCTTGACAACTCTAATAGCTGTTCCCGGGGTTGTGTTTAACAACCCAAATACAATTGCCAACTTTTCACTATGGTGGCCGAGGAGTAGTTCCTTCTCTTCCTCCTCCACATCATTAAGTACTGGTCTTGTATCTGGAATGTACCTGCTGCTTTCATCTCCCAAGACAATTTCTCTAACATTGCATAGATTTCCTGTGTTTGTGGGTGTGATTTGTCTCCTACACAAAAAATATGTATTGTTTTATGGACTTCAATCCAACTGCATCCAGGGATCTTTTAACTCCTCTATCTTTCATCAGCTTCCTTAACTTTTGAACATCACCCCATTTGCCCACTTCTGCATAAATATTTGATAAAAGAACATAAGGTGCATCATGTTTAGGATCTAGCTCAAAAAGAAGTGTTGACACAAATTCTCCTAGCCATATATTCTTATGTGATCTACAAGTGCCAAGCAAAGCCATCCACACAACCAAATCAGGCTTGACTGGCATTTTGATGATAAAGTTTACGGTTTCCTCAAGATAGCCAGCACGGCCAAGTAGGTCAACCATGCATACATAATGGGCCATCATAGGCATAATAGAATAAGAGGTACTCATAAGATTGAAGTATATGCAGCCACCATCCACTAGACCAGCATGGCTGCATGCAAATAAAATACAAAGAAAACTTACTTGGTCGGGGGTGGTTCCAGAGTGCTTCATTAGATCAAAGAGTTCAAAGGCGTCCTTGCAATAGCCATGCATTGCATATCCTGCTATCATTGCATTCCACGATACTACACCTGGTTATTCATTTTATCAAACAATTCACGAGCTTTCTGTATGCTTCCACATTTTCCATACATGTCAAGTACAGCATTTGCAACTACATCGGACCAAAAACCATTTTCAATTATTTTTTGCTGGATCTCGATCCCCTGTTTCAGAGCTCCAAGTTTGGCACATGCTGGGAGGATGCTGGCAAAGGTTGATGAGTCAGGCCTTACACTTTGTGTACATCCAGCAATGATTGTGGTCCATGAGACTACGTCTCGCTGGGGCATTTTACCAAACAGATCATGTGCCTTCTTTATGCTTCCACATTTTGCATACATGTCTAAAAGGGCATTTGTAACCAAAATATACGACACATTTTGGCTTTCAATTATTTTCTGATGAATCTCCGTACCCATCTTCAAATCTCCAATTTTTGCACAAGCTGGGAGGATGCTAGAGAAGATTGCCGAGTCTAGCTTTACGCCTGCCAATTGCATTTCCTGAAAAACCTCCAAAGCTTTATCAGCAAATCCGTTTTGCACACACCCAGCAATAATTGCGGTCCATGAGACCACATTTCCTCTAGGCATTTCTTTGAAAAGTCTTAAAGCCTCGTCAAGAATACCATTTTGTGCATAACCTGTAATCATCGCATTCCAAGAGACCACGTCTGCATTATGCATTTTGTCAAACAATTGGCGTCCCTTTGATATTCTCCCCAATTTTGTACACATGTCAATTAGGGTATTCATCACAATACCATCAGATAGAAATCCACATCTAATGATTTTCCCATGGATTTGCAAACCAAGTTTTAACGATGCGACATTGGCACATGAAGGAAGAATATTGGAGAAGGTGAACTGATCAGGTTGGATTTCTGTTCGTTGCATTTGGTAAAAGAGATTCAATGCTCCTTAAGGAAGTTCGTGTCTTCTATAAGCTGAAATTATCATATTCCATGAGAACACATCTGGTTCAGTCATGTCATGGAAAACTTTGCAAGCATCCGTCAAACTTCCACACTTGTCATACATGTTGATAAGTTTATTTGGTAAAAGTGTGTGTGGGGTAAATGCAAATCTGCTGCCATTGATATGAGAGTGGATTCGCCTACCCTCAGAAAGTGCTTTCTGGGCAATGCAGGCCTACAACGGATGAAGATACGTAGAAATTTCTATGGGAGTGTTGTGGGTGGTAAGCAAAATGTGTAGAGCTTCTTTCAAGCAACCCTTGGTACAGAGTACTCTAATATTGCGATTGAAATTGGCTACGAATAACATTATATGAATCTGGTTACACGAGTTTTTTCAACCCCTCTGTCATTTCCATCTTGGAGGCTGTTTTAAGACACCACGTTAGGTTTTCTGCGGAGAATGAAGATTGATTTCATGGACTAGGTGCCGTTTTGAATGAAAAACTTAAGTTCCCATTGCTCTTTTTTTTTGAACAAAATAAAATATTTGAAATATAATAATAAACGAGAATGTAGCAAATAAAAAAACGTTTGAATATTACAGAAGCTTGGTTTCTTGTTGATACATAGAAGTAGAGATTCTGCTGTATTTATGTATGTAATATGGATGTTTCCATATGTTGAATTTTTCACAAGGTTGATAATATTTTTATTTATTTATTGATAAATAAGGGGCCGAAGCCGAGAAGATTGTATTCAAATTAAAAGCATAAGGATTTACAAGACTTGAAGCCTCAACAGAAGATAAAACAAGTAGAATCATGGCTTAAATTTCTCCTGCTCTTAGTAACTCCACAAATAAGAATTCTTCAAGCCTCAAATTCATTGAAAGTGTGAGCAAACTATCTTCAACCCACAAAATCAGCTAAAGCATGAGTGGAGTCTATCAGTGTAAGTGAACACTCAACACAATAATCAGAATGCTTTACAAAGAGCCAATCTTGAATGAATAGAGCTCTTCCCAAGTAAAGGATGAGCAGTCACATGGAGTGTGCTATTGCACATTTTTCACTGCCTCAAAAATGGCGTCCACAGAATCCCCGCAAAATGGTAAGCTACCAATCAAGAGTGCATGGAGGAGGACACCAATAGCCCACACATCTACCTTTTATGTATATTTCCCTGCCCGAACTTCTGGGGCAACATATGAGGCACTGCCCACCAAACCTGATAAATTTTGGCCATTTGCAACATGCATAAACAAGCCAAAATTAGATAACTTCATCTTTCCATCACTGGTCAAAAGAACATTCTCAGGTACCAACTGTTTAATTAATTGCGCAACTTCCCGCTCGGAATAAAAACTAATTTTCATGGAATCAACCAAGCGTCCCCCAAAGAAAATCTCCATTACCAGATGCGAAGAATCTGCATCTTCGTACACTGCATGAAGTGTTGCAATATTAGGATGACCAGATAAGTGTTGCATGATCTCCACTTCCTTGAATGCATTTTCTGCACCATATTTGGGCAAAGTTTTGCATGCTAGCTCCTCTCCTATGATCCTGCTCTTGCAGACCTTGACGACTCCAAATTTTCCTCTTCCCAAGATTGGACCCATATAATAATCAGATTCAATTTTTTGATCTGTGCTAGTTTGAGTGGCTTCCTCAATGCAACCACATTTTCTTTTAATTCCTCTTGGAGTTGTATCACACAAGTAGGCCTCTCTTCTTGGAGTAGAAAGAGTAACAACTAGTCCTGGATGAAAACGAGAAGAGCCCAACTATTTCTCCATCATATTTTTTCATGATGCTTTCTTTAATGCATAATGGCTTTGATTGACAAAGGCGACGCAGATGATGAGGTTGATGCACCATCATCACAAGAACAGGTCACCCGCTGTGATTCAACATTATCTACACTTGTGTTGTTCCTCCTCCTCTTCTTTATAGGATCCATGCTTGCTTGGATCTTCAACTTGTGAAAGAAATTTGATCCAATTGTCTTGGATGTTGTAAACACACATCCCAAATTATCTTTACCCTTTTTGCCTCATGTATACTTCCTTTGCTAGACCACACTACGACTAGTAACTAAATTCCCAAAATTGAAGATGCATCTGCTACTGTTGGTTCTGGGAGTGAAACCAATTCTTCAATGTGGACCTCTTAGCAAATGGTGCTTGTAGTAACCATTGTTTCCTTCTCTGCCTTCTTACTTGACTCTCCACTCTTAGAATCCTAAACGTCTCTCTACTCTTCCTCTCAGATGTCCTTCAAAGCCTTATCCACATAAAGCCTTGCTCCTCATGGAGTTATCTATTTAAGTGTCGTTCCATTAGCTCCCATATTTGCCAATGCATCTGCCATTGTATTGCCTTCTCTATAAATATGGTTAATCATTAAATTTTCAAACTTATCCATCAAGTTTATTGTTGAATCTAGTAAAGATTGTAATTCCTAGCTCAACACATTCTTAGCTCTTATTGCATTTACCACAATAGCTGAATCCCCTTCAATTTCTACCTTTGCCAAGTTCAATTCTATGCAAAGGGATAGCCCTGACACTAGAGCCTTAAATTCTGCCATGTTTGTATCAATCTCCAATGGTTTTGAATATCTTGCAATAGTTTTTCCTTGCCAAGAGTGAATCACACCACCTGCTCCTGATGGAGCTGGATTTCCTCTAGACATTCCATCAAAATTCAGTTTGAACCATCCAATATTTGGAGGTCTCCATTTACAATTTGCTATGTTTTGTTTACTGACTTGACACCCTTTCCCAATAACTTGAGGAGTAACCAGTTCTTGAACATACGGTCATCCCAACCTATATAATTTTTTTTTTGTTGCTTTGGGCATGAATTCTCGAGTTCATTGTTTCCACAATGACAGCTTCAATCTTATTCATAAGCATTTCTATCTTCATGGATTTCCCTTGGAATACTCTCCTATTTCTTTACTTCCATAGTTCCCATATCAAAATTGAAGGAGAAATGATCCAAAAATTTCCACACAAGTTGTCCCTAAAAAGAATTGGCCAAGATTTGAATAGTGTGAATATATCATTTGGCAATGCTGATATCCAACCAAGTTTAGCACAAATCCACCACCAACATTCAAGGGAAAAGGGGCATGTTAGAAGAATATGGTTGGCATTCTTCTCACTATTGTAACATAGTGAGCATCTTGAAGGGCCCTGATATCCAATTCTTTTAAACCAATCTGCTGTTAAAATTCTACCTTGCAATGCCACCCATGTGAAGATGCCAGCGTTTGGCATGCACACTCTATTCCAGCATAATTGGATAGGTAATTGGGTTTTGGTTCTTTCTTGCTGCCCAGATGCTCTTTTATAGCCATCCCTCACATTATACCAGCCTGATTTTGATTCATTCCAGATAATCTCGTCCCCTCCCTGCTTAAACAAAATAAATATGTCCTTTAATACTTGTCTAAGGTTATTAATCTCCACCAATGGTATGTCAAGGTCTTCAAATTGTTTCCACTCCCATTTGCAAGCTTGGTTATTGCCTAATAATATAATGTAGTCACTTACATGAATACCCCATTTGTCTAAACAAATTTGGCTAATTTTGTTCGTGTCCATCAAATTACTAATAATAGGGTAACCTCCCCATGAGTCATTCTAAAATAGTGCTTTCTTCCCATCCTTTACTTTCCATGATATATGATTAAGTATAATATCACTAGATTTAGCAATAAAGTTCCAAATACAAGACCCCCTAGGAAAATTTGTGACTCTTAATGCCTCTTCACTGTTTAAGTTAGTGAGGTATTTGCTTCTAATGATCCTAACCCATTTGAGGTGTTGTTCCTTATGTATTTTCCAGAATAGCTTAGCCCCAAGTGCCTTATTCTACCATAACTGATTCTTGATACCCATGCCTCCATGCTCAATTGGGTTGTAAACCTTATCCCATGCAATCAATGCAAACTTCTTTTTTGTGTTTGTGCCTTGCCAAAAGAATTTTCTCAACTTCTTCATCAGGGCCATGTACACTCTACTTGGCATTGAAATGTAGGACATTAGATAAATGGGAATGGCTGATAGAGTTGCTTTCAACATTATTTTTCTCCCTGCCCATGATAACCACTTTGATTTCCATGTCTCCATTCTCTTATCAATCTTTTCCCTGATAGGTTTCCAGGCTGAGGAAGATCTCAAGGATTTATCTACTAGAATCCCTAAGTAAATGCATGTAAGTCTACCTTCCTTAAAACCTAATAAACTTAGTATTTGGTTTTGGACTCTTGTTTTGGCATGAAAAAAGAAAATCTGTGACTTCTCTTTATTGACTACTTGTCCCGGGGCCTTAGCATATATTGATAGCAACCTTTGCATCTGTAAGGCCTCTCCTCTACAACCTTTCCCAAAGAGAACTATATCATCTGCAAACTACTGATGTGTGATTGGCTGAACCAAAGATGTCACCTCCACTCCTCTGATAGAACTAGATCTTTGAAGGCTACATAACTTCCTACCAAGGTTGATAATATTTTGGATAAATATTATCTTTACTATTGAGACTGTTCATATACATTTTTTAAATAATTATTTTTAGCCCTTCTCAATAATGTTTATTTTGAAAGGATAATTACAACAATAATTATATCATACAACAATTTTTTGAGATTTAACAAGTTTTTAAATTTGACAAATTTCACTCTTAGCATAGCTTTTGTAAATATGGCAACAATTTGATCTTATGTTCCCCAAAATTTTAACTCCACCACAAGATTTTCTATCAAATCACGAACAAAGTGATGAAATGTACTTCTATATGCTTGGGTCTAGCATGATATATAGGATTTTTTGCTAGTTTGATATTGTTTTGATTATCACAAAATATAATAGTTGGGCAATCCTGTGGATGTTGTGTTTCTTCATGTAGTCTTCTAAGCCATCATGCTTCTTGAGATGCTTTTAACAAACTAACATATTCAACTTTTATAGATGATAATGATACTGTTGATTATTTTTTTACTACTCCAAGAAATTCTTCTTGAGCCAAAATGAAATATATATCCTGAAGTTGAAGATTTTGTCATCAATGCCACTTGCATAATCAGAATCTGTATTCCAACTAGAGTAGGCTCTCCTCCATATTTGCATTTATTTCCAATTTGATAAGTACCTTTAATATATTTTAATATTATTTTAACTACTTTCCAATGTTCAATGTGCAGATCTGTCATGTACCTATATACAATACCAACTGCATATGCAATATCTGGTTTAGTTGTGGTGAGATATAAAAGACACCCAACTAATTATCCATACATTTTTTCATCCAGCTTCTTTTGAGTAGAGTTAACACTCAATTTTAATCCTACTTTACATGATGTATGAGATGGTTTACAATCACTCGTATTAAATTTGATCAATACATCATGATCATATCTAGTTTGAGAAAGCATGATCCTTCCTTTTTCTTGCCATACTTGCATACCCAAAAAATAGTGCATCAACCCTAGATTAGTTATTTCAAAAAGCTTGTTTGAGTTGATCCTTGGTTGTTTCAATATTTTGTGTGTGATCTCTTGTAATGATCAAATCATCCACATATAGTACAATAACAACAACTTTATCATCATTGTGCTTTACATACACATCTAGATCAACTTTACTTCTTTAAATCTTGCATCTATAAAGTAGTCATTTATTTTGGAGTATCATGCCCTTGGATCTTGTTTTAGAGACCTTCATATAATGATTTTTTTAATCTACACACTAGATGTGCTTCACCACTTTTGGAAAATCCCGGTGGTTGCATGTAAATTTCTTGCTTTAAATCACCATGCAAAAATGCACTTTTTACATCCATTTGAAAAAATTTCCAGCCAAGCTTTGGAGCTAAAGTAACTATTGTACGAATTGAACTCATTTTAGCAACTAGAGAAAAGGTTTCAATATAGTCAATAACTTATATTTGTGAGAAACATCTAGCCACTAGCCTAACCTTATGTTTTTCAATGGCTCCACCTAATGTGAAATTTATTTGTAGGTCCACTTGCAACCAACCACACTTTTACCTTTTGGAAGAGTTGTCAATTCCCAAGTTTCATTTTTCATCAAAGAGTTGCATCATCTTGCATTGTTGCTTCCCATTCTTTGTTTCTTTTTATTTTCTCATATGTACTTGGAGTGTCAACCTACATCACCCTAGTCATAAGAGCATAGTTAGAAAAAATATTCCTAGGGACTTCTTGGTAGAGTTTTTGAATGCTTCTAATCTTCCTTGTGTCTTCATCATCACATGAACTTGATGCATCAACTTGTGTTACTTCTTCTCCTTCAAAAGATTGCACACCTTGATTTGAATAATTAGTAGAAGTAGACTTATCTTCTTTAATCAAGATTGGAAAAGGAAGATAATGTAGGAGAATAATCACTTTCAATATCTTTATCAAAACATTCCTTTTGATATGCATTTCCCTTGTTTTAGAATTATATAACCTAAACCTATATCCTTTTGACTCCTCATTGTACCCAACCATTATGTACTTCTTACTTTTCCTTTCTATCTTGGTCCTCTTTTCATCAAGTATGTGGGCATAGGCATTACATCCAAATAATTTAAAATGAGAGATTGTAGACTTTCTACCACTAGGTGAGTGCACGATCATAATGGGCCAAATAGTGGTGATGTAAAAAAATGCGTCTTGAGGAAGGAAAAATCATGGAAATCAAGTTTGACTTTTTACTTGGGTTGGTAAAAAGTACAATTGCTATGGTAAACACCAAAGAAAAACTATATGGATGTTAATAACAAATATTCAATATTAAATACAAGAAATTGATATCCATTCTTGTATAGAATAAATATTCGTCATTCTTCCTAAAATGGATATATTTTTCTTGTAGAAAATGAATATATGTTATAGATATATTTATAATTTATTAGAGAACGAGTCATGTACTATAATTATTATAATAAATAATTATAATTATAATTATAATATATTATTATTATAATAATTATATATTATACAATAATAATATATTATTATACTATTATATATTATAGAAAAATAATATATTATTATATATTATATAATAATAATAATATATATAACACAAAGAGGGATGAGGTGAAGGAGGCTCTTGCCGTGCATGTGAAAGGTGTGTTCAGTGTTGGTAGGGTTTCTCTGGTCTGCCATGGAGGAGGCTTGGCCCTCATCCATACTGGTTCATCATTTCTTTGGGGTACGACCCTCCCTACCCTCTGATTGTCTTTTATTCTCGTTTGCTTTGCTTGTTGTGGGTGTGACTGGTTTCTCCTTTTGTTTGTTTTGCATTTGTTGCCACATGTGTGGTAACCTGGGTGTGGTGTTTTAATTATGGAGGGGGATACATATCCCCTAGATATTACATTAAATTGGTTTGGTAAAGCTGAAAAAGGCATTGTGCCTCCTAAATCCTTTAAAGATATTGTTGCTAGTGAAAGGAGCCGCTTGCCGCAAGGTGCTACATTTGTTATGGAAGGTGTCAAGGATGTTGAGGCTGATGGATGGGAGGAACAAGGTAAGCAGCCCATGAATCCCCCCAAGAAAGAAGTCTTGATTCCAAATGAGGTGCTTGATGATACAATTTCTATTGAAGATGCTAGGCTCTCAAAATCTATAATTTTCTTTGTTGTCGTTGATACGACTAGGGTTCCAACAAGAAAATACTGTTTGTATGTGGTGACTAATCATGCTATATTGTACATTGAGGCATGTATCCTCGCGTCATCACCGAAAAAGGAAAAATCAATGAAAAAGAAAAAAAATGACTTTGTAAACCCTAATTTCTGGAAGCTTCTAAAAGGCTTGTTAAAAGGGGTTGGGATGGGGGTTACAATATGTAGAAAAAGGTGATTATTTGTACAATTGTAATAAGTTTTGTACTGGATAATAAAATCATTGGATGGTTGCAGTTTTGTGGATGTAGCCCGAATTGGGTGAACCACGTTAAATTCTTTGTGTTGTCTTGTTTCTGCTATAATTTTCTGTGTGTTTTATTTATCTGTTTTATTGATCAAATATACATTTAATTGTTAGATATCTGCTTCTAACCCTAAAAAATACATGGTTGAATGGTTTTGCAATGTGTGGAAAAAGAAATTAGGGTTTCAATTTTATTGCTATCAAACATGGTGCAAAAAGGATTGTAATTTTTTTTAACAACCAAAAATATCAAGAAGAATTAATTAGGAAACAATTATGGCATGTTGTAAAAATAATCTGCTGCACCCTAGCATGGCTTCCTAAGGCACTTGAGAAAGAAGGTTTGGCATTATCTAGCCCAAGCTGGTTGGTAATAAAATGTGTCCTTCCTTGACTGTGGAATTTTTTTCTGCTTTTACTGGAACTGTATGGAAACATTCTGAAACTTGACGATACTAAAGCTTCGCTCCCATACTCAGATGCAATGGCGCTGGTATCATTGTATCCAAGGGTTGACCTCCTTGAGAAATTGGAAATAAAATTGAAAAACAAAGAAATTTTTGTGATTTGGAAACCCTAGGTGGGCTCAATCCTTGCTATCTATGTCAGTGAGAGGGACACATTAGAAGGAATTGTCCTCTAATTAGAAATAAAAACAATAACAACTCCACTCTTGGTGGAAGAAATAAAAGTAATGCATCACCCCCAATAGGTGTTGTGGTGGCAAAAGAAAAGGAAAATAATGGAGAGGAGACAGTTGATTGTAGTCTTACTTTGGAAGAATTACGAGGAAATTTTCCCCAAGCCCTAGTTCCATTGAGAGGCTAAATTGCAAATCTCATGTGTAGTTGAGAATGAAGACAATAATGGAAGATGAAGGAAATAGTGAAACAACTCATATTGCCAATCATTTGGAAACTCTAATGCAAGAAATTAATAACTCCCACCTAGGTAAAAATTTGGAGGTGGAGGGAATGAGGCAAGAAAATAGTAACAAATTGTTGGGGGTTCATTATTCCCTCCAACCTAAGGAGGAAAAAGAAATCACAAGTAATGGTGAAAATAATGCTCAATAGTTGGCTTTGCTAAAAATTAAACAAGCTAATAGACCAATGGAGAATAAAGAGAATCCAATAAAATAATTTTATACATTCAATTCAAAATGCTTTAAAGAAGGAAATCATCTAAACCAATCTCATGATAATTAATTTGCTATTAGTACTCTAATAAACAAACTGGATGCCTCATCACATGTTAAAAGAATGGTAAATGAATTTGAAGGGCAGAAACTGGGTCCCCAAACCCTTGATGGAGAATTGAGTGTGATTGAAAGGGGGCCAATGACATATGCTCCTCTCAACACTATATACCTGATGAATGGTAATGAGAGGGTAGGTGAAATTGATGTTCCCAAGAAAGAGGTGGCTCCTCTTAGCATTCTTGATGGAGTGACAAAATCTGATGGCTTAGCCTCTCAATCTAGCATGGAATTTGTAGATGACATATGAATTGTTGAATATACGATTTGATTTGAAAATACTTAACCATGTGGGTACAAAAAGGTATTTGTAAAAGTAATACTTTTAATTATTAGTTTATATGTATATCCTTATATAATTTGGATTTTAGCATGGTTAGATATCTTGCATTCTTGGAGTTAATTTATTAGTGTGCATTGGAGGAGAGTTAGGTATTGTCTTTTCTCTCTTGGAGAAGGTTAAGTTTAAGATTACTGATAAGATCCATGTTAGTGTAAATAGGGTTATTATCAAACTAGTTAGGATATGACTCTTTATAGGTTGACTTATTGATACTTGTTAAGTCTACACATAGGGAAATTTTAGTTTTTTCCTCACTTCATGTGGTTGAGACACATGTACTCACCTCTTGATACACCTATCTCAAGCACACCTACACATTCTGCCACATTTGTTATATGAGCTAACATGTTTTGAACACTTAGAGGGGTAGTTAGATATTCAATGCTTACCTTCCTACCTCATTTTTTGTTACACCCCATCATGCATTTACCTATTTTCTATTACTATGTTAGGGTAAATATTTTCTATTACTTTGTTTATCTTAATCATTGGAAAATTATGAATGTATGTTTATTTCATTTGATTTTATATAATGAAATGGATATCTGGAATGAATGGTTATTTAATTTGATATTCTAACCATGAAATGTATAATGCAAATGCTTTCTTTGATGAATGATTGACTATTATGAAAATGTGTTAAGTTGGATGCTAATTCAGAGTCAATCCTCCAAAATCAAGGGGAAGTATCACTCAGGAGAAGAACTTGGTCGAGTAACCTATAATGAAACCTATCTGAGCTTACACACACTCACTTATAGAATGGTTGAGTCAATTCATAGTTTGGGGAATTGGTAAGTCATCCTTTAAGTATGATGTGTTTGCATTAGGAAGGATCTGGATTTATGTTAAGAGCATTCTTAGTTTATGTCCGATTTAATGAATATATGATATGACTAATATAATGTAGATATAGTGTTGCATAATATGGTGCAACATGTTAAGTGATTAAATAGCATATATTATCATTGATAAATGTGATGGAAACACAAAATTATATTTGCTACACGCATACTTTATATTTAGTGAATAAAGCTTACTGTTTAAGTGTTGCGCACTATACAAAGCAACGTGCAATGTAAATGAATAAAGAAGTGCTATAAAAAGGGAATTTGACTCATTTGTTATGTGTCAAATGCTTTGACAATGACCAAGTCAGCTAAATAAAACATAGCCAATAAGAGTATTGACTTATTCTTCTATGAAACAACAAGCTAAATGATAGGGAATATGGAAAATTGTCAATGCCATATTATGAACTCAATGATTCAATAGAAGTATCTTAAACCTATAAGTCAATTTCTAGATTAGAGCATGTGCAATTATGAATCAGTCAACATGTTGTTGGCAAGCAAAGAGTTGGCCTACTATTTTGTTTGGATGAGTATTGAGATAGTAATTTCCACCTTTTGAATTATCAAGCCGAGTCGATTGAATTGAGATGAGAAGTGTCAATTCATTGGCCTTGATTCTAGCATATAGATGCATGTTTTTGGGTATAAATAGATTCACTCTTACCTTATTTGGATACACTTTTACTATGCATAATCAAACTTCTCCATTCTATTGCATTTTATTTGTGAGATTCTTATTTTTCTAAGAGGTAATTGTGAGGAAATATTAGTGAAAGGAATGTTCAAAGAGGGATTTTTTTTGCTAAGCTGATTTTAAGAGGGGTCCAAGCTTAATAACCAAAGAGTCAATTGGATTAAAGCGATTAACATGCATGAGATTCTATTCTCTTTATGATTTTCTATTTTAGTGAAAGATTGAATGTCTTGTATGTTTTGTTGGAATTACATTTGATTGCTTGAAACAGAGTAATGGTCTATTTGCTTATTGGAAAGGAAAAGATTCTTAATTTCCTTATGAGTGTTTGTACATACTCCATATTAAGGAGTGATTATTTATTGTCAATAGTATTATATACTACGATTGATGAAACGATTATAGCTTGTTAAGTTGTTTAATGCAAAGTTAATTTGTAGACTTGGAAAGCTTATATGTTATACTTGGAATTAGAATTTCCATTCAAGGGGATAACATACACCTATTCTTTATTGGTAGAAATACCATTTTGTTTTGGGAAAAGGGAATAGGTTATTTCTGAGGTTTTAAAGATCACCTATTGAAGAAAATTACCTATGCATAAAATATAATGGCCTAAAGTCAAATCGAAATAGGGTAGTGTATGTGGATATGATGACTATCACTTGCAGTATTGAGTGAGAATACTTTGGCCAAAGTAGTTTAATTGCCTTTGGCTAAAAACTATCAATTCACCGTGTTCCTTTTATGCATATTAGTTCAAGATTGTAGTGGATATAGGTTCTAGTTATGTAGGACACAACACTAAGCTCAAAATGGTTGTAGTTATGTGGTTACTTCACCAATCTCTTTGTCAAAGGGTAGGGCCATCTTTCCATATGTGGTAGATGTGCGGGGCATCGTGTTTGAGTCCGTGGTTAGCGACAAAGTGCTTGAGTGATGCTTCTCCTTCATAGTTGGCAACCAAGATTTGAAAGGAGATTCATGGACCATCTATATCTATTGCTTTGAAGTTCAATTGAGCTATGTATGTATTTTGTGTATAATATTTGGAAAAATTGTAATATGTGGAATATTATATTGGAAATGAAATCACTACTTGGAATTTGTTATTTATGCTCATTTATTCTCTTTTGGAAAATAATTTTTTTATAGCAATGGTAATGAAACATATTTATTTACTTGTGTGATCCTAAATGTTTATCAACCCTCAATATGCAAAAACAACAATAATGCAATGAAAGAAAACACAAAGGGACACCTCAAAATTAGTCTAAGAAATTGTTAACACAAAGAGATAAGATGAAAAATGATTAAAAATGATTATATCCTCTTTGCTGTTGAAATTCATTGGTTGGCCCTTGATTTAGATTGCTTTGTATGTTCCTTAGATGGCTATTGATGTAGCTAAATCCAAGATTAACTAGATGGTGGGATGCAAATGCAAATGGCTAAAATGGATGGCTAAATGAGAGAAAAATGCTTGTAAAATGAGTACACAAAATGACAACATAAGGTTGCTCAAATGACTAAGTGTTCTTCCAAATGCCTTAGAAGAGGGGGTATTTACAGATAAATTTGAATTCTCTAGAGAATTCAATGGTTAAGATTGAGCCACCAAGGTCAAGATGTAGGGCTATGGTGAGTTGAGAACTCACAAGCCCTCACATCTTGACATGTGGAATGTGAGATGGCCAAGGATAAGATGATGTGGAAGTGAGGTGGAAGGGAGGTACATGATGTGTAAGGACATGTACCTTGGAAGTACATTAGGGGATGAAAAGAATCTTGGGTGAATAAATGTGAATTAAAAATTCACATGCTTAGAAGAATCCCATGGACAAGACAAGGTTCCAAAAAGGGAAGCACTTGTCCACATGTGACTTGATGTGACAAGTCAAATGTTCTAGAAGTTGCATGGGGATAAGGTAAGCCTTGAAAGGATAAAATGTGAATTAAAAATTCACATGGGGAGGAGAGAGACTTAGGATGAATAAATGTGAATTAAAATTCACATGGGAAAGAGGGTCAATTCCAAGAAAGGAAAATGAAAAGGTTGACTAAAAAGGGATGCTAAATATAGTTAATGAATTTGATTAAGGTTGTGCAAACACATAATTAGGATAATTAATGGAAGATTAGAAGCAAGTGGCAAATGTAGGAGGATGTGACATTAATCCTTGATTAAGTGGGTGCACATCCTAATCATGAATTAATTAAATTAATCTAGATTAGAAAGGGATTATGGAGGATATGACAAAGAGAAAAAAATGAAAAATTTAAAATTGATTTTATTCAAAAAGGTCAAATGACTAAATTAAATAAATTGATATATTTATTTAATTTAGAGAGGAGAAGGTGTAAGGTAAAACATTTAATTGTTAAATTAAATATTTTAAGGACCTTGGACAAAAAGTGCAATATTGACAGAATGGACGAATAAAAAGGTGAATTTGATCATATGGGAGCGATCAAAATTAGATGTCTACATTTTTCCCCTCTTCGAAATATTGTTAGAATAATAGTGTTTCGAAGAAAAATAAAATGCAGATGATGAAGGAAGTGATAGGACTCGATACCCTGGCATGAAAGAGGTTGAATGAGTTATCCAAGTAGAGGGAAGTGAAAGGGGATGCCCCAGTCTCACAGGAGAAGGCTCATGACGGAGGAATGGAGAGAAATGATAGGGTATGCCCCCTCGAGAAGGTGAATGGGGAAGGAAAAATGGGTCTCAGGTGACTTCTTGAAAGTATGGCATGGTATATGTCATTGGAAAGAGCACAAAAAACTGAGAAGATTAGTGTTTGAACGGAGTCAATTGGACGCACAATGTGCAAATGGCAGCCCTGGGAAATTAGGCAAGTAAAGTGCGGGTTGAGGCATATTAGCCTCGACGTGCGGGTACTTTTGCCCCAGCTCGGGGCAACTTCTCGAAAGTATGATATGGTATATGTCATTGAAAAGAGCACGAAAAACTAAGAAGATTGGCATTTGAATTGAGTCAATTAGACACATAGTTTGCAAATGGTGGCCCCGGGAAGTTAGGGAAGCGAATTGTGGGTTGGGGCATATTCGCTCCGGCACAGGGGTACTTTCGCCTCGGCTCGGGGCAACTTCTCAAAAGTATGACATGGTATATGTCATTGGAAAGAGCATGACAAATTGAGAAGATTGACATTTGAATAGAGTCAATTAGACACAATTTGCAAATGACAACTCTGAGAAGTTATGGGCCTAGGGCACTTCCGCTCCGGCCTGGGGAAACTTCTTGAAAGTATGACATGGTATATGTCATTGTAAAGAGCACAAAAAACTGAGAAGATTGGCATTTGAACGGAGTCAATCGGACACACAATTTGTAAATGGCGACTCTGGGAAGTTATGGGCTTGGGGTGCTTCCACCTCAACTTGGGGGCATATTTGCCCCAGCGCAGGGGCGCTTCTGCCTTGGCTCGGGGAAACTTCTTGAAAGTATGACATGGTATATGTCACTAGAAAGAGCATGAAAAACTGAGAAGATTGGCATTTGAATAGAGTCAATCAGATGCACAATTTGCAAATGGTGGCTCTGAGAAGTTATGGGCTTAGGGCGCTTCCACCCCAGCTTAGGGGCATATTTTCCTCAACATGGGGGTGCTTCTGCCCTGGCCCGAGACAACTTTTCAAAAGTATGACATGGTATATGTCATTGGAAAGAGCACAAAAAACCAAGAAGATTGGCATTTGAACAGAGTTAATTGGACGCACAGTTTGCAAATGGCAGCTCCAAGAAGTTATGGGCCTGGGGTGCTTCTACCCCGGCTTGGGGGCATATTCACCCCAGTGTGGGAGTGCTTCCACCCCGGATTGGGGTGCATCCACCCCAAATGGAAGACAGGTTCACTTTGACTAGGGCGAAGCAGGTGGGGGGGAAAGAAACTAAGAGAGAAGAAGAAAAGATGTCTCAGGGCCGGGAAGAAAGTATTTGCACAACCAAAATCATAGGGTGAATGCAATGCAACGATAATGATTATGAAATGCAATCCTAACATGATTTTCCATCTTTGGAGCACTGAGTTTTGACATAGCATAAGACATGATACACCAAGGTATGATGGACCAAGGCAGATTGGTGTCTAATGCACAACAGACAAGAAGGCTATCCCAACACCCCAAAGTGACAAAGACTTTGGTTGGGCTAGGCATTGGGATAACTGCAAGCACAAAGGGATGTCCCAGCATAACACAAGATCACATGGGTCTTGGTGGATACTATGTGGGACAACCCTATAGACAACAACAAGAAAAGATCAAGATATGCCCCTATGTTAACCAGTCAAAATGCACCATAATATGAAGGATCATGGTGGCCTTGACAAGTGATGATAGGGAGCTCAACTGATAAACAAAAACCAAAAGCATCAAAAGAGTGCAATCAATTTCAAATGTCCTTTTCCATAGGATCAAGGGGATGGATGGGATTGATGAGGTCTATTAGGAAGGATGCATCCTATTGAGACCGATGATGGATACTAAACTGAAAGATTGATATGACGTAGGATACTCAAAACCGATGTGATCTGACGATACTAGAGGATCTCGTTTGTTAAGAACCAGCTAGATAAAGGCATAGCTTGATGACATGACACAAGGGAGACAAGACATGAGACTGACACAGCCTAAAGACCTAGGGGCTCGGGGGCTGATCAAAGATTAGACTTGCCTATGTGAAAGCGTAGAGCCCTCGTAGTTTGATAAAAAGGTTGATGACAGACCACGATGGAGACCTCGAGGGA
The DNA here is from genome assembly GCA_007258455.2 of Sequoia sempervirens. Classification (NCBI taxonomy): domain Eukaryota; kingdom Viridiplantae; phylum Streptophyta; class Pinopsida; order Cupressales; family Cupressaceae; genus Sequoia; species Sequoia sempervirens. The sequence continues at coordinate 707,866,933 of VDFB02000003.1, read as the reverse complement.
TGATAAATATAGGATGGAAAAAATGAGCAAAGTGTACAATGAAAATCAATGATAGATGATAAAAAAGCGGATCGACAGAACCCCAGGGGTGGATCAAATGATCAACCTTTCCTATGTGAAAGTGCAGGGGCAATGTAGTTTGACCAAAGGCCAAAGATAGACAGTGGATAAAGGGTGATGAGATGAAAATGATGGGATTGATAGGATGAGACAGGATAGACCTGTTGGATTGGATAGGATGATGATGACTACATGAAACTCAAGGATGGGATAGTTATCCAAATCATGAAAATGACTTGGGAGGATGATATGATAGCTAGATGAGTGATGACAAGTGATAGGGGATTAGAAATATGTGCAAGAGAAGCAAGAGTGATGATGATTAGATAGATGGAATTGGATTGCATTGGGAGAAGCCTATAGCTAGATACCAATGACAAGGGATTATGAGATGGGATAAAGAGAGGGAAAAATAAATAGGGAGATAGGGAAGGGGGGATGAAAGGGATGGGGAATAGAGATAGGGATGGATAGGAAGATAAAGAGGTGGAATGATACTAGGATGGATAGATAAGGATAAGGAGGTTAAAAGGATTGTTTGGATGGATAAGAAGAAAAGGATGGGGAGATGGAAGGGATTGATAAGATTGAGGAATGATGTCTCCAAGGACTTATGTCAAAAAGGAAGTAGATGCCCCCACTCTAGATATGTCATGTATGATGAGGCTTGAGGGATGGAAAACAAGTGGATGGGAAGATAAAGGAGATAACTAGAGGAGGATAGGATGGGTGACTAAGGAATAAAATAGAGCATAGATGAAGGGAATGTATACCAAGAGGTGTCCAAAGCATGCATAGATAGGTGCCCCTATTTTGATCAAGATCACAAGAAGGATGGAGGGATGGGAGATAAATGGGATATGATCGGTCGAATGTGTAAGATATGTGGGATGGAGAAGGTGTGTGAAAGGGATGTAGGTGCCCCCAAGTGCGGAAGTAAACTGGATAGGGGATTTACACATGATGCATGTTTACCAAGTTTTCATCATGGTACTTATCCAAGGCGCTTGTTTTCCAAGTTTTCACCATTGGACGAATGATTTCTCTTTACTATTTCCATTTTATTTTTCTTTCTTTTGTCTTTTTTGGATAATATGTAGATGAAGATGGACTCAAGTATCAAGTAATAAGAGCCCATGCATGGGGTGACTATTGGATGTTGGTACAACCTTATTAGGATAAGTATATTATGCAAGAGAATGGATTAAAGGGATTGGGTGGGGGAGATATGTGGGATAATGGATGGTATGCTGGAATATGTATGGATGGAATGATGGGGTGATGATTTCAAGACCAACATCAAAAAATGTGGTGGTGTATGTGAAAGGATAAGAGGATTAATGGATGGGGAATGTGGGGATAATGGAGGAGATGGGATAGTGAATTTTGGGGCATAAGGACCCAAAACAGATTTGGGAGATGAAAGGGGCGTATGATTAGCTTTTGGATTAACAACTTTGGATGTTGTTACAAAATTTTCATCAAAATTTTCATTTGAAGGTATTGCATCTTTTTTCTTTGGGATCCACATGGTTTTGATTTTTGTTTTGGTGGGCCTTTGTGGCCGATGGTTTGATTTGGATTTTGGATATGATTTTTCTTTTCGTCACCATGTCTTTTAGAGGAGACATGGGGAGCTTTAGATTTATGTGGATTTTTTGGATTTATTCCTTTTTGCTTTAGTATACAAAGTGCTTTTGATAGAAATGGGATGGGTATGAGGAGATGGATGACATGGAGCGATGGAGGTAGGAGTATGGGGATTATGTGTAGATGGATGATGTTTACGTATGTGCCTTTGTTGATCCTGATTATGGGATATGTGAGTGGGATGTTTATGATGGGTGACATGGATAGGTGATGGATGAATGAAAGGATATGATGAGATGGAGGGTGTGATTTTGGGATATAAGGGCCCAAAATGGATTTAGTGGGTGGAGGGACATAAGGACCCAAGACAAATGGAGTAGATGAAGGATGGGAGATGGTGGATGGAGGGATGTAAGGACCCAAAATGGATGGAGCAGATGATGGAGGAATATGGATAGTTGTTTTGAGGTGATACGATGGAGGAAGAGGAATGGCAACATATGATTTGGTGGAGCGATGGGAAGAGCCTATATTTCTTTTGGAAGAGGCTTGTTGAGGATGTCTAGAGGTTGTACCAATATCTTTAGATTGTGAGTCTTGGGAAATAGGTCCAAGACCTTGCATACAAATTTGTTCTTTGACCTAGATAGGATCTATAATACCTTGCTCATGAAGGCCTAAACCTTTTCCTTGATAATTCATGTTCTTAAGCATTTGATCCATGACATGATTTTTGTTATTCAGGAAGAATGATGCGAGTCCATTATTAGGTGGAGGAGGATAGGTGGTGTATATGTTTTGTTCTTCTTCTACAAGGAGACCACCATGGGAGAATGTGAGAGTACCAAGGGGATATACTGTAAGCGGTGTGGGAATAATAGGTTTAGGCGATGGTGGAGGATCATCATATGGAGATGAGGGAGTAGCAGCTTCTTGATTGGGACAGGGAGTTGGTGAGGGATCAAGAGAGGGATTAGGTGACATGATAGGATCTAGATTTGTGGCAGCGAGTGATAAGGGCTCATGTGATGGAGATGGAGATAAGGGCTCATGAGATGGAGTGGTGGAATCTTGAGTGACAAGGAGATTATGGACTGGAGTGGATGAGGGATTATGATCTTGAGGTGGAATAGCTGGGATGGCTAGTTCTTGATGTAGAAGAGGGGATATGATATGTTTTGGACCAAACTCTTGGCATGACTCATTGTGTGTAGGAGGCATGCCAATGGAGTCATGTTGGATGGGCTCTTCAAGTAGGTGAGGTGGAAGGATGGAGGATTCATGAAATTCATGAGTGGATTTCGGTGATACTAGGAGTGGGAGGAGTGGATTAGATTTGGTTATACTAGGAGTGGGAGGAGTGGATTTCGGTGATACTAGGAGTGGGAGGAGTGGATTGGATTTGGTTATCTTCAATGGGCTTGGAAAATCTTAGAGGGGGCTTAGTAGATTCAGAGGATGTGATCGATTCAATGGTTTGAGTGGTGCTAGGGTTGGTAGCATCAATGATAGGTGTGGGATGGAATGGTTCCACAATTTCAAGTGGTGGAGTTGGGGATGTCTTCTTTGTCATAAGTCCTTGGAGAACTTCTAGAGTGAGGAACTTGCATATTCAAGGCTGAGATGGTGTGATAGGAATAGACGAAGGATTAGGGATGGGTGGAGGACTAGCATTATGTATTGGCAAGCTAAGGTTAGATGGAGGAATGGGATTGGATGGGGGGTTAAGGTAGGGATATTGGAATGGTGAATTAGGATATGAGGACGTGGATGGTAGATTAAGACAAGAGGATGCAACTAGTGGATTGTAGTAAGGATATTGGGATGACGGGTTAGGATAGGAAGATTGAGATGGTGGATTAAGATAGGAAGACATGGATGGTGGATTAGGATAGGGAGATGTGGATGTTGGATTAGGGTAAGTTGATGGGGGTGTAGGATTAAGATAAAAAGGTGTGGACATAATATTATAATAGGTTGATTGGTATGGAGGAGTATTAGGTTGGAAGATTAGGATAAGAGGATGCAGGTGTTGGATAAGGGGAAGGTGTAGATGAAGGATATGATGGATATACAGATGAGGAAGATACTAGACATCCCTTGTCAAAGGTAGCATAAGGAGCATGATTAGGCATGGGTGAAGACATAACGAGATATTTTGAAGGGATGAATGGATTGTGGAAAGTGGGTGGAGAAAGCTTACTAGTGACAATAGCATCAAGGGGATCTATGTCATATACTTCTTGATCAACAAGAATTTTGTTATCATCGTCAATGTAATTAGGGTTTCCCTTGACTACTATTGATGGAGGATAAGGATTCATGATGATGAAAGAATAAATAGGATGGATCAAAGATTTTGGATGGAAACAAACTAAAGCTCAAATCAGGATTGGATTAAAGCTCAGATTAGGATGATTGGTCAATGCAATGGGATTGATTATGACGATAGGATCAATTATCAAAGGATGATTACGACACCGAATCTACCTCAAGGTGGAAGTAGATTGATTGGGTTGAAGGTGATTGGATAAGGATGTGATTAGATTGTATTCGATAAGATTGATCGATGATTGATAACATCAAATTTGGATAGGATGATGAGAGGGATTGGAAAACCTCATTCAGAGATTACCCTGGGTGACTTAGGATACTGATTGATTAGATTAAAGGATGAATGGATGATTGCAGCACCGAATCCACCTTGAGATTGAAGGTGAATTGATTGGGCCGAAAATGATGATTACTTACGACGGATGACAATCCTAAGCAGATGTTGATGATGACGATCAATTCAAACACTTAGGTGAATTCAGATAATAACTTGAAACAAAGTTCAAGGGATTTGGATGGGGAAACAATAAGGGATGTGTAACCTAGAGATGCATGAGGATGATGTATCGATATGATTCGGATGATGAACGAATGAGCTCGACAAAATGTGGATGGAACAAAGCTCAGATTAGGATTAGATTAAAGCTCAAATTAGGATTGGATTGAAGGATATGATGGGATTGGTTTCGCCAGTCGAATTTGGGAACTGGATCTGTTTATTGTCTATTTGCCAATTTTTTTTTATAGAGGGGCAATTTTTCCCTTCTGGGGTGGATCTTCCCTCATAGAGGGGCAAATTTTCCCTTTAGTAGGGAAAATTTTCCCCACTGATTTTGGACTTTCTGAGCAGGTAAACAGGCTATTAGAACATAGAGACAGGTGGTTGGAATGGGGCGTTGGATAATTGGATTGAGGAAATAGATGATCGGTTTGAGAAAATGAATGATAGGGGTGGATGAGCAAGCACTCGAAACTAGTAAAAGATTGCTTAGAATGGATGAACGACTCTCAGGTCGTGGAAATGAAAGCTCGAAACGAGTAAACAATTGATTAGAAAAGATGAACAGCTCTCAGAATGAGGAGATGGATGCTTGGAATGGATGAAAGATTACTCAAAATGAGTAAACAAAGGATTGAAAGGGATGAAAGACTACTTGGTCAAACATATGCTTGGAATGGTCAAACATATGTTTGGAATGGCTAAATAGAGGTTTGAAATGATAAAATAGAGGTTTGGAATGATCAAATGGAGGTTTCAGAGGTTTAAAATGATAAAACAGAGGTTTGGAATGATTAAACATAGGTTTGGAATGATTAAACGATGGTTTAGAAGCTAAACAAAGCTAAACAGGGCGATTTTGACTATTCAGGAGGGAAAATTCGCCCCACTGCAGTAAACAGGAGGGAAAATTTACCCCACTGCAGCAAACAGGGACTTGGTTTAGATGGAAATGACTATGAAAAGGACTTAAAATGACAACATTAAGGCTAATTTGTCAAAAAGTTTATTGGTTTCTCACAAGAAAACACTTTCAAACAAGCACAATCCTATGATTAGTATTATGGGTATGGCCAACAAAGGTCTTAAACTAGGATGCACAAGGTGTTTAGGGAGTCCTTGATATACACTTGGTATGTGAGACACAACTGTGAACACCGGCCCATCACAAGTGTGAGTTGGGAACCCCAGTGAGATACTGAAGGGCTCAGACCAACTCTTTACGTCTATCTAGGTATAACCCTAGCTTCGACACTTTGCCAATTATAACATGACTGGATTGGGGTATAGTTTTCACTCTCCCCCCTTTATATACCCCACTGGTACATGTGGTTGGAATCATCCCTTGGGGTTATGAAATCCACAAGCAGGTTCCATTAAAAAGAAGGCACTAATCATTTCCAACTACTCCCCAGGCTCACATGAAGTACAAGGGGAAAGTGAAAAAAAACAATTGCCCCTTGGGTGACACAAAAAGATAGACACAAAAAACAATGGATATTACCTCCCCTAATTAAACTATGTTCTTAGATTAACAAAAAACAACAAGGATAGCTTTGGAAATATGTGTAAACAGAAGGTCCTACAAGTAAATGTTAGTTGTTTTATGCTTCTTTCTTCGCCAAGTACATAAGAATATGCTGAAAAATGTTAGCAAAAACAAAAACATCCTTGCAAAAAACAATGTGAGGGGGTTAAGATCTGAAAACAACAAAAAAGGGGAGCAAAAACGAAGCTAAAATGGTTGTTTTACCTTTCAAATTGTGTTGTTTAGGGGTGTATTTTCCCCATTGCAGTAAACAAGAGGGTGCAGTTGAACTTCTGTAGTAGTAGGAGGGCGCAGTTGAACTTCTGCAACAACAAGAGGGCACAGTTGAACTTCTACAACAGCAGGAGGGCACAGTTGAACTTCTGCAACAACAAGAGGGCGTAGTTGAACTTCTGCAGCAGCAAGAGGGCACAATTGAACTTCTGTAATAGCAAGAGGGCATAGTTGAACTTTTGCAGCAGCAAGAGGGCGTAGTTGAACTTTTGTAGCAGCAAGAGGATGCAGTTGAACTTTTGCAGTAGTAGGAGGGTGTAGTTGAACTTCTGCAGTAGCAGGAGGGCACAATTGAACTTCTGCAGTAGCAAGAGGGCACAGTTGAACTTTTGCAACAATAGGAGGGTGTAGTTGAACTTTTGTAGTAGCAGGAGGGTGCGGGTTAACTTTTGCAACAATAGGAGGGCGTAGTTGAACTTCTGCAGCAGCAGGATGGCACAATTGAACTTCTGCAGTAGCAAGATGGCACACTTGAACTTCTGTAGTAGTACGAGGGCGCAGTTAAACTTTTGTAGTAGCAAGAGGGCACAGTTGAACTTCTTCAGTAGCAAGAGGGTGCAGTTGAACTTCTATAGTAGCATGAGGGTGCAGTTGAACTTCTATAGTAGTAGGAGGGCATAGTTGAACTTCTACAACAACAAGAGGGCATAGTTGAACTTCTGCAATAGCAGGAGGGCACAATTGAACTTCTACAACAGCAAGAGGGCATAATTGAACTTTTGCAGCAATAGGAGGGTGTAGTTGAACTTCTATAGTGAACCAGAGGGTGTAGTCACCTTTTTACAGTAGGAGGAGGGCGTAGTTGAACTTTTGCAGTGAACCAGAGGGCGTAGTCACCTTTCTGCAATGACATGTTAGTGAGAAAAATTCAAACTAGGGCATAGTCGCCCTTCTATAGTAAAATGTTAGAAAAAAAAGTTTAATCAGGGGTGTAGTTGCCCTTTTGGAGTGAAATAGAGGACACAATCGCCTTTCTATAGTGAAATAGAGGACGTAATCGCCTCTCTGTAATGAGCAGGAGGGCGTAGTCGCCCCTCTATAGTGAACCAGAGGGCGTAGTCGCCTTTCTGTAGTGAAATGTTAGCAAACAAAATTCAAACCAAGGCATAGTCACCCTTCTATAGTAAAATGTTAGAAAACAAAGTTTAATCAGGGGCGTAGTCGCCCTTCTGCAGTGAAACAGAGGGCATAATCGCCTTTTTGCAGTGAAACAAAGGGTGTAATCGCCTCTCTATACTGAACATGAGGGAATAGTCGCCCCTCTACAATGAACTAAAGGGCGTAGTCACCCCTCTGTAGCATATAGGAGGGTGTAGTCACCCCTCTGCAGTGACTAGGAGGGCATAGTCACCCCTCTACGACTTGCTCTTGCAAACAATCTCAACAACAACAAATGTAAAATAGAGGAACCTGCCTGTGGGTCCCACCGGGCATGCCAGAAATGTGATCCTAAATTTTTATCAACCCTAAATATGCAAAAACAACAATAATGCAATGAAAAATAACACAAAGGGACACCTCAAGATTAGCCTAAGATATTGTTAACACAAAGCTCGATAAGATGAAAAAAAATTGAAAATGATTATACCTTCTTTGTTGTTGAAATTCCTTGGTTGGCCCTTGATTTGGATTGCTTTGTATGCTCCTTAGATGGCTAATGATGTAGCTAAATGCAAGATTAAATAGATGGTGGGATGCAAATGAAAATGGCTAAAATGGATGGCTAGATAAGAGAAAAATTCTTGTAAAATGAGTACACAAAATGATAGAATAAGGTTGCTCAAATGATTAAGTTTTCTTCCAAATGCCTTAGAAGAGGGGGTATTTATAGAGAAATTTGAATTCTCTAGAGAATTCAATGGTTGAGATTGAGCCACCAAGGTCAAGATGTAGGGCTATAGTGAGTTGAGGACTCACAAGCCCTCACATCTTGACATGTGGAATGTGAGATGGCCAAGGATAAAATGATGTGGAAGTGAGGTGGAAGGGAGGTACATGATGCGTAAGAAGGACACGTACCTTGGAAGTACATTAAGGGATGAGAAGAATCTTGGGTGAATAAATGTAAATTAAAAATTCACATGCTTAGAAGAATCCCATGGACAAGACAATGTTCCAAAAAGGGAAGCACTTGTCCACATGTGATTTGATGTGACAAGTCAAATGTTCTAGAAGTTGCATGGGGATAAGATAAGCCTTGAAAGGATAAAATGTGAATTAAAAATTCACATGGGGAGGAGAGAGACTTAGGATGAATAAATGTGAATTAAAAATTCACATGGGAAAGAGGGTCAATGCCAAGAAAATAAAATGAAAAGGTTGACTAAAAAGGGATGCTAAATGTAGTTAATGAATTTGATTAAGGTTGTGCAAACACATAATTAGGATAATTAATGGAAGATTAGAAGCAAGTGGAAAATGTAGGAGGATGTGACATTAATCCTTGATTAAGAGGGTGCACATCCTAATCATGAATTAATTAAATTAATCCAAATTAGAAAGGGATTATGGAGGATGTGACAAGGAGAGAAAAATGAAAAATTTAAAATTGATTTTATTCAAAAAGGTCAAATGACTAAATTAAATAAATTGATATATTTATTTAATTTAGAGAGGAGAAGGTGTAAGGTAAAGCATTTAATTGTTAAATTAAATACTTTAAGGACCTTGGACATAAAGTGCAATATTAATTAAATAAATTAATATTGACGAAATGGACGAATAAAAAGGTGAATTTGATTGTATGGGAGCAATCAAAATTAGATGTCTACAACTTGAAAGTGAAAACTTAGGAAATTTACTTGCATGAAAAATTGGCTTGTTACACGTGGTATTACAGCTACCAGGTTGAGCTCTGGAACCTATGTGCTCACCATACTTTCCATCCAACATTGAATGAGATTAATGTTTGGAAATTCTTGTGCTAGGATGGTGCATCTCAAGTTAACTACAAGAAAGCTAGTAATTGGGAATGAGCGCTACATGAAATCCAAGAAGGAAAAATAGGACAATGTTCAAATGATAGAGGGAACCAACTATGAAAATGTTGTCTGGTTAAGCGTTACTGAGACTATTAGTCATGCTATTTCTTAGATTAGTGAAGTAAAGAGAAGGATGAAGTAGGAGGCCAATTTCAACTACTTACCTCCAGTCTAATAAAAAAAGTCTAACTCCTTGTCACTTTCTAGGGATATGCCCTTGAAATGTAGCATCAATACTACATTAATATTTAGGGACCCTTGAGTTCTTCTGTTAACAAAAGTGATTTTAATTTCCTCAAGTAATGAATCAGAGGGTTATGTACCCCATAACTATGGATTGGATGATAAATATGAAGGTTACTACCCCTTTTGGGATAGATATGAGCAAATGAGAGATGAAAACAACTATGAGGGGTATACCCCATTGAGTGATGTGTCTACGAGTGAATCCAAGGGATACTCTCCACATGACTATTTAAATAGTCACTCTATGTAAATTGAAAGGATATTGAGATCCTTATGAATAAATAAAAATCATGTGTTTACCAAAATCTTGTGTTCAAATCTTATGTGAAATTTATTTTTTGTGCGAATGAATGCTCATTTAAATATTTTCCATAAGATAGTAAAAACATGATTTAATCTAATAAAGATGAACCTTCGGGTGTAACCCTTTTCTTACAAATCATGGTGAGAACAAGGACTAACCCTAGAGGGACTCAAGAAGTTAGACAAGGTCAAGAGGGTGCGAAAGCCAAATTGGATCAAATTTTGGCTATCATTCATGAAACCAATGTAAGGTTGGGAAATCTTGAGCAGGAAGTGTAGACATGCAAAATTAACATTGTGCATTCAATCAGGTTCATTCATTAACTAAACTAGATTTCACATTAGGTCCATTCATCAATTAATCAGGTTCACTTTCATCCATTCATTAGGTAATCTCATCTGCTAAGGTCATTTATTTAAAATTAAATAAACATTATCATCAGCCTTTTAATAAATCAAATGTCCATTTAATCAAATCCCAAATACTATTACATCATTTTCTGATTTAAATAAATCAAATATCCAAGTCCTAAAAGTCAAACTAACTTAATCATCATTAATTTAATCTAACCATGATTAAATACTAATCTTACCCACTTGCATTCTCTAGATTATGCCACTTGCACAAATAAATCTATTTATTGATTTATTTAAATCATCATTTTCACTCAACATAGCATTTATGGGGAATATTCCCTCAAGTTTGAAAAATATGACAAGTTGATTTGTCCCTCCAACATTGCATTTATTTCTCATTTTCTTGTCCCCCTCTCAAAATTTATTGCAAAATTTGAATTTGAAACTCCCTCTCATGGGTACACTTCCCAAATCTTGCACATCCATTGGCCTATCACCCCTTGACAAGTTTCCTCTTCTCATTGGTGGATCTTTAGTCCCATATTCACCCATTTGGCCAATCTCTCATCAAGAAAATCTATAAAAGAAGGCCTTAATCCTCATCAATCCATCTATAACTTTTATGCAAGGTTACTCTCTTGGTTTGAGAACTAATCTTGCTCTTCATCATATTGGGATTTGCATCATTTTAGCTTTGAGCAAGGATTGGGAAAGGGTCATTTGCACATTTGACACCAATCCACTATGGAATAGGTAACTTGTTATTGTTTTCATAATGATTTTTAGTCTCTTATTGCCATTTGTTGCATTTTGAAACATTCACAAGGTATTTCATAGGGTCATTCTTGAGAAATTTGTAAGCTACTAACCCTTGTATGAAGTTTAGTATTTGCAGATTTCAAAAGTATGCACCACATTTGGCGCTAGAAGGACAACCCAATCTTGTTGTCCAATCATCTTTTTTGCAGGAGGACAGTGCTAGGACTGTTATTGTTTTTTCTAATTTGCAAATTTATATGTTTGGCTGCAAACCATCTTTTTTATGAGCTGTGCTTTTTGTTCAAAATTTTTTGTGCTACATTTTTTTAAATGTTTAAAAGTCTTTTTTAGATAGAAAGGTGATCAAAAGCTCAACATCATATGATTCTCTTTCTAAATATGTAGCTCCTGAAACACTTTTTTTAGTTGGTATGTTTACATTCATACACTTTAGAAAGTTTTCTGTTTGCATCCAGATGCTGATTTACATCCAATCATCTGTTTCAATAAAGAGTATTACAGTTGAACAGTTTAGTGTAGATTTTATGCAATTTTGACATTTTTGGAATTGTGCATGATCTCTAAGAATATATTCTTAAAAGGAAAAAAAAAAAAAAAAATATGGCAGGTTGAGGAAGTCCAAATTTTCACATATCATTCACATTTATTGAAAATTCATAAAGCCTTTCAACAAATCTATTTTGTGCATATCTTGTGAGTATCATATTCCATGTGACCAGGTCTCTGTATTCCACACCACCAGGTTTTTGTGAGATATTCTGACAACTAGATCATGTGCCTTTGTTTATGTTCCCACATTTTTTACATTCTCATCTACCAAGGCAACTGCAACTGCAACATCTGACCAGGTATCTTCATGTTGTATACCTGATCATTTTTTGTACCATGTCTTAAGCTCCTATTTCTTTTACTGGCTGTGAGGATGTTAGTCCTAAGTCCTTCAGATGTTAGGACACAGCTTCTACCCTTGCTGTTTGCATCGGCTTAAAAATTCTCCATTTGCTCCTTTACACGCTTGTCACTTGCATTCAGTTGAAAGCCTTTAAGTGCTTTGGGCATGCTTTTTTCTGTTATCTAGTAATTAAAGGTAGTTTTAGCGCACTTTGACCTTTTTTTCAGCTGAACATTGCATCTACTTGGAAGTTATAATATAGCATTGGATTTTACACCTGCCATTCACATTCACAATGATGCAGCCATCTGATTTGTTCTTTTGGTAGTTGTATGTTTTACTACCTCTTTGACTGTCAATAGTGCCAGGAGGCAGGTTGTGTCATAAAATGTTGGGCATAGCTATCCATTTACACGCCAAAAGAAATGATCAAATACATACAATTGAAATAAATTGTTCTTTTCAAACATTCTTGATTCACAACACGTGAGGCATGAAGATTGAGTAGTTTGTGTTGCTCTAACTTTACATTATCTCTGTGATTGCATGTTTCCTTCTCCTGATGCTGAAAATAATGTGTTTTCCTGAGAGATTTGGTGGAGGCAATAAATACAAGCGTTGAAAATGATGTGTTTCCCTAAGAATGAATAAAAACATAGATGTGTTGACCATGAGCTATGACATTTCTTTTACTGCAGCTGAAAGTAACGTGTTTTCCTAAGAGATGGGTGGCATAAGGAAACAAAAAAATACAGGCGTGTGCTTTACATCAGAATGAAAAAACCACCTCGAAGTTCTTTAAGCATTTATTTGCTGCCAAACGTGCTTTGACTGGAGATAGGTGTGGAGGTACATCAATGTGTAGAGGAGAGGGATGCGTTCCATGTAGACTTTGTGTCTTCATTACAGTTGTTGGTTGGTGAAAATCTTGAAGGATATAAAAGAGCTATAATTGGTGAAAGAGCTGTTTTATACAAACATAGTTCCTTCTTTTGCAATCCTTAATAACATTTATGGTCATAAGCACATCTAGTCTTACTCATGATTAGGACACATTCGCATAAAGATACTTTTGTCTTTAAAAGATTGTTTTCTTTTATAAATATCTGATGTGTATTTCAAAAGAGTGTTTTCTTTATATTTGTGTTCAAAGGAGAAAATTTCATTTTAAAGATTAGTAAGATGGAGTTATTGGCAAGATCTTCATTAAATGCTTTATCTATCATAATTATTTTTTCAGACTTGTCTTAAGAAATTTGATTTGGTCTTCACATAATCTATCTTTTTCTTTTTATAGGTATAAAAGCAAACAAAGGAAAAGCAAAAAAGAAACAAAAAAAGGACAACAAAGGTACAAATGAAGGAAAACGAGTAAGACAAGGCTAGCAAAGGAAAACGAAAGAATTAGGATATTTTAAAATCAAAGTGTTTTTAAATGCTTTAAGTGTTTGTTTAACACTTCTTCATGAAATAGTTATCTTTCATTTTTAGGACACTAACTTTCGTTTGGGTCTAAAAAGAACACTTTTGATTTTTCATTTGCAAAGGGTTAAAATTGAAACTTAGATACCTACTATATTTCAATTTGGGCTAAAATCGAACAAGCAATCTTGATCTTTCCTTTGGTGTTTTAAAACGAATCAAATCATTGCTTTGAAGGATAAAATGAATGTGTGCCTTTATTGTTTTGTAATTATTTACACAAAGTAATATCATCAAAAGACGTATGCGCTTCTCTCGCACCTCACGGCAATCTTGAGAATCAAAAGGATTTTGGTAAAATTAAGTTGCATAAATAATTGCCTATACACACTTCAATTTGGGTTTTAAAATTGAACAAAACACTTTGCAAGTGTGAGTTAGGTATATCGCGTATGTTCTCCCTTTGTTTCTAAACAAAGGTCGATCGAGCCACGGATGTGCTTGCTCGCTATTGTTTACCTTTAGAGGGGCCTGCCTAAGAGACACATCCAAAAGGAGAACTCAAAGGTGACTCCAACTGGTTTTTCATTTGGGCCAATATACAAATGGATAAGACTAAACTGTCAAGTCCTCATGGTATGTAGGCCTTAGCCGTACAGTGTCTTTCAGAATGGGGTACTATCGTAAAATGTATAAGAGCCCCTAGTAGGATTGATTAAAGCCTTTAGTGGCTTGCTGGACGCTTGCAAGGTGCCATGTCCCCGATGTTGTGTCATTAAGAGCCTTGTTTGTAGACGCCAACCAGTCCATCCAAATGAGTTTATCAAAGTGGTGCATTGGAACTTAGATTCCAAGAAGTTACTTGCCATGTCCGATCTTGGTTGAAATATAGAGGTTAAGACTTCATTCTTAGCATGCCTTTATATTTTATCCTTGGTTGCATGTAAAATCATCTCTTCTACTACGAAGGGCATGAGGCAAGCCCACTAAGAAAAACGTACCAATTGAGCTAGGATGTTACATTGATTGTAAACACAGTGTTGTATTCGAAAACATTTGCAAACAAACACTTAACAATATCATTCAAATTTCAAACCCTTTTGGAGACAAATGCCATTGACTCAATCCATATGTTATTGCTTTCCCTTGGGATTCACATCCTTAGAGGTTTCTAAACATTGGATTATATCTCAATTTGTCTCCTTAAGTAAACAATAGGAAACCCTTGCCTTAAGTTCATTAAATTTCCACATAACATATCTTGTGGAGTTTGAAGAAATTAAGACATTGGACATCTTAGTTTGAAAACTTAATCAAAGAAAGTGTTTTTGGTAAAATAAAGCCATTAAGCAAAGCTAAGCAAAATGAATTTTCATGTGTGATTGGAGACTCACAAATCCCAAAGCAAAAATCATTGGAAATCTGAAAATGAATGTTCAAATGAAATCATTTCTTGGTTACAAAGGTCTTTAGGAAGCATTTGCATGCTCTTCAATACCTAGGTCTAGGAAAACAAAGTGTCTTTTTAGGTTCACCTAAGGATCAAAACAAATCAAACCTCATTCATCCATCTTTAAAAACATTAAATCCATCTCACAAATCATCTTTTGGAAAATATTGAAATCATCCTTGATACTAGGCTTTGTGGTGAAATCAAAAATCATCCAAATCATTGAGACTATATCCTTGAAAACATTATCAAAATCACCTTTGGCTAGGAATGTGTAAATGCATCCTTTTGCATATCCTTAGTCAAAGTTATCCAAATCACCTTGTTTAGCTTAGTATATGTAGATGAATCCTTCTCCATATGCTTAGCAAAAGCTATTATCTTGTTTGAATAGGTGTGGGTAGATGCATCCTTCTCCTCACACATATTCAAATAGCCATCCCTTGAACAAATCCATCCCTTAGACCATTATCAAACATCTTAGGGTCCTTTTGTTGAAAATCAAAACAAAGTCAAAATCAAAGTCAAGAACAAAATCCAAAATCCAAAATCCAATCAAATCCAAGCCCTAAAGCCTAGTGTATCATTCAAGATTTATCAAATGCCAAAACATTCATATCATTCATCATCATATCATCACCTTTGATCCCCAAAAAGCATCCTAAAAATTTCACTTTGGGACATAAAAATAGAGATTAATCCAAAGAATCGAGAGATTCATCTCCCATATTCTCGAAGATTGATCCTGTTTTATGGTTCTAACTAGATCTCAATACAAGAAAAGTATGTAAGCCAACAAAGAAACACTCGCTTCAGGTGATCTTAGCCAAAACACTCCTGAAATGAATCCCATTGGGGATGGAAATCTCACAATTAGCCTTCCAACATCATTGCAAAACCCACAAGAGGAAACCCAAAGAGAGGATCTTACCTTTGGAATGTCTCACAAAGAAATAACTGAAATGCTCCAAAATCTGGACAACCATAGAATCATCATCATGATGAGACTTAACCCTTCGTTATACATGCCTGAACTAACAAAACAAGGGGCCAAGTTGCCTTCAGATTTTGATGTGAGTACTATCGTGGACACATCATTTCCCCCTATCTCATCCACCATACCCATTTCATCTACACCCCCATCTCAAAACGTCACAAAAAACATCCCGCAAATCACAACATCGTTTGCTCCAACCCAACCCAATGTCAACAAGTGAAACACATTCCTCAATGCTCTTCAATCACATCCCCTTGTTAATAATCAAAACATGGATGGAAACACCACCTTGGAACAAAGCATACCCGAAAACCCATTACACAAGAATTTTCCTCTCACATTCCATCACAATCCATCATCATCATTTTTTCACGCAACACCACAAACACCTCTTCTCACAAATTCACAAGAAGAGGGAGATACGTTCAGACTAGGGGGCTTATTCGACACCATGACGTTTTCACAACAACTCATGCCCCTTACATTTCCACCTCTTCCACCATTTCCATTATCATACGTACCACTCCTTGGTCTAGGGCCTCCTCCCCTACCAAGTATCAATCATACCTAGATCCCAACCATCAATCAAAACATTGTACCAAACACACAAAATTTATCGTTGATATCGCAACAACAAATGATAAATACACAAGCAATGACAACATCATCAAACACATCCCTAACATCACAAAGCATGGTCTCTCAAGGACCAATCACATTGATACCACTATCCAACACCCAAAACATCAACACAACATCATCATCTACCACCATTCCAAATCCACCACCACTTCCACCACCACCAACTTTCACCACATCAAGCCAATATGATGTGGCATTGCAAGATGCTTTCCAAAGGGGGTACCAACAAGTACAAAAACAAAAAGCCATGCAACAAGCCGCTCAAGCTGCTCAAGCTGCTCAAGTTGCACAAGTCACACTACAAGCACAACAAACCACGCAAGCTCAAGCTTTATTGCAACAACAACAACAACAAGCCGCACAAGCTCAAGCTTTAGTACAACAGCAACAACAACAAGCTGCCCAAGCCACACAAGCATTGCAAGCACAACTTTTATTGCAGCAACAAGCCACATAAGCACAAGCATCACGAGCTCAAGCCCAAGCACAATCTCAATATCAAGCATAGCAAGCACAAGCACAAGCACAACTTCTTGCACAAGCAACACAATTGTAGGCATATCAACAAGCACTAAAGCAATACCAAGAGCAGCAAGAAGTAGTAGAATTGGCAGCCCAACAACAGGCATTGTTAGAACAATAGCAGGCACAACAACAAGCCCAACAACAAGTGCAACAACAAGCACAAATCCTAGTGCAACAACAACAAGAGCAACAATAGGCGTTGTTTATACAAAAGAAAGTAGAAGCCTACTTCGCTCGCCAAAACATACACATACCATCAAACAAGGCACCAAACAATGCATCCATCCAAACCACGATTCAAACACCTAAAAACACTTTCATCCCACCCCCTGATCCCTAGAATTATGTGACTCAACACAACTCAAGTTGCTCTCGCAACAAGTGCTTGACCTTCAATCGGGGCGAACAACCAAAACACCAAGAAACTTGTATCCCTATCTATTTGATAGGAGCCTAGACATGAAACCATTCCCCAAGGGATTTGAAATCCCCAAATTTGACAAATATCGAGGGATGGGAAACCCTAAAGATCACATCAGGGAATTCCAGGTTCATTGTATGGAGGTTGCATATGACGATACTTATCTTATGCGGCTATTCCCTAGGAGCTTGGCAAGTCCTGCTATAGAATGGTTCTCGCTTACCTTTAGGAATTAGAACATTCGAAGAAATTAGAGATGCATTCATTAGGAATTACGCATGTAACATTGCAATGGATGTTAGTCTCGAAGAATTATTGGCTCTGAAACAAGGAAAGAATGAGTCTTTCACCTCATTCCTTCAACGATGGCGATCTAAGGCCAATCAGAGCAAGTGGACCATGCCATAAGAACATGTCTGCATAATCATAGCAAACCTTGAAAGTTTCTTAGTATTTCATCTCAAGGTTTAGGGTATCACTACGTATGAGCAATTGATCTCCAAGGTGCTTAGCATCGAAAGAGCCCTTGTGACTCAACCTGCTGAATCAACATCATATCATGAACAACAAAATAATCACCCACCATCAAATTACAATGATAAACCTCGAACATGGGCAAGAAATAAGAACGTTACTAATGATGGTGTCATTGATGCCAAGGTGGTCATTAGTGGTCCTCGCCAACATACACCCGCACCACAAATCCAATCACAATGCCAAAACACTCATCACACAACATACCAACCCAATAATCCCACCATCAATAACCTCACTGACCAAAGGGGACCTCCCCAATTCAAAAGTTATCCAAAACACAAATACACTATTTTGGGGGAACCATTGGAGGACATAATGAAAAAGTTGATCGACAAAAAACTTATCAAACCTCCCACATTCAAAAATTACCAAGAACCCGATGTCAAACCCCCTTGGTACAATGAAAATAAACTTTGCAAATTTCACAAAATAAAAGGTCACACCACAAACAATTGCATGAGACTCAAAAACATCATCCAAGATCTCATCGACAAGAAAATTATAAACGTAGAACAACCTACTGGAAATCAGGATCTTCAAATCTACACGAATCCGATGCTGAATCATGGCAATAAAGGGAATACAAATGATAAAGGGAAGGGCAGTGTAAATCATGTGTACGAAACAGTCGTTGCTTCCCTAAATGAGGACTGCATGGTCATCACCATCAAGGGCACCCATGCCAAAGATTGTGGAGTCACCACAAGAGGCAGAAAAGTCACCATTGCAAGATCATCCCAACCTAACAGAGTCCCTTCATCTAGATCCGTTCCGCATACCTTCAATGTTGTAGAGAAACTCAAGAGAACACCAGCACACATCTCCATCATGGATTTGTTAAAAATATCATCAACGCATAAAAAGATCCTTAAGGAAGCATTAGCCTCATCCACTATCCCCGCAGATCTCGATGCAGAGTAATCCAAGCTATGGTTAGAAATATCATAACACCTAATCTCCTTACATTCTCTGACCAAGATTTCCCCACCCAACCATCTCACAACCATGCACTTCACTTGGAAGTCATTGTAAACAAGAACAAAATCAAAAGGGTCTTGGTGGATGGAGGTGCAGGTTTGAACATCTGTTCTCTCAGCCTCATCAAGCAGTTGAAAATATCAAAAGATTCCATTGACAAAGGAGAGGGCATCATGATAAGAGCATATGATGACCAAGAAAGATTGTCTCAAGGCACGATTAAGCTCCCTATCCAAGTAGGGCCAACGCTCATGGAAACCACCTGTCAGGTCTTGGACCTCGAACTGCCATACAATATCCTTCTGGGATGCCCATGGATTCATGCGATGAAAGCCGTAGCATCAACCTTCCACCAATGTGTGAAATTTAAACATAATGGACAAGAGGTTACTGTCCATGGAGATCCTAAGCCGTTTTCATATTGCAAGAATCTGGAAGCCAAGTATTACAAAATACCCCAAGTTCCAAAGAATGATGAAGGCCTATCCACACCATACATTGACCCCACCACTCTTGTGCCCACTTCTGCAACAGAGACACCCACCATCCCCACCATCCCCACCATCTTCAATATCAAGCTCATCATCTAGGAGGATGGTTGTGGAAGCTACAAACTCCCTAACAATGCTTTTTTGATAGGAGAGTTACCACAATCTCCTAGATCATGGGGATGCCCACAAGAAAATCAAGCTTCCACATCACAAACCTATCCTAAAAATTATCCTAAATTCACAAGATGGGGAGACCTTGGCCATGAGGTTATTGAAGCAGATCCATCTCACATGTTGTATCAAGATGAAAGACTGGCAGCTAATTTACCAATGGACGAAATAAGCAAGGGCCTACACATGATGCTTGCAATGGGTTATGACCAAAATCAAAGACTGGGACAAAATGACAATTGGCTCATAATACCTATCATGCCAGAGACGTGACCCATAACAAATCTTGGTCTTGGATGTGCCACTTCGAGAATAACCATACATGGCCGAAGTCCTCCGATTAGAACGGCTAATGTTTCTCCTTAGCTAGTACTAGTACAAGTACACTCACCAATAGTCACAGGTAGGGATGAACATAATTTTATAACTAAGCCCTATATTAGTATGGATGATGAAGATACCTTATCCAATCTATCTAGGCTATTCGAAGATACCACCCTGTGTATGATTAGTACCATATCCTTTGAACTAGATAGTCAAAATCATGAGATTCGTTTAGTCTACCCCCAACTGATCTACTATGACCAACGAGGACCACCAGTTCTCGATACATTCAAAAATGGTGAAGCGCTCTCAGAATTCATGGGATTGAGGGATAATATTCTAGATGGAGATCACAAGGCAAGGTTTATAATGGATTTGGACACACATGCCTATTACGGGGAAATGATTGAATCCTTTAGTCACAAAAGTGAGAAACTAAGAATCATATCCAAGTCCTTGAGTGAAAACCACACTGTGGCACTCTCTGAGAAGAAAATAGTAAAAAGAAAGGACGTATCCAATGGTGAAAACCTCTCTAAGGCACTTGAGGATGAAGGATTCAATCTTCCTCTAAGAGCTCTTCACTAGGAGAAGTCAGCGGTCTTGGCTGAAAAATGCAATCCGGTCAACATAGGAACATAGGAGACCTTGCATATCACATTCTATGGAGAATCACTATTAATAGAAGAACAAGAACTCCTAGCAGCATTCCTAAAGGAAAGGAAAATAAACTTCGCATGGAGTTACGCTGACATGCCAGGGCTAGATCGAGAGATAGTGGTTCATCACTTAGTGGTGTATCTAGAAGCAAAACCTGTCAAACAAAAGCTCTGAAAAATGCATCCTCAAATCACCTTATTGGTCAAAATGGAGCTCAAAAAGCTATTTGATGCAAGATTTATCTGACCAATTGATTATCCAGAATGGGTGTCAAATTTGGTACCTGTTTCAAAACCTGACGGAGCCATCAGAATCTATATGGACTTCAGAGATTTGAACAAGGCATGTCCCAAGGATGATTTCCCGCTTCCCAACATTGACATGATAGTAGACTTGACAACAGGACATGAGATGCTATCACTAATGGATGGATTTTCAGGATACAACCAGATCATGATAGAAAAAGAAGATCAACATAAGATGATTTTCACTTGTCCATGGGGGACCTACTACTGGAACATGATGCCATTTGGTCTAAAGAATGTAGGAGCAACATATCAAAGGGCCATGACACTAATATTCCATGACATGATTCACAAAATATTCAAAGACTATGTTGATGATATTCTAGCTAAGTCAAGAAAAAGACAAGATCATATAGCAACCCTAGCTGCTATCTTTGAAAAACTGGAGGAATAAAAAGTCAGACTAAATCCCAAGAAGTGCATCTTCAGCGTACAATAAGGTAAATTGCTAAGATACATAGTCTCCATGAGGGGTATCAAGGTGGATCTAGCAAAAGTAAAGGCAATCCTGGAGATGGAAGCACCAAAGACATTAAAACAACTAAGAGGTCTCCAAGGCAGACTTCAATCCATCTGATGGTTCATAGCACAATTGGAAGACAAGAAAAATCCATATTCTCACCTACTCCACAAGGGGGTAGCGTATAAATGGGATAAAAAATGCGAAGAGGCATTCAAAAAAATCAAGGAATATCTACTAACACCACCAGTGTTAATGCCACCTATCCTGATAAAGCCATTGATCTTATATGTGTTAGCAACAACAATAGCCCTTGGAGCTCTCCTAGCTCAACATGATGAAAACGGAATGGAGAGGGCTATCTACTATATCAACAGGACAATGGTCAGTCATTAGATAAATTACTCATTCATCGAGAAAGCTTGCCTCGCCATAGTGTTTGCATCCCAAAAATTTAGGCATTACATGTTGGCACACAAGATAAAGCTTATTGCAAAAATTGATCCCCTCAAGTATCTATTATCAAAGGCAATGCTCACAGGTAGAATGGAAAAATGGGTAATGATACTGTCAGAGTATGACATCGAGTATGTAGAGTGCAAAGCCATTAGGGGACAAGTTATTGCAGATCAACTAGCAGAAGCCCCCATTTATTCTGAGAAGCCTCTTGTCTCAGAATTCCCAGATGAATCCATCTTTAACCTCAACGTAGCTAACCACTGGAAACTATACTTTGATGGTTCATACACACAACATGGATCAGGAGCTAGTGTCTTCTTCGTCACCTCACAAGGAGATTGCATACCGAAGTCAGACAAACTGGCATTTCCTTGCACAAACAACATACCAGAATATGAGGCATTGACTATAGGCCTTATGATAGCAGTGCAATGGAATATCATAGCTCTCAAAGTCTATGGAGACTCTTAGTTGATCATAAATCAGGTCAATAATGAATATCAGACTAAGGATGATAAGCTCACTCCATACAAGAAATTGGTGGAGACTCTAAAGGAATCCTTCATTGACATAACATTTGAGCAAATTCCAAGAGCCAATAACAGAGCAGCAGATGCCATGGATACAATTAGGTCTCTATTAGACATCCCTCATAACGTGCTGAAATATGAATTTCTGATTGAGCAGCTTCTCGTTCCCACATTTGAGGTAACGAAATCGAAATTTGTGTGTGAAATCGTTGGTCCCGGTGATCCTTGGTACCATGACATCTACACATATCTTCGCATAGGAGTCATACCCGCTGACCTACCATCAAGCCTAAAATGAACCTTTATCAAAAAGGCATCTAGATTTGTGATCCTAGGGGATACCTTATACCGTAGAAGCATAGAAGGTACCTTGCTACGCTGTCTAAATGTTGAGGAGGCATTAACTACTCTAATCGAGGTTCATAACGGTATCTGTGGGTCACACTCGAGTGGAATGACCATCACCAAGAAATTGTTGAGGATGGGGTATTACTAGCCCACAATGGAAAGAGAAGCACATGATCATGCTAAAAAGTGTTTGCAATGTCAGTAGCATGGGGATCTCATCCATGCTCCAGCTCAAGAGCTTCACCTGATCGTCACACCATGGCCCTTCTCGCAGTGGGGACTCGATCTCATTGGAAAAATCACACCCACCTCATCCAATGGCCACAAGTTCATCATCACTGTAACTGAGTACTTCACAAAGTGGGTGGAAGCCATACCCATGACGCATATCACTGGGAAGCAGATCTCAAAATTTATCTTGAACTATCTCATCTATCATTATGGTGTCCCACAAGACATTATCTCAGATAATGGGACACCACTCAAGAACCAGGAGGTTCGCAACTTGTGCGAGAAATTCAAAATCCAGCATCACTTCTCCACCCCATACTATCCCCAAGGAAATGGCCAAGCAGAAGCCATGAACAAAACCATCCTCAAAATCCTCAAGAAAAAAGTCAATGATGCAGGTCGTGACTGGCACTTGCAGCTTAATCCTACCCTTTGGGCTTATCGAACCAGCATCCGCACACCCACCGACGCCACCCCCTTCTCCTTGGTCTACGGATCAGAAGTTGTCCTCCCCATTGAGATCGAGCTCCCATCTCTCAAAATATCATTGCAAAACCTCATCACTGATGAGGACTATCGGGTATCAAGATTAAACGAGCTGGAGCTACTGGATGAGAGACACATAGATGCTTTGAATCATCTACAAGTCTATCAAAATAGACTCAAACGAAGCTACAACAAGAAGATTAGAAGTAGGACTTTCCAAGTCAAAGAATTGGTCTTAAAAGAAAATCAGAAGAATGTCCCGAATCCCAGCAGGAAAGGCAAGTTCAAACCTAATTGGTTAGGGCCTTTCATCATCACAACAAGCTATAAATCAGGGGCATATCAACTATCAACACCCGAAGGAGAACCTCTGTAGGAGCCCATGAATAGCTCCCATATCAAAAAGTTATATGCCTAATTCTTCTAGGGTATAAAACCAAAAATCCAAAAAAATCAGAAAAAGTCCTGAAAAAATGGTTACTTCGGTGAAAACCTGGCAAACAGGTGTCTTGGTAACAACAAAAAAATCAAAAAAGAAAAATATCCAAAAAAATTAAAAAGGATAAAAATATCATCCTCTAGTGAAAACCACTTTGGTGGCACTTTTGGGAAAGTACCTTGGTGAAAACTTGGCAAAAGTGCCTTGTGTAAATATTGTCCATCCACAGATCTTTATGGCTTGATCTGCATCATCCATCCATTTCGCTTCCATCATCCATCACATCGAGTCTCCATCCATCACTCATCCACTCGCATTTGCACCATAGCTTGGTCCTATTTTTGTATCATGATCCATCCTAGTACTACTCGGCCCATCCTCAAGGTCAATTTGTCCTTCCTTTATTGGGGTAGTCTATTGCATCACGCTAGGGGCACGTTTTCATCAGATCAGATTCATTATCTTAAAGTCCTCAAAATCAGAAACATCCTCCAAAAACATCAAAAACATAAAAAAATCCAAAAACATCATAAAATCCAAAACATCAAAACAATGTAAAATCCAAAAACATTAGAAAATCAAAAAATCCAAAAACATTCAAAAAGCCAAAAATAAGGTCATCTTGTCCGAACTACATCGTCTCTGAGCTTAAACGTACAAGCAAGGTTGATCTTTAATCATCCCCCGAGACATTTAGGTTAGTCCTTTAGGAGTCCGTCATAATAAACTGACATTTCATCATGTATATCTTCATCTATAAATTGATCAAGTCATCAGTCGAACTATGTGGTCTCTGCATACATAACGTAGGCAAGGCTAATCTGCCGATCAGCCCCCAAGGCCCCTAGGATAGGTTTTTAGGTTAGTATCTTGGTCAAAATCTCGGAAAATCCCAAAAAAATTTAAAGAATCAAAAATCAAAACATTTGTAAAACCTCAAAAAATACCAAAAAGTAGCCTCAAAACATTGCAAAACATCAAAAACATCCAAATATTTGAAAAAATCCATCCGCCTCATCTTGCGTACACCCACAATAAACACCATTCATAATAAACTGATCGTCATCCTCAACCCTTGGTGAAACAATTAGAAAAAAGTCTAGCAGCTTAAAAGAGTAAAAACTCAAAAGTGTCAAGTGTCAAGTCTCAGTCAGTATGTAAACAAGTTGGTCAATTCTTTGTGTCGATAGTCCATCATCCGAACAGTCCCATATCAATCATCTGATAACATCATGTCCTAGGATGAATCCTTCCTACAAGGGGCATTATTTATCAAAAAGAGCACCTTAGATAAACGAAATGACATGCCACCATCCACTAACATGTCCTAGGATGTATCCTTCCTACAATGGGCATTATCTTTTGGCAATAGTTTCTGTCCTTATCCTTAAAAACACATTCCCTTATGGTTAGTTGTATTGAAGAACATCAGCTTGTTTGTGTGCTTTATCTTTGCCTTTTGACTTATCTCATTGCACTCACTCCAAGGAATTCTCGATGATATCCGAACAAAGGATTTAGAGAGATAGGAATGGGGCAACGATCATTATCTTTTTGTCTGCTGTGCTTGTTGGATGTTCTTGTAAAATAACTTGGTGAATACTTGCTTTGTTAGATATGTATAGAGGATTTTTTGGACAGCTTGTTGACTATTACATTAATTGGTTATACCTTTCCATGTTTTGGTCCGAGATGTTTGAAACTTCTAAAGTGCATCCTAGCAAGGTTTCCGTATGTCAGGTGTGAACAGGAATACTCCTATCTATTTGTTAAGTCAAAGTCCATCACATTAAGTACAACGCCATCTTGGTCATTTATACCTTGATGCATCGTACTTATTCGTGTTATAAAACATAAAGTAGGTGAATCTTTTAAAATCCCAATCCTTGATAAAGCAAATCATCCATCTATCATCATCATTTCTCATCATCATCTCTTATAATGTTGGCTTGTTGATCCTCTTGTCATCATCTAATTTCTTCATTTTCTGCACTAACATTACAACATGAATAGTTAATCATCATCACCATTATATCGATCATTCATCCATCATGCATCCATCGTGCATTCATATCATCATCATAATATAGATTTGTTAGTCTAAGCATCTCATAAATCATCCGTTGCATAATTACAACATATCACATCATCAATCTCATCCATCTCATATCATATAATCATTTAAGTTGTTTAGGATAATATAGATTTGTTATTCTAAGCATCTTAAAATCATCTCATTTGCATCATCGTCCATAACCACCCATTTTGAACCTCTTTATCGCGAGATCGACCCTCAAATTGAATCTTTTCGCTCGATCTCTCGAGGGGGTAATGTACCAGTGTACTTCTTTCCGTTGGGGCATCCGAAAAATTATATATTTTTTATTTTGATCGCGGAAAGTTTATTCTTTGAACCAACGCAACAAGTACATTGCTTCAAAGAGGGGAAAAATGTAGACATGCAAAATTAACATTGTGCATTCAATCAGGTTCATTCATTAACTAAACTAGATTTCACATTAGGTCCATTCATCAATTAATCAAATTCACTTTTATCCATTCATTAGGTAATCTCATCTCCTAAGGCCATTTATTTAAAATCAAATAAACATTATCATCAACCTTTTAATAAATCAAATGGCCATTTAATCAAATCCCAAATCATATTACATCATTTTCTGATTTAAATAAATCAAATAGCCAAGTCCTAAAAGTCAAACTAACTTAATCATCATTAATTTAATCTAACCATGATTAAATACTAATCTTACCCACTTGCATTCTCTAGATTATGTCACTTGCACAAATAAATCCATTTATTGATTTATTTAAACCATCATTTTCACTCAACATAGCATTTATGGGGAATATTCCCTCAAGTTTGAAAAATATGACAAGTTGATTTGTCCCTCCAACATTGCATTTATTTCTCATTTTCTTGTCCCCCTCTCAAAATTTATTGCAAAATTTGAATTTGAAACTCCCTCTCATGGGAACACTTCCCAAATCTTGCACATCCATTGGCCTATCACCCCTTGACAAGTGTCCTCTTCTCATTGGTGGATCTTTAGTCCCACATTCACCCATTTGGCCAATCTCTCATCAAGAAAATCTATAAAAGAAGGCCTTAATCCTCATCAATCCATCTACAAATTTTATGCAAGGTTACTCTCTTGGTTTGAGAACTAATCTTGCTCTTCATCATATTGGCATTTGCATCATTTTAGCTTTGAGCAAGGATTGGGAAAGGTTCATTTGCACATTTGACACCAATCCACTATGGAATGGGTAACTTGTTATTGTTTTCATAATGCTTTTTAGTCTCTTATTGTCATTTTTTGCATTTTGAAACATTCACAAGGTATTTCATAGGGTCATTCTTGAGAAATTTGTAAGCTAATAACCCTTGTATGAAGTTTAGTATTTGTAGATTTCAAAAGTATGCACCACAGGAAGTAAGGGAAAAAGATAGAGTAGAACAAGAAGTTCTAATTAATGAAGTCCTTATCAATGAACATGAGGGGAGAATTCTCACGATCATATTCAGACCCACAAGCATGAGAATGAGAAATCATACTCTCAATCTGAAGGAACTAGTAGAAAGTGTTTGGAAACTAAACTTTCTAGGGACATGAGGAAAATAACCCCACCAAAATTTGAAGGTAGCACCCATGGGGAAGAAGCTGAGGCATGGTTGATTCAGATGGAAAAATATTTTGAGATCAGAAACTATTTTGAGGTCATGAAAGTGGTTTGGGGAGCCTATCAGTTAGGGGGAGAAGCCTCTAACTAGTAGACATGAGCAAGAAAATGGAACCCGAGCTTAGTTCTTTGAAACTTACATGGAATGATTTTGTGGAAATATTTCAAAAAAGATGGCTACCCCAACTCTTTTACGACTAGAAACTCACTGATTTTTCAAAATATGAGATCATAGGGAAAGATGTTAGTAAATGAGTACTGGGAAAATTTCACCCATATGCTACATTATGTACCAATGTATCAGAAGGATGAATGTTTCCAAATTAGGAAATTCATTATGGGGCTTAATAGCCAAATTGGTGGAAAAGTAGATGTTCATGGTCAAACCACTATGGAACTAGTTTATGAGAAGGTTGTTAAGCAAGAGAAGAAGCTCTTAAAGCCATCTCCATTCACCAAGAGTATAGAAACCATAAGAAGTCCAGAGGAGCCCAAGTTAAATTGACTCCAAATAATTTTGATGGAGTGCAAGATTATAATAAGAAAGAGGATAAGGGACCTTGAATTAATGGAAGAGAATCAAAGAGGGAACACAAAACAAATAATTTCAATGGAAATAATGCTAATAGTTTTGGAGGTAATGCTAGTAGACATAGTGAATTTGCAAGGAAGAGAGGACTATCAACAAGATGCTTCACATGTGGTGGAGACCACTTTGCTATAAATTGTCCCAATAATCCTTCTGGGTCACCACTTCATTCCCAACAAACAACATTCCAACAAAATATTCATGCCGCCTTGAACTATTGTCAAGCAGAGTATCAAATTACTCCAGTGGAGAATCTAGGTATTTTATTTGGTTTTCCAAATTCCATACTTATATATACTAGAGCTATTGACAACTTTGTTTCACCTAGAATAGCAAATCAAATATCAAGGAAAAATGGTTATATGGAAAAGTCACAGGTTGTAGAATATGCAAACTAGACAAGAGCAACGGTGGAACAATGCTTGTTGGAAGATAGAATTGAACTTTCTTGTTTTTCTATAGAGGTAAACCTATATGCAACACCCTTAGGATCATATGATGTTATCCTAGGAATGAACTATTTTTGGAAGCATAGAGCCAAGGTAGACTAACATGCCAAAACTGTAGAGTGCTTGGATGATCTAGGTAACTAGGTAATGTTGCAAGGGATACCTAGGGAAGTCAAGTTGCATCAAATCTCTTCCATGCAATTGCATAGGGCCAAGAAGAAAGGATGCAAGCTATTTTTAGTAAAGATGGAAAAACTTGAGGAATGTAAGGAATTCATTTCTCAAGATGGGGTTGTCAACTATGGGACACAAGACCATTAGGAGGTAGAAAATGGTGAAATGGTGGAAACTAGAGAGATGGATATGGAAAAATATCCTATCTTATAAAAGTTTGCAGATGTATTTCCAAAGGAAGTACATGGACTACAACCTAAAAGGATATTCAATTTCTCCATTAATATAGTGGTAGGATCAGAACCTATTTCCAAAGTACTGTACAAGATGAGAACAACTAAGTTAATGGAGCTTAAGGAACAGTTAGATGAATTTTTATCTAAGGGATTGATAAAACCTATTGTTTCACCTTGGGGAGTGGGCCAGTGATCTTCGTGAAGAAGAAGGATGGTACACTGCACTTGTACATAGATTATTGGATGCTTAACAAATCTATAATAAAGAACAAGTATCCATTTCCACGCATTGATGACCTTTTTGATCAAATACAAGGAGCTAATGTGTTTTCTAAGTTTGTTCTACTATTTGGATACCACCAATTAAGGATCAAAGATGATATTTTAAAGGCTACCTTCAAAACTAGATATGGGCATTATGAGTTTACAGTCCTACCATTCAGACTTACTAATTTTCCGGCAGCAGTTATGAATCTAATGAACAATGAGTTTAGGTATTTCCTAGATAATTTTTTTTGGTTATCTTGGATGATATCCTAATTTATTCAAAGAATGAGGAGGATCATTGCAAGCATTACAGAGATAGTTCTTCAACAACTTAGAGAACATAAGTTGTTTGGGAAACTCTCTAAATGTACCTTCTTTCAGAAGAAAGTGTAGTACCTTGGACATGTGATTTCAGCTGATGGTATCTCATTCAATTCAACAAAAATCAAGGAAATTCTAGAATGGCTAGTGCCCAAAAATGTACTTGAGGTGAGAAGATTTATGGGTTTGGTAGGATATTACCAGAAGTTTATTGCAAAATTTTCCAGAATAGCCTTTCTTATTACTTCTTTGCAAAGGAAATGGAAAATGTTTGAGTGGATAGAAAAGTTCCAAGCAACATTTGATCTACTCAAGGAGAAGTTGACTACAAATCCAATTTTGAAAGTACCAAGTCTTGATGGTGACTTCATTGTTATCATAGATGCATCAGGAGAAGGCTTGGGTGGAGTCTTGATGTAAGAAGGGAAAGTAATAGCCTATGAATCAAGGAAGATGAAACCCTATGAAAAAAAAATATGCATCATGTGATTTAGAGTTAGTAGTAGTGGTTCATGCATTGTAGATGTGGAGGAAAATTACTTGTTGGGAAAGCCTTTTGAGATGAAAACTGATCATCACGGTTTGAAATATCTATTTATCCAACCTAATCTTAATGCATGACAAAGAAGATGGTTGGAGTTGATATCTAATTATGAATTCAATATCAGCTACGTCAAGGGAAAGGAAAATCAGGTTGCCAATTGAACCATCAATTTTGTGGCTCTATGTACTTATCTTACTCTCTTAGGATCTTTCACCTAAAAGGAGAGAGATAGAAAGCTAAAATTGAGGTGGTTCACTCAAATAGAGGAATATAGGATGTGATTAAGACTAAATTCAATGATGTAAATGAAACTAAATGATGTAATTAACTGATTGTGAATCCAAAACCTATGAAATATGTAATGTTTGAAAATGCAATGTGATATGCAAAAAATGAAATAGAAATGTAAACCAATGCAAAAAGAATTGAACAAGGACTAATAGAGTGCACCTGGGAATTGATTGTTGAATCTAGAATGTTTTGAAAACTAGAAGAAATCATTGTAAATCACCAATGGGACTCATTCCCCACTATGGCGAATCAGTCTTGCTATTGGTAAAAACACTTGAAACTGCTTTTCGACTATCGGGAACTGAATTTTGACAAAATCACCTTTTTAGCCTTCAAGTAAGACTCATTTCCCACTGATGGAAAATTATTCCTCCTCCAAAATTCTGCAAATTCAAAGGTAAATTCGATGGATCCATATCTGCACTTGTCTTCTTGTCGGGTTGACGGAGTCAAATCTGTAGAAAACGGACTATAGGTTGTTTCCAAGCTTGAAATAAGGTTTAGTTGACTTGAAACACTTTGTTGACTTGTTGACCACCTTTCAACACCTATTTTCTTGAGAAATATGTATACAAAAGTCTACAAACACACATGCAAAAGGGAGAAAATGGTTAAGGGTTAGAGTATAGGGATTTGCCTTGGTCAAATCCCACTTTGGTAATCAAACCCCTAATAAAGAAATGAAATAGAATGAACAAGGAATGATGAATAAACATGTAAATGATCTAAACTCACCACAACCTTGTTGAAGAAGTCTGAAGATATGTCAATGGCTACTCCAAGATGCTTGATGATTGCTTGATTGAATGATGCTTTGATGAATTGAATGCAAGAATGCAAGTGAATGGGGGTTAAAATGGATGTAAAAACACTTATTTATACACACTTATGCCCTAATAACCCAATAATACAACATCACATGCCGACATAAGGTATTTTTGAATAAAAACCTGAAAGAAAATTTGAATTATTTTGAATTTGGAGCCAATAGGGACTCATTCACCACCCATGGTGAATGGGTCCCCCCTTAGGCTTGTAAGTGGGTGTTGGGAATTATCTTGTATTTAATGTTTTTTTTTGGGTTTACATTCAAAAATACACTCAATTAAGTCTTATGAGTGCATAAAGAGGTCACATAAAGCATAAGAAAGGTGTAAATAGTGAGATCAAGCTTAGAAAAGTGTGAAATCTTGTTACAAGAATTTACAACACTTTAGAATAAGACTTGAAAAGTGACTAAAAGGTGATTTTAGATGAATTGTAATGAAAAGATTCTAGAAAAAGTGTAGAAATGTGTTACAACACTTCACAACACCTTCACAAGACACCATAATTTAAATTTTAAGGACCTAATGTGAATGCAGAAGTTGCATTGCAACATTAAATCAAAGAAAAATAGGTCAAGAATCATGAGAGAAAGACCTAAAAGACCATGAAAATGTCAATGATCCATTTTTCTATGGTACATTTATCCCCCACTTCAGTGAGAGGATGAACTTGCTTGAAACTTGTGCACTAAAGTAGCCATGCATATTGAGAAGGATCCAAATGCACTTATGCTAGCAAGATGGAATGACAACAATCAAGAGGGATGTCAAGCCCCCAGTATGAAGATACCATGGAAAAATAAACATAAGAACAAAGGAGAACAAGTGTGAAAGAGAATGAGAGAGAGGAGAAAAAGGAAAATTCAGATCAAGCTTCGATCGTTTGTTCAACTAGTTGTGAATTAGATCTAGGTTGTTTGTCTGAAAAAGAAATGCATACTCACCTTAGGGCGACAAAACGTATGGTGGTCCACTAGGTGAGAAGGCCCAAAAGGTAAGGAACATATGCTAGTTGGTATATACTCACAAACACATAGGTTGCTATGGGGAAAGTCATGCCACAAAATGGGCTTCCTACTCAACCATATCAAAGTTATACCTCTTGATAACTTTAACAAGGCACCACAAAGGAAAATGTCCTTTTGTGCTTCATTAGACAAGAAAAGCTTTGTATGCTTAGACCTAATGAACAAAGGGGATAGTACCATAGGCTTGCAAGCCATGTTATGCAAGGTGAAAAAGTTGTAAAATGGAAAATGAAAAAATGTAAAAGATGTTCAAAGGAGTCTTGTTAAGTTCATGCAAGGTCTATTACTTAGGGAACATTGTGTCTAATGTCTCCAAGAGAGGACCGATCAAAGAATATAATATTCACAACTTAGGAGATGCAGTGTGTCACATTAGGCCACTAAGACAAATGTAATATGCTAAGATAGATCACACTTATGAAGGACATCATACCCAATGTTGTCCACAAAGTGACAAACACATCACGTATGAAGTGACAAGGCTGTACTAAGAACCAAAAATGCAAATGAATAATGCCAATGTATGCCCCCCACTTTAAAGGAATTGCTACACACCGTTTTGTGAGCAATTACTTTAAAGTAGAAAAGGAAAAATTAAAAAGGAAAAACAAGACATGAGAGCCAACTCAGAAAGCTCCTATGCCAAGTCATATGTTTCCAAATAAGG
Source organism: Sequoia sempervirens (assembly GCA_007258455.2). Classification (NCBI taxonomy): domain Eukaryota; kingdom Viridiplantae; phylum Streptophyta; class Pinopsida; order Cupressales; family Cupressaceae; genus Sequoia; species Sequoia sempervirens. The sequence continues at coordinate 707,834,098 of VDFB02000003.1, read as the reverse complement.
TTGCTGCATGTAAAAAAAAGAGAAAACAAAAGAAAAAGGGAGTTCCCCCCAAGAAAGGAACACACCAAACACATAAGGGATCTATGGATTTGGGATCAGTATTTTCATTGCTGAAAATGAAGATGCAAATGCAGATTTTTAGTTTTCTAATGAGTTGATATGCAAAAATGAAGTCTATATGAGTCTTTCACTAATGCAATTTTATAAAACCTAGGACATAAAAACAAAACAAAACCTAATTGAATGTTGATGCAAAATGAAACCTAGGATGAAAGATGCAATTTAAATTAGAAAGATAAGTGTTCAATATGTAGGTTCACCAAAATGAACCATCAATTTTGTTGTTCTATGTACTTCTCTTACACTCTTAAGATCTTTCACCTAAAAGGAGAGAGATAAAACACTAAAATTGAGGTGGTTCACTCAAATAGAGGAATGCAGGATGTGATTAAGACTAAATGAAATGATGTAAATGCAACTAAATGATGTAATTGACTAATTATGAATCCAAAACCTATGAAATATGCAACGTTTGAAAACACAATGTGATATGCATAAAATGAAATAGAAATGTAAACTAATGCAAATACAATTGAACAAGGACTAGTTCAGAGTGAACATGGGAATTGATTGTTGAATCTAGAATGTTCTAAAAATTGGAAGAAATCACTGTAAATCACTAGTGGGACTCATTCGCCACTGATGGAGAATCGGTCTTGCTACTGGTAAAAATACCTGAAATTGCTTTCTGACTGTTGGGAACTGAATTCTGAAAAAATCAACTTTTTTAGCCTTCAAGTGGCACTCATTCACCACTGATAGTGAGTCGGTCCTCCAGAATTCTACAAATTCAAAGGCCAATTCTATAGATCCAGATCTGCACTTGTCTTCTTGTCAGGTTGACGAAGTCAAATCTGCAGAAAAAAGATTGTAGGTTGTCTCCCAACTTGAAATAGGGTTTAGTTGACTTGAAACACTTTGTTGACTTGTTGACAACCTTTAAACACCTATTTTATTGAGAATATATGTATACAAAAGTCTGCAAACACACATGCAAAAGGGGGAAAATGGTTAAGAGTTAGAGTATAGGGATTTTCCTTGGTCAAATCCCACTTGGGTAATCAAACCCTTAATAAAGAAATTAAATGAAATGACCAAAGAATGATGAATAAATAACATGTAAATGTCCTAAACTCACCACAACCTTGTTGAAGAAGTCTTAAGATATGTCAATGACTGCTCCAAGATGCTTGATGATTGCTTGATTGAATGATGCTTTGATGAATTGAATGCAAGAATGCAAGTGAATGTTGAATGAGTGAATGCAAGTGAATGGGGGTTAAAATGGATGTAAAAAAAGTTATTTATACACACTTATGCCCTAATACCCTAATAATACAAAATCACATGCTGACATAAGATATTTTTGAATAAAAACCCAAAAGAAAATTTGAATTTTTGTGAATTTGGAGCCAAGAGGCACTCATTCTTCACCCATGGCGAATGGGTCCCACCTTAGGCTTGTAAGTGGGTGTTAGGAATTATATTGCATTTAATGTTGTTTGTTGGGTTTAAATTCAAAAATACACTTAATTAAGTCTTATGAGTGCATGAAGGGGTCACATAAAGCATAAGAAAGGTGTAAATAGTGAAATCAAGCCTAGAAAAGTGTGAAATCTTGTTACAAGGCTTTACAACACTTTAGAATAGGATTTGATAAGTGATGAAAAGGTGATTTTAAGATGAATTGTAATGAAAATAGTCTAGAACAGTGTAGAAATGTGTTACAACACTTCACAACACCTTCACAAGACAACATAATTTGAATTTTAAGGACCTAATGTGAATGCAAAAGTTACATTGCAACATTAAATCAAACCAAAATAAGTCAAGCATCATGAGAGAAAGACCTAAAAGACCATGCAAATCTCAATGATACATTTTTCTATCGTACAATGATGCCTTAAGTCGTAGACAACATATTTCCTCAATAGTGACAATCGAAACCAAATTTAAAGGCTACTTGTATTTTAGAAATGCAAGGAGGATGAGTACTATGATCAACTTATGAAAGCACTCACAAGAAATATGCAAGATGAAAGGTATGAGGGATTTCACTTTGAACCTAATGGATTACTAAGGTATAAGGGAAGAATGTATTTTCCTAACTTTGAAGAGTTAAAGAATCTTGTATGGAAAGAAGTTCATGAAGCACCATAATCTGGACATCCTAGGATGAAAAAAATGTTGGCCAATGTGAAGCCATTATGTTTTTGGAAAGGGTTGAAAGGGGACGTTGCTAGATTTGTGGCTAGATGCTTATAATGTCAAAGGGTGAAAGTTGAACATCATCATCCTACAGGCTTATTATATCTGCATGATATTCTAGAGAGTAAGTGGCAAGTCATTAATATGGACTTTGTGCAAGAATTACCTATGTTAAGGAACAAACACAATGCCATTCTAGTGGTTGTGGACAAGATTACTAAGGTAGAACATTTCATACCTAGGAACCTAACTGATGGAGCTCTTGTAATAGCTGAGAAATTGATTCAAGAAGTGTTTAGACTGCATGGTATTCCTTAGAAGATTTTCTTAGATAGGGATGCACATGTGACTTCAAGGTTTAGGAAAACCTTATTTTCTATACTTGGAACTCAACTAAATATAAGTTCAACATATCATCCAAAAATAGATGGGAAAAATGAAAGGGTGAATCAAGTACTTGAAGACCTACTAAGAATGTATTACATGGATCAACAATACAAGTGAGAAGATTACTTGTCTTTAGTAGAATTTTCTTATAACAATTCCCATTAGTATGCAATTAAGACGACTCCTTTCAGAGCATTGTATGGTCAAAAGTTTTGAACCACTATAAGTTGAGATAAACTTGAGGATAGGGTGAGTCTTGGGCCAGAGATGTTGGCTGAAATGGAGGAACAAGTTAGAATTGTTAAGAAAAGGCTAGTTGAAGCCAATGATAGGAAAAAGAGCTATGCAGATGTTGAGCGGGTACCTAGGAATTTTGTAGTGGGTGATAAGGTGTTGTTAAGGGTTAAACCTCATAAGAGTTCCATCAAGTTTGGAAATCCATCCAAACTAGCTCTATGCTATGTAGGTCCTTTTGAGGTTCTTGAGGAAGTGAATCCTATAGCTTACTGAATTGCATTGCCACCAACTCTTTCCTAGATGCATAACATCTCTCACGTTTCTTACCTAAAGAAGTCGGTATGTGTAGGATCATGATGGGCCAAAAAGTGGCAATATTATGGGTATTTGTAGGGTATATGGCTGACGATTTTTTTTACTCAAAATTGATTAAACGAAAAGGGTTTTTAGAGGAGATTCTCAGCTTTCCACCAATATAAATTATGCTTTAATTTGAATTTAATAAATAATTATTATTCATTTTCTATTCGAATTACGACTAAAGTCCTGATCGATAGGATGATTGAAAAACATCTATAACTTTCAAACGGTATCACATTTTTTGAATCCAAAACATGCGTCACATTTTATGCTTCACATACTATAGGATTACAAAAAGAAAAATTAAATTTCATGAAGTTTTGACCAAGTTAAGGTGGTTAGACATATGATTTTTTATATTTTTTAAAAGTTGTAATAAAAAATTCATAATTAGTTATTTACTTTGAAAAAATTATAAAAAAATATGTATCACATCTGGACATGATTCCTGTACTTATATATAAAATCTTATAAAAAATATTATCATTTTATTATGGTTAGGATGGTCAGACAGACACCTACTTCTTATTTTTTCCCTGAAATTTAAGTACTACTGCATTGAAATTTCAAATTTTCACCAAATAGATTTTATTTATTTTTATATAAACCTAGTAGTTTAGAAAGTATATTCAATTTTCTATAGATTTTGTTCTTACATATTTTTGAAATAATATAGATAACTTATTCAAATTTTTACATCAAGTTTCCTAACATTGAGTTTTTCTTAATTTTTTGCCACTTAAGGGCCTATTTTTTCCATAATGATCCTGCACATACCCAAGTATATACTAGGAGATAATTATGTAATTGATTGGAATGCTTTCTAGGTACATGGTCCAAGAGTTGTAACAATCGAGCCTATCAAGGTGATCAAAATGTGTAAGCTTCACTGGGTATGTGCAGGATCATCATGGAAAAAATATGTCCTTAAATGACAAAAAATTTAGAAAAATCAAAGTTAGACAACCTAATGTAAAAATTTGAATAAGTTATCTATATTATTTCAAAAATATGTAAGAATAGAATCTGTAACAAATTGAGTGTAGTTTTTAAACTACTAAGTTTATTTTAAAAAAATCTATTTGGTGAAAATTTAAAATTTCAATGCAATAGTACTTAAATTTTAGGGAAAAAGTAAGAAGTGTTTGTCCGACCACCCTAACCACAATAAAATGATAATATTTTAGATATAAAGAGGAATCATGTTCTGATGTGATGTATATTTTTTGTAATTTTTTTTCAATTAAATAATTAATTATGAATTTTTTATTCCAACTTTTAAAAAATATAAAAACTCATATGTTTGACCACCTTAACTTGGTCAAAACTTCATGAATTTCATTTTTTTTAAAAATCCTATAGTATGCGAAGCATAGAATGTGATGCATGTTTCAGATTCAAAAAATGTGATACCATTTGAAAGCTATAGATGTTTTTCAATCAACCTATCAATCAAAACTTTAGTCATAATTCAAATAGAAATGAATAATAATTTTTTATTAAATTCAAAGTAAAGCATAGTTTATATTAGTGGAAAGCTAAGAATCTCCTTTAAAAACCCTTTTCATTTCATCAATTTTGGGTAAAAAAAAAGTCATCAGCCACATACCCTACACATACCCATCATATCTCCACTTTTTGGCCCATCATGATTCTGCACATACCCCGCTTCTGTAATAGAGAGGTTCTATAGTGCAAAATCCAATTTGACCAGTATGTAGAAGAATTTGTCATTGAGAAGACTATGCTGAAATATAGAAAACGTTTCTACATGTCTTACATGCTTTTGAAAGTGCTAGAAAAACATTTTTTATTTTTTATTTTTTAAATTTATGTTTGCTACATAAAATCATCAAGGATGATGATTCACAATGGGGGAGTATGTTACACCCCGTTGTATGTTTACCTATTTACTATTACTATGTTAGGGGTAGATTATTGCATATGTGAATGTATTTCAAATTTTGATTAGAATATGTGTGTGTGTGTGTGTGTGTGTGTGTGTGTGTGTGTGTAAGATAGGGCGAATTCAGTTGTAAGAATATGAGCAACAAACAAAAGAGAGAAAATAACAACTAAAAACACCCTACACCTCAAGATTAGCTTAAAGATTAACTAAACAAAGAAAAATGTAAGAGTTCACCTTGTTGAGTTCGCCTTTGGTTGGTCCTTTGATCTTCGATATTGTATGCTCATTGGATGGCAAGAGATGCAAGCTAAAAATGGGATGAGGATGGAGAGATGATTAAAAATGGATGCAAATATGGAAATTTGGCTAAGTATGGTTCAAGAAATTTTTTGCAAGAGTTTGGCTAGCATGAATGATCTCTCCCAAAATAAGAGAAAAGAGGGGGTATTTATAGAAAATTTCAAATTCTCTAGGGAAACAAATGGTCAATATTGAGCCACCAAGATCAAGATGTAGGGCTAAGGTGAGTTGAGAACTCACAAACCCTCACATCTTGACATGTGGCATGTGAAGTGACTTGAAAAAGATGATGTGTACATAAGGTGGAAAGAGAGTACATGACATGGAGGTACTACATAGTACTTTGGGATTGGACAAGATCTCCTCATAAAGGAGGTCCTTGTTCCCATGTGGGTGAGAGGACATGTGGCCAATTAAATTTTTTTCAAATATCCTCATGGGGATGAGAAGGAATTTTAAATTCCAAGGAATGCATTGGAGGATTAAATGTGAATTAAAAATTCACATGGGGAATGGAGTGCCTTCTTCGAAAGAAGAAAGCCTTTAATGAAGTTGACTTATAACACATTCCATAAATGGTATGGGGATTAGGTTGACCTAACTAAGTGATTAAGGTTGTGCAAGTACTTGATTAGGCAAATTAATGAAGATTAGAGGCAAGTGGGAAATTATGGAAGATGAGACCCTAATGATGATTAGGGGTGTGCACATCTTAATCATAAATTAATTATGATTAAGAAAGATAGTTAGAGACCAACTTGCAAAAGTTGGAGGATGTGACAATGAGAGAGAAAGTGAGGAATTTGAAAATAAATTTTAAAATTCCAAAAGATAATATGACTAAATTAAATAAAGTGATACATTTATTTAATTTAAAGAGAAAAGAGGGGAAAAGTATTTATTAAATTAAATACTTTAGAAACCTTATGGCAGACATGAAATATTAATTAAATGAGTGATTTAATTAATACCAGCAAAAGGGATGAAGTAAATGGGTAAATGGATGATTAAAGAGATGCCTTTGACCATATGGAAGTGGTCAAATTTAGGTGTCTACATTTTTCCCCTCTTCGAAATACTATTGGGATAATAGGTTTTTAAAGAAGAATAAAATACAGACAACTCTATGGAAGAAGTGACCGAAAAGGAGTTGCCCCAGATGGGAGAGACTGCGAGCTACCCGAACGGAGGAGAATTAAAGGGGATGCCCCGGTCTCACAAGAGAAGGATTATGACAGAAGGTTGGGAGAGAATGGTAGGGTATGCCCCCTTGAGAAGGCAAACGAGGAAGGAAAAGGGGCCTCAGACAACTTCTCAAAAGTATGAAGTGGTATATGTTGTTGGAAAGAGCATAAAAATTTGAGAAGATTGGCTCTTGAATAGAGGAAAATGGGTATACAATGTGCAAATGGCAGCCTTGAGAAGATAGGGGGGAGGGAGTTAGTTGAGGGGAAAGCAGATTAAATAAAAGGAAAAAATTCCCTTTATTTTAAAAGGTAAAAAGGGGGGAAAAAGCTATAAAAGGTAATTCTAGGAATTACCTCTCCTCATTTGGACAGCTGTCAAGTGAGGAGGAGAGGGAGAAAAGGAGAGGGCAAGAGGGAATAGATATGATACCGAAATACAATACCGACATCATTCATCGGGCAGACGAGAGACATCGATTATTTGTCGAGTGTGTTGTGCCACACCAGGTTAGTTCGAAACCCCACCTTGTGATTGTGGTCAATTTTGCTAAATTTTTTCAAAAAGGAAAAAATGGGTTTTGTTAGGTGGCTTGGGAGGAAACATGGGTTAAAGGGAAAAACGTTTGGGGGCAGGGGATGGGTTATGTCTAGGGTGGGGGGGAGGCTTGATACTTGGGGGGGGGTAGCCGAGTCTAGGGGGGTCTGCCTGGGCTCTGACGGGTTCACCCGAGCTAGGCGGAGGTCTGCCTAGCTGAGCCTGGGCGGGTCCGCCTAGGCTCGGGTGGGTCCGCCTGAGCTGGGCAGAGGACAGGCTAGTCGAACCCACCCAAGTCGGGTGGAGGCCTGCCCAGTAGGCTTGGGTGGGTTCGCCTGCGAGCTTGGGCAGGTCCGCCCGCGGGATCAGGTGGGTACACCCGAGCATCGGGGTGGGTCCACCCATGGAGCTAGGTAGGTTTGCCTAGGGCTTAGGGCAGGATGTCAGGATGGCCAAAAAGACAAAGGCAGGGGAAGAGGGGGGGTTAAAGGTGGGTTGAAGAAGGGAAAATCTTGGGGCAGGAAGAAGTAGGATAATAAAATGGGAGAAAAATGACTCCAAGAGAAACTAACAAAGTGCTGCTACTATGGATGCAAAATGTTGAGAGTTTGTAGACGCAGGAGAGATGGTTTGAGGTGCTGGTGAGATGCATGGCAGTGATGATGGGTTCAGATCATCAGAGACTAGCAGAGGCAAGAATAGTTCACATGCTATCATACCCAATGATTAAGGCCCACAGGGCCATGCTAACAACCCTGATAGAGCTCTGAGATTCAGCGACATCGACATTCCATCTACCAACCAGGGAGATGATAGTGACCTTGGAGGATGTTTCACAGATTCTAAGGCTCCCCATAGCAAGGCTTGCAGTTAGCGAGTGTTGGGTAGCGGGCGAGGCACTTGATCAGTCCATGCATGTTATATTTGGTAGTGACAATCTACCGATTCAATGACAACAGTTGCATGTGGACAAATGCCTATCTTGCATGGTACCAACATTGTCTTTGTACCTAGCAGGACTGATTAGTGGGATCTTAGTGCTAGATCAGAGTGGTCAATTTTTGCATCTCAGGCTTGTCGGGATGATTCATCATATCATCGAGGGCCAAGAGGGTCAGTTTGCATGGGGGAACTACATACTGGCATAGCTGTACCGAGATATGCACAGGGTATGCTATCAGAGGGGGCTGAGTGTGACACATGTCACACTGCTATAGGTTTGGCCTTGGGAGCACATCACGGTGACCAGGCCGATTGTGCACAGAGCAGGAGAGCAAGATGACAGAGAGACCATGGCCTGGGGATGGGGGGCAGAGGTGGGAGCGATACTGCGGTATTGAGATGTTAGAGATGTAGATGTATGGAGGAGATGACTAGATGATGTACAGGAAGAGATGATAATATGGCGTATGTATATACTACGATGCTTTATGGGCTGGAGGGATGATGATGAGGCACACAATGATTACTTCTTTACCCACTGTTATATTGTTGGGAAAGGTCCACTTGTAGTGGAGCTGCACATACCTGATCAGGTGACGCAATAGTTAAGAGTGAGAGAGGATATTCCAGCAGGGCAAGTGATGTTCCGACAATTGACACTAGAGCGGCCATGGGGGGCTGAGCTGGATTTGGATGCAGTGTGGGAGGAGCTAGAGGCACTGTAGTTTGTGCCATACCCAGACAGGTGGGAGGGGGAGAGAGATGCAGGGGTGATAGACTGATATCGGTAGTGGTTTAGGTGACATCCACCTCCACGGATTACCCCAGTAGTGCCAATTGAGGGGACCCTAGGATTCGGGTCAGAGGATGAGAGATGGCTAAGGGCGGTAGGACTAGTACCCTGAGGATGACAGAGAGGAGGCTAGGTGAGAGGAGGATAGCAGGGGGAGAGAGGAGGTAGGTAGAGCAGCTGAGGAGCCAGTGAGGGTGGGCTAGAGGAGGAGATGATAGCACAGAGCCTGAGGAGGAGATGGAGCAAAATAGGGAGAGGATGAGGTTAGGGTTGCGGCATAGAAGGATAGGGGGCCAGAGGTCCAGAGAGAGAGGATCCAAGAGATACGTGCATCCCCAGGAGGGTAGCAGTAGGAGAGAGAGGGGGAGGCCAAGGCCAACAGAGCGTGGGAGACACAAGAGGGAAGAAGTGATAGAGATAGGAGGAGGGCGAGGCCAACAGAGCATAGGAGAGGATGACAGGGAGAGGGGGAGCCCCCTTGATGATTGATGTGGATGAGATGGAGGTGTCGACAAAGAGCGAGGGTTATGAGCCACAGGAGATGGACATTGATATTGATGTGCATGACATCACCCCACTGTCGACATCACCACCTAGAGGAGAGGATCCCGTAGTGGTGTTGAGAGACTCTAGAGAGATTGTGCCTTAGCAAGTAGTGATTACGATAGACAGAGGCATGGCAAATCAGATTAGAGGTAGTGCTGAGCGAGCTATAGGCACAATTTTCATAGGGTGAGAGAGATTACTTAGTCTTGGCCACACTGGTGTCTGATGTGGAGAGGATTTTGATGAGAGAGAGAGACGGGGTACAAGATGAGGTAGTTGACCTGTGGGAAGAGATAGAGAGATTGCTAGCAGAGATGGCTAGGGGAATGAGGAGGGAGATGTAGTGAGATGGGAGCTAGATCGTTTGGTGGCAGAGGCAGCAATACGAAAGATTGTTGGAGGGAGGACAGGGTAGGAGCCATCAAAGACTGAGACATGGACTACCAAAGATATAAATGGTTTGTAGGGACAGCTAGAGTAGCTACGGAGAGAGAGAGAGAGCAGATTTGCACCAGGAGTGGGCTGAGCTCAGAGACAGAGTGGAATATTTAGAGTAGATGGTAGGGGATATGGGATTGATGTAGCAGAGAGAGGAGGAGATGAGGAGAAAGATATGCATGCTACAGTCAGAGAGAGATGTGGCATAGGAACAGGTGCAGGTCATAGAGGTAGATAGGGATGTGCTACAGGCACATGCTCAGGTGGCCGAGAGTGAGAGGTAGGTGGCAGAGACATAGGTTCAGTCTCTCTAATTGCAGCATAGGGATGCAGTGGTGTCACAGGTGTTAGGTCTTTGATGGGAGTGAGATTCGGCTGAGTTGAGACTTTAGGCATTTCAAAGGGATAGGGATGCAGTGGAGGCTCAGGCACATGCCGTGAATAGGGAGAGAGATTGGTGCAGGAGCACCTAGGAAGCATTAGGTAGCACTAGGCAAATTTGTGAGCCTAGGATGAAATTTTGTGGTTTTAATGCTTTAAGGTCATGTTGACCATTTAGTTTTGAGTTAGAGGTGTTAGAACATGTTAGGAGTAAGGTTGATTAGTAGCTCATGGTAGAATGGAAGAGTTTAGCAACTTGTCTCCACTAGGATTCACTAGGAATTGGCAATAAAGCCCAAAATGTTGCATTTGTGCAATTTTGGCCTAATATGGTGGTTATGTCCGACCAAGGGGAGAAGTAACCATTTTTATAAGGAGGACCTTGACTTGGAATTGAGGTTGGAATCATTGGAGTTTGCAATTAGTTTGAAATAAAGAAAACAGTGATATTTTGTTTGTACATTTCTTGTTTTGTTCCTATTTTTGAATTAGTAGATTAATGGCTTGATCATGGAAATTTGTATAGCTTAGAATGTAGTGAGATTGTCTTCAAGCATTGTTTGGTACAGTAGATAGTAGGTTATCCGCTTCCAAAATTTCTTGTAAATACTTTGTTCTTTCTTCAATTGCTGTTTTGACTGGTAGACTGTGAAAAAATGGGGTTTTAGCTCACATTACCACTATATCCAAAGTACGGGCTAGTGGGAAATGTGGCTAGGCTCCATGTCTATAAATAGGTTAGGGTTAGGAGTCTATAGGATTCAAAGTATCATGGAGAAAGTTCTTTCCTAGGCGAGCTTGACAGTGCCCGGTTAGGAAAGATAGTGAAAACGAGCACTAAAGTTGTAGGGGTGTCAATCCCCTAGCAAACCTAGGTGTGTGGTGGATGTAGGAAGCCTTACAAAGGCTTGGCATGAAGGAAGTGGTTTCACCAGTCCATTTGGTGATTGAAATAAGCTGACAGTTCGCTGCGTGGTCAGGAAATGGCCTAAAAAAGCCCTAATTCTTGAAAAGTGAGGATTACGCCTGTGTACAGACAGTGAAGGTCTATCACCTCAAAAATATTTGAGAGGTAGGAAAAAGAACTAGGATCCCCAAAGGAAGTTTGGAATGTTCTTTAGAAAGATTGGAGATTAAGCCACTTTTCTCGGGTTAGGAGGCCTAATTGGGACTCAAGGGCTAGTAGCCTTTTTAAACCCTAGAAGAGGGTTTGGTGAGAGTGATGGAGAATTGGAGATTGGTGGATGATCAAGAACCCTAGGGGGATGGTCTTGAAGCCATGGGAGACATCACACCCCTGCATCGAATTAGTGAAGGTTGGAGATTTAGCTAGCCTTTAGGAAAATTAAGGGCTAAGGAGAGAATGGCAGAGAGAGCACCAAGATTGGCTTGGTTAGGGAAATGGAGATGATAGTAGGTTTGGCCAGGAGAACCAGGGGTGCCTAACAAGCATTAGGGCCTATAGGTTAAGGTGGTGGAGAGTGACACCAAAGGGATTCGCCAAGGTGAGACCAAGAGCATGGAACAGTGAGTGTTCCATCCAACCCTACCCTATCAGATTGGTATCAGAGCAAGAAAAAGATTTGGGAAGAATCTTGTATGTTAGACCTTGAATCTAGTGGTTCTACCATCATGGTGACAAATGCTGAATTGGCGAAGATGGTCGAAGAACAAGAGGAAGACAATAAGTTGTTAAAAGAAAGAATAGACCAACTTGAGAAAGCATTGAATAATGTGCAGTTGGAAGGAAGGGTACCAAAGAAAGAAGAGGTTGCTAAGGAAGACAAGATCCCTGAACCTGACCCTTTTTTGGAAGAAGAGCCTTTCTTGAAGGCATTGAAGGCTTTGAGTGGAAAAGGACTTGAAGGCATACCACTGTTTAGTGGAAAAATGGAAGCTGATTTAGTTGTGGATTGGACAGAGGGAATGGAAAACCATTTTGAGTGTGATGGGGTCATAGAAGCACAAAAGGTAAAGGTGGCCAAATCAAGGTTAAGAGGTTCTACCTTGACATGGTGGAAGTTCATTCAGACAGAGAGGGAAAAGGAAGGCAAGCAACCTATCTCTACTTGGAAGGGAATGGTTGCCAAGGTAAGAGAAGCATACATGCCAGATGATTATGAGATTCAGTTACACAAGAAGAGATAGAGTTTGAGGCAAAGAGACTGAGATGTGAACACTTACACTGAGGAGTTTCAAAAACTTTGTATGAGGTCTAATGTGACAGAGGATGAAAGTATTAAGGTGGCTAGATACCTTAACAGTTTGAAATGGAACACCCAGGAAGAGATGACTCTTCTAAGTCCGAAGACAGTGCACCAATGCTATCAATTGGCTATTAAGATTGAGGAAAGAAGCAGGAGGAAACAAGAACAGACTTCTAAGGGAAAAGGCAAAGGAAGAGATCAAAGAGATCAAAGAGGACAGTGAGGTGGCTACCAAGGTAGAGGCAATGACCAAAGAAACCAAGGAGAGTTTAAATCCATAGATCATAGCAATGAAGCACCTTCTAGAGGAGGGTATAACAGAGGTAGAGGAACTCAAGGAGGTTCAAATAGAGGAAGAGGAGTAGGCAGGAGCAATTCTTACTTTGCCAATATGAAGTGTTACCATTGTGGACAAGTAGGACATCCAACTTATAGGTGCCCGGAGAAAGCATCTTCATCAAGTACTGAGAAGAGAGTGGCATATGCACAAGAGGACACCATGAGTGTCAAATCACCAGAGGTTAGTCACATTGAATCAGAAGTGGGGGAAAATCTAATGTTTAGTAGAGTTTTGATCAGACAACCGGTCAAGGAAGAGCCAAAACAGAGAAGAGCCTTATTTAGAGTGAAATGCAAAATACTTGGGAAAGTATGCAAGGTCATTGTGGATTCAGGTTCAACTGATAACATCATCTCTGAGGAGGCAGTAAGGAAGTTGAAATTAGAGAAAGTACCCCACACCAATCCCTACAAGGTGACATGGTTGAACAAAGAACATAGTGTTCTTGTCAATGAGTAGACAACGGTGGAGTTCTCCATTGGAGGATACAAAGACAAGCTAGTTTCTGATGTTTTACCCATGGATGCATACCATCTTCTATTGGGCAGACCATGGTAGTATGACAGAAGTGTCATGTATGATGGAAAAGAGAACACCATTTCTTTCAAGAAGGATGGGAAGACATTTAAGTTGTAGTCACTATCAGAAGAGGAAGAAGGATAGTCAAAGACCCCCAGTGTCTTGTTGAGTAGTGGTAAGGAATTCCTTAACAACCTACATCAAGGAGGTGAAGGATATGTTGTTATGTTGCAACCTAAAGAAGGGAACAAGGCTGAGAAAACAGTTATACCTGGAGCAGTCCAGAAGTTGCTTGAGAAGTATAAGGACATGGTGAGTGATGGAACACCAGCAACCTTACCTCCACAAAGAGCCAATAGTCATTAGATTGACTTCATACCAGGGGCTTCATTGCCAAACAAAGCAGCATACAAACTTACACCAGATCAGAATCTAGAGGTAGCTAGACAAGTGCAAGAGTTATTGGATCAAGGATTGATTAGGAAAAGTATCAACCCATGTGTAGTACCAGTGGTCTTAGCAACCAAGAAATCAGGAAAGTGGAGATTATGCACTAATTCTAGAGCAATAAATAGGATCACCATTAGGTATAGGTTCCCTATTCCTAGAATTGACGACTTAATGGATTGTCTTGGAGGAGCTCAATACTACACAAAGTTGGATCTTAAGAGTGGATACCATCAAATCAGAATTAAGGTTGGTGATGAGTGGAAGAAAACATTTAAGACAAATGATGGGTTATATGAATGGAGAGTGATGCCATTTGGTCTCTCTAATGCCCCTAGCACATTCATGAGGCTCATGAATGAGGTGCTCAAGGACTTTACAGGGATATTTGTGGTAGTATATCTTGATGATATACTCATCTTTAGTAAGACAACAAAAGAACACCTAAAGCATGTGGAGATGGTTCTTAGAAGATTGCAAGAAGAGAAGTTAGCCATCAATCTAGAGAAATGTGAGTTCTTCAAACAGGAGCTTGTGTATTTGGGGTTTGTAGTATCCCAAGGATCATTGAAGATGGATCCAAGCAAGGTGGAAGCCATCCTAAACTGGCCTACACCAACCACAAGGACTGAGGTAAGAAGTTTCCATGGTTTGGCTCAATTTTATAGAAAATTCATAAGGAACTTTAGTGGTATCTGTGCACCAGTCCTAAATACAATCAAGGGTGGTTTAAAAACTAAGTTTGTGTGGACTCAAGAAGTTGAGAAAGGGTTTGAGAAACTGAAACAAGAGGTGGAAACTCAACCTATTCTCTTATTACCTAGTTTTGACAAATTGTTCACTGTTGAATGTGATGCAAGTGGAGTGGCAGTAGGAGGAGTGCTAAGTCAAGAGGGCAAGCCTATAGCCTTCTTTAGTGAGAAGCTCAATGAAGCAAATAAGAGGTATTCAACTTATGACTTAGAACTTTATGCTTTGGTTCAGTCACTTAGGAAGTGGAGGCATTACCTTCTACCCAAGGAGTTTGTAGTCTTTACTGACAATCAGACACTTAGCTATATCAACACTCAAGAGAAGTTGAGTAATAGGCATTTGAAATGGATGGAATACATCCAAGCTTTTACTTTTACCATTAAGCATAAGAAGGGACAGTTGAACAAGGTGGCAGATGCACTAAGTAGGAGATTGCTGATAGTGCAAGAGATACAGATCAAGAGCATTGGCATAGATATTTTCAAGGATCTCTATGGTGAAGATGAAGACTTTTCAGAGGCCTACAAGGTATGTTTAGACTTTGAGAATCATTTTCATAGTCAATACTTTGAGTATACTTTGCAAAGTGGTTTGTTGTTCAAAGGAAATCAGTTGTGTGTTCCAAGAGGATCAATGAGAGAAAACCTCATTCAAGAGAAGCATAATGGAAGTCTTAGTGGACATTTTGGCATCAACAAGACATTGGAACTAGTGCAGAGGTTCTACTATTGGCCTAAGTTGGCAAGAGATGTCAGAAAATATGTGGAGAAATGTGTGGTGTGTATGAAAGCTAAGGGAGGAGCTAGTAATGCTGGTTTATATCAACCCCTACCCATTCTTAACAAACCATGGGAGTGTGTAAGCATGGATTTTGTGGTAGGCCTTCCTAAGACCAAGACTGGTTTTGACAGTGTCTATGTAGTAGTGGACATATTTAGCAAAATGAGTCATTTTATCCCTTGCAAAACTACTCATGATGCTAGTTACATAGCTCATCTCTTCTTCAAGGAAGTTGTAAGGATCCATGGATTGCCTTTGAGCATTGTTTTAGACAGGGATGTGAAGTTCATGAGTCACTTTTGGAAGACTCTATGGAGTAGATTGGGTACCAACCTGTCATTTGGATCAACTTACCATCCTTAGACTGATGGTCAAACAGAGGTGGTTAATAGGGTGCTAGGTAATCTTCTAAGGTGCCTAACTAAGGAGTATGGATAGACATGGGATATGGTTATCTCACAAGCTGAGTATGCTTATAATTATAGTGTGAACCAGACCACAAGGAAGAGTCCTTCTGAAGTTGTCTATGGGATGCACCCAAGAGGCATATGTGAGGTCAGAGATCTTGGAGCTATGGAACATAGAAGTGGACATGCAGAGGACTTCAGTCAAACCATGAAAGAGATTCAAGAGCAGGTGAAGAAGACAGTCACCGAGGCTACATAAAAGTTGAAGGAGAAGGTAGATTTGTCAAGGAAGGATGTACAATTTGCAGTAGGAGACTATGTCATGGTCCACCTCAACAAATCAAGGTTACAGAAGGGTACATCAACCAAGTTGCAGATGAAGAGAGTGGGTCCATGCAAGGTATTGGCCAAGTATGGGAAAAATGCATACAAGGTGGAGTTACCTACAAATTTAGGAATTTCACCAGTGTTTAATGTAGCTGATTTGATCAAATATAAGGGATCAGCCAATGATTTAGATTAGACCAACAGGGAAATCTTCAAGGATGTAAGCAACATACCCCTACCTACTCCAGACAAGCAACACGCAGAATGAATCTTGGAGTCAAGAGTTCAAACGTCTACAAGGCATAAGGTGTACATGGAACACCTTATCAAGTGGAAGAAAAAGCATGAATCAGAAGCCACATGGGTACAAGATCGGTTCAAGAAGTTTGGTATTGACCTATCATTGATCTCTCCTTCCATTCCTTAGTGTTTGGGCAAAGAGGGGGAGAATGGTGCAGGAGCACCTAGGAAGCATTAGGTAGCACTAGGCAAGTTTGTGAGCCTAGGATGAAATTTTGTGGTTTTAATGCTTTAAGGTCATGTTGACCATTTAGTTTTGAGTTAGAGGTGTTAGAACATGTTAGGAGTAAGGTTGATTAGTAGCTCATGGTAGAATGGAAGAGTTTAGCAACTTGTCTCCACTAGGATTCACTAGGAATTGGCCATAAAGCCCAAAATGTTGCATTTGTGCAATTTTGGCCTAATGTGGTGGTTATGTCCGACCAAGGGGAGAAATAACCATTTTTTTGAACCTTTATAAGGAGGACCTCAACTTGGAATTGAGGTTGGAATCATTGGAGTTTGCAATTAGTTTGAAATAAAGAAAACAGTGATATTTTGTGTGCATTTCCTATTTTGTTCCTGTTTTTGAATTAGTAGATTAATCGCTTGATCATGGCAGTTTCTATAGCTTAGAATGTAGTGAGATTGTCTTCAAGCATTGTTTGGTACAGTAGATAGTAGGTTATCTGCTTCCAAGATTTTTTGTAAATACTTTGTTCTTTCTTCAATTGCTGTTTTGACTGGTAGACTGTGAAAAATGGGGTTTTAGCTCACATTACCACTATATCCAGATTATAGGCTAGTGGGAAATGTGGCTAGGCTCCATGTCTATAAATAGGTTAGGGTTAGGGGTATGTAGGAGTCAAAGTATCATGGAGAAAGTTCTTTCCTAGGTGAGCTTGATAGTGCCCGGTTAGGAAAGACAGTGAAAACAAGCACTAAAGTTGCAGGGGTGTCAATCCCCTGGCAAACCTAGGTGTTTGGTGGATGTAGGAAGCCTTACAATTGCTTGGCATGAAGGAAGTGGTTTCACCAGTCCATTTGGTGATTGAAATAAGCTGACAGTTCACTGTGTGGTTAGGAAATGGCCTAAAAAAGCCCTAATTCTTGAAAAGTTAGGATTACGCCTGTGTATGGACAGTGAAGGTCTATAACCTCAAAAATATTTGAGAGGTAGGAAAAAGAACCAGGATCCCCAAAGGAAGTTTGGAATGTTCTTTAGAAAGATTGGAGATTAAGCCACTTTTCTTGGGTTAGGAGGCCTAATTGGGGCTCAAGGGCTAGTAGCCTTTTTAAACCCTAGAAGAGGGTTTGGTGAGAGTGATGGAGAATTGGAGATTGGTGGATGATCAAGAACCCTAGGGGGATGGTATTGAAGCCATGGGAGACATCACGCACCCTTGCATCGAATTAGTGAAGGTTGGAGATTTAGCTAGCCTTTAGGAAAATTAAGGGCTAAGGAGAGAATGGCAGAGAGAGCACCAAGATTGGCTTGGTCAGGGAAATGGAGATGATAGTAGGGTTGGCCAGGAGAACCAGGGGTGCCTAACAAGCATTAGGGCCTATAGGTTAAGGTGGTGGAGAGTGACACCAAAGGGTTTCACCAAGGTGAGACCCAAAGCATGGAACGGTTAGTGTTCCATCCAACCCTACCCTATCAGAGATGCTACAGAGGTACGGATGCAGACACTGCAGAGTGAGCAAGACACAACACAGGCTCACCTGCGGGAAATGCATGGTGCAGGGGGTGAGCCAAGGGCAAAGGTATAGGGGTTACATGCATAGCTACAGGTTATAGAGGCTAAGAGAGATAGGGCTATAGAGCAGGTACAATAGGTGATAGAGGCACATGAGGCCTAGGTATAGGAGTAGAGAGCTATTAGCAAAGATTGGGATAGGTATAGACTTGAGCGGAATGCCATTAGGAATTAGGCTGCTCAGCGGGAAGAATATATGTAGGAGGTGAGTTACTGGAAGTGTGCATATGAGCATGTTGTTCCAAATCTAGCACAACACACAACACACTATATTAGACAGGTACCTCAGATGCCGACACCATCCCAGTCATTAGGGACACATACCAGAGGATACAATGACTACCCACAAACTCCTCCTCTCAGTGGTTACCAGGGGACTCCCACGCATAGAGGGCCAGTACCAAACTCTCCTCAAAGATAAGATGTTGGTAGCTCATTGTAGAGTAGCCAGAGAGCAGATGATAGGATACCAATTTTTGATAGACATAGGATAAAGTGTTTAGTACTTATCGGCATAGATTAGAGATGCTCTACATCTCTGGATTTTGTGATGAGATGTACATTGTATTATTTTGATTATGATATGGGACAGTCCTTATTGACACTATGCATTATGTTCTTTGTGATGAATGATTCAGTTTGTGTATGCAGATGTATATGATATTTCATACTTATGTGGATGGATGATCTAATTTATTTATGTACATGTATATGATACTTCATGCCTATGTGGATGTATGAGTTGATTTATTTATGCACATGTATATGATACTTCATGCCTATGTGGATGTGTGAGTTGATTTATTTTTGCACATGTATATGATACTTCATTACTATGTGGATGGATGATTATGCATATATTAATGTTGATAACGCAGGAAGATATGAATATTTAACATAGGAAGATATGAATATTTGGTATGAAATATAATTAGGAAGTAGTCAATAATATGTTTTGGTGGGTGATAATGCATGTATTATGTAAATGGTAATATGGATGTGTATCGGTTAATTGAAACTATGATGCTTAATCTAATCAGCCTATGAACTATGAAATATGTTGAATCTATAATATAACATGAAATATGAATGAAAGATGAGTTCCTATAATGCAAACCTAAGTGTCAGTAAGGACTTGCATGGGATTGTGGATAGGTGATAGGTGTACCGTGGGTGTGATACTGTACCTATCAAAAACCAATAGTATCCTGAGAGGAAGATTAAGAGGGAAAAGAGTAAAGACTTTTGCACAACCTAAATCACAAGTCCTAGGTTATGAGGGAGGCTGAATGAAGAGTGTATGTAGTGAAATGAAATGTAATCAAGGATGCAATTTGCCATCTTCAGAGCATTGATTTTTTTGCTATAGCATAAGATACCAAATACCCTGATATGTAAGACCAAGGCGAGTTGGCATCCAATGAATGAAACAAACACAACAAACAGAAAGGCCATCCCGACACCCCAAGGTCATGATGACCTTGGTAGGGCTAGGTATTGGGATAACCACAAACACACAAGGATGCCCCAGCGTAACACAAGACCTCAGGGATTTTGGCGGGTACTACATGGGACAACTAAGAAGACAACAACAAAGAAAAGATCAAGATACGCCCCTATGTAGATGAGTCAAAGCACACCATGATATGATGGATCAAGGCGACCATGACAAGTGCTGATAGTGAGCTCAAATGATAAACAAAATCCAAAAACTTCAAAAGATCACAATTAATTTCAAAACGTCCTTTTCCATAGGATCAAGGGGATGGATGGGATTGATGTGGTTTTCTAGGAAGGATGCATCCTATTGATACTGATGATGGATACTAAACTAGAATGACCCAGTTTCATGCAAGATGTTTTCCATTAGCCTGATGTCTTGACACTAGGAGATTTATTTTGTGAAGAACGAGCTAGACAAGGACACAAACTGACACACCCTATAGACCTAGGGGCTCGGGGGCCGATAAGAGATTAACCTTTCCCACATGAAAGCATAGAGCCCTCATAGTTCAAGAAAAGACCATGGATAAAGTGGAAAGAGGATGTTGATGGAAGATGCTGGATGACCAACATGGGATGGTTAGAAAAACTTGGGGGCAGATCAAATGATTTGCCTTGCCTATGTGACAACGCAGGGGCAACGTAGTTTGACTAAGGACGCAATAGGATGAGGTCTAGATGGAGACTGACATGATAGGGGGCTATGTGATGACACAAACCAACCAATGAGAAAATGAACAACATAAGCTCATAGTGGGATACTGAAAAGCTCAAGATGAGGGATAGCCTAAATGGATTGTCCAATGCTCAATCAAAATATACCAAGCGGCTAAGGATGGGATGGGTGAGGATGATAGTGTGGATGAAAGCATAAAATAACTAGGATGCCATGTAGATAATGATTAAGCCCTCTACGGATGATGCCTGTTACCAATTTTTCACCACTCGTACTTGTCCATGGTGCCACCAAAAGGTGGTTTTCACCATAGGATGAATTTATTTCTCTTTACTATTTTGGATTTTTTTTTCAATTTTTTGATTTTTTTGATTTTTTAGGTGGGGTTACCAAGTAGACTTAGGTGTAGAACCTCTTCAGATGCATGATATTGATGGGTTCTTCAAGGGGCTTTCCTTCAAGAGTAGTCAATCTGTATGCCCCAGATCCATATTTTGCGGTTATGATGTAAGGCCCCAACCAGTTTGCCTCAAATTTTCCTTTCTTGTCCTGGTTTTCTTTAAGAATGAGATCATCAACCTGGAATTGTCGAGGATGAACCTTCTTATTGTAGTTATGCTTGAGGTAGTTCTGGATGATCGTAGGCTTTGATTCTTCTTTCATCAAGTAACTCCAGTTGTGCAAGCCGTGCAACATGAGCATCTTCCTCACTGATAAGATTTTTTAGGGAAATTCTCAGTTATGGGATCTCAACTTCAATTGGCAAGATGGCTTTGGTGCTATATACTAACGAATAGGGAGTGGCACTTGTAGGGGTGTGGATGGAGGTGCGATATTCCCAGAGGGCGGGGTGAATATGGAGGTGCCAATCTCGACTAGTGTTATTGACAACCTTTTTGAGGATGCAGATGAGGGTCTTGTTGGTTGCTTCTGCCTGACCATTACCCTGGGGGTAATAAGGTGTTGACCAAAGATGTTGGATATGAAAGGTGTCGTAGAGGTGTTTCATGGCCTGGTTTTCGAAAGGTTTTCCATTTATCAGAGAGGATGATGGATGGGATACCATATTTGTAGAGAATATGGTAAAGGATGAATTTTGAGATCTAAATACTGGTGATCTGTGAGAGTGGCATTGCTTCCAGCCACTTAGTGAAGTACTCAGTGGCAATAATTATGAATGGATGGCTGGAAGATGGTGGGTAAATCTTTCCAATCAAGTCGAAACCCCATTGAGAGAAAGGCCACGGTGCTCGGAGGGGCTGAAGATCCTATGCCGGAGCATGAATCAAATCTGCATGTTCTTGGTAGGGAAGGAATTTCTTCACAAATTCACAAGCATCATGCTCTAATGTAGGCCAATAATATCCAGCTCAGAGAATCCTTTTGGCCAGGGCCATACCATTTGAATGAGCCGCACAAACACCACTATGTACCTCCGTTAGTGCTGTGTGGGCTTCGGTCTCATTCAGACAACTAAGGAGGATCCCATCATACTCACGATGATAAAGTGTATCACCAATGATAATGTATCAGGCCGAACATTGAATAAAGGATTTTTGTTGGTTTTGTGTGAGGTCTGGGGGTAGAATATTATCATGGATATAGGTGTATATGTCCTGGTACCAGGGGGAGGCAGGACCCACGATATTGCACACCATGTCAGTCTCAGGAATATCATACGCTGCGATTAAAAGTTGTTCGACAAGGAACTCACAGTCCGTCCGATCTTTAGGCATGTCAATCAAGGAGCCGATAGTGGCCATTGCATCAACTGCTTTGTTCTATACCCTAGGAATTTGGTCAAATTGTGTGAAGGTGAAATACTTCTTGAAATCATCCACCATACGTTTATAGGGCAACAACTTATCATATTTTGTTAAGAATTCATCATTAACCGCCTTGATGACTAAAAATGAATCACCAAAGACTTTCAAGTGAGTTATATGCCATTGCTTTGCAATTCGGAGGCCGGTGAGGAGGGCTTCGTACTCTACCATGTTGTTGGTACACAGGAATGCTATCCTGAATGATTTTGGAATGTAGTCACCTTGAGGGGTGACTAATAAAATTCTTGTGCCTAATCCATTAAGAGTATAGGAGCCATCAAAATACAGTGTCCAAGCAGGCGCATCTATGACCGTGTAAACTTCTTTATCTAGAAAGTCAGTTTCCAGAGGGTAAGCATCTACTAATGGCACTTCAACTAAATGATTAGCTATGACTTGCACCTTTATGGATTTTCGCTCCACATAATCTATGTCAAATTCACTTAGGAACATGACCCACTTGGCCATGCAACTAGTTAAAGTGGTTCTAGATAATAGATACTTCAGTGGATCAATTTTAGACATTAATTTGACCGGATGGTTGAGCATGCAATGTTGGAGTTTCTGTGTGCTAAAAACTAGTGCGAGGTAGGCTTTTTCCATGGGAGAGTAGTTTAATTCATAGCCAACCAACGTTCAAATGATGTAATAGTTTGCTCTTTCTTTTGATGACTCATCATGTTGTGCCAACAATGCCTCCAGTGCGAATGAAGTGGTGGAGATATAAAGTAGGAGGGTTTTCCTAGAATAGGTGGCATCAAGATCGGTGGATGAGCTAGGTATTCTTTGATATTATCGAAACCTGTCTGACACTATTGGTTCCATCAGAAAGTGGAGTATTTCTTCAGAAGATGGGTGAATGGATGACACTTATCTGCAAGTTGGGTGATGAACCAATGGATGGATTGCATTTTCCCTTGGAGGCTTCTTAACTATTTCAGATTGCGCAGGGGTGGCATGTCTAGAATAGCCTTCACCTTGGCGGGATCAACTTCAATACCCCTTCAAGAGACTATGAAACCCAACAATTTTCCTGATGTGACACCAAAGACACTTTTTTGGATTTAGTCACAACTTGTAATGTTCCAACCATTCAAAGATATTTTTCAAGACGGTAGGATGTTCTGCTCAGGTTCTGGATTTCCTTAATAAGTTTTCGACATAATCCTCCATGATGGTATGGATGAGGTCATGGAAGATGGCTGTCATTTCCCTCTGATATTTCACCCCTGCATTTTTGAGACCAAAGGGCATAACATTATAATAGAAGGTACCCCAAGGTGTTGTGAAAGTGGTCTTGTGTTGGTCCTTAGGTGCAATTCAGATTTGATTATAACCAGAGAAACCATCCATAAGGGATAACATCTCGTGTTCTATAGTGAGGTCGACCAACATGTCAATGTTAGGCAGAGGGAAGTCATCCTTTGGGCAAGCCTTGTTAAGATCCTTGAAGTCTGTACAGATCCGAATGTCTCCATTTGGTTTGGCAACTGGTACTATATTGGAGATCCAATAAGAGTAGTTAATTGGTCTGATAAAACTTGCATCTAGTAACTTCTCCAATTCCTTCTTGACTAATAATGCGACCTATGGATGCATCTTGCGAAGCTTCTGTTTGATAGGCTTGGCATCAGGGCAAACGTCTAAATGATGAACCACTAAAGTAGGATCTAAGCCTGGCATGTTTGAATATGATCAAGCAAAGTTAATGATACCCTCTTGGAGTAACTGAACAATGACTACATATTCTAGATCTGAGAGTGATTTGGCCACATATGTGATCTTAGGAGTTTCGGTAGTACCCAGATTAACTTCTCGAGTCTCTTCAATTAGAATGGATGACCATGTAGATAACTGAGTTCTCACAAGGGGAAGATGAACATCTCCATCCTCCAGCACCTCTTTGAGGTTTTCTCCATTGAATGTGTCCTTTATTTTTACTTTTTCAAGGTCAGGAAGTGCCTCGGGGAGGTTTTCACTAGATGACTACTTTTTATTTTTATTATTCTTATTTTTGCGATTGGAGTGTTCATCCTCCCCCAATCCCATAAGGTTTACATATGTATTCATAGACATATTGATGGGTGTGTTGTCATGTAGGTCCCAAATAATAAGCTCAGGGTGACGAAGGGATAGGCTAATGGTATAGATGGATAGGCATTCAAACATGGATGATAGGTCAATGCGATCGATGTCATCGTATGCATGTATAATGGATTCCTCCTTGGGTATGTCTTCCAATGAGCCATTGTCCATGGCAACACTATTGGAAGTATTAGACGATGTTGCAGGGCCTTTCTACTTTTTATCGTATCCGATGCCTATGTTCTTTGGCAGCTTTGATGTATCAACAGGTTGCAACCACCCCTGTTCTTCTTTACCTAGGCCCCTACCTTGGTAGTTATACTTTTTTGCAAACTTAGCTGACCAAGGATATGCTTCCTAAAAGTATTCCTTTAGAGGAGGATCTGGTTTGGGTTCTTCTCGGTATACCCATTGACTTATATCCTCTTTTGGTGCATCTATCTTGATACTAGGGGACCTGAAAGTGGTAGTAGGAATGTTTTTTGCACTGAAGGTGATAGTTTTGTCTTCCTTTGGAGTAGCATGTGAAGGTTGACCATACTCGTGTGGTGATGGTAGCATGGTTGCTACATTAAGAGCAATATGCATTTTGTATTCACCACACCCCTTATCAATGATCTGGACTTTTGTGACCATAGGATTGGTGGTGGAAGATGGAGTGAATATTGTGGTGGAGGGTGGATTGATGGATGATGACTGAGATGCCCCCATTTCAACCCCAAGACAATCATGTAAATGGGGAAATGATGCTTCTAAAGTGCGACAATATTCAAATGGTTGGGGGTCAGCATATATGGTGATCTCTTGTCCACTGACTGAGAATTTTAGGCATTGATGGTACGTGGAGGGGATGACTTGCATAGAGTGTAGCCATGGGTGGCCTAGGAGGAGGTTATATGGCAAGTCCAAATCAAGGACATGACAAGTAGTGTACTGAACTACAGGTCCCACCTAGATAGGAAGACTGATAATTCCCTTTAAATTCCTTTCTACATTATCATAGGCCTTGATCATGATGATTTGATTACTTAAGTCTGCTTGGGTGTACCCCACCTATTTTATGAATTTCAAAGTACATAGATTGAGGGCGGAGCCATTATCTACCAAGAACCTTTTTACTTTATGACGAGCAACCAAGACTTCGATATACAAGGGGCGATTATGATTGGCATCAATATTTGGCATGTCATTCTAGTTGAAGTGCAGCTGAGAAAATAAAGCCAGGTGTCCTACCAAAGCTTGGAATTGCATAGGGTTGATGTCATTAGGTACATGGGTTTACTGTAAGGCTCTGTTGAGGATTTCTTGATGTACAGGAGAAGACTTAAGCATGTCCAAGATTGAGATCTGAGTAGGGGTCTTCCCTAAGTGATCCAAAATGTTGTACTTAGAGTATACAGGACTTGGCTAGGCAGATGTGGAGGCTGCAGGGACAGTGATGCGGGCTTGTCATGTAGTAACAACACACTGAGGGTCCTTGGCTTTGACATATATCATAGATACACGAGGTTCTACCTGCTCAATGTAATGGATAATACCATCGTAATTGAGGGGTACATTCTTATAGCTTACGTTATTTGTGCTGCTATCTTGGGGATTTTTGTTGGAGGTACTTGCGCCTTGATTATGGTTTGGAAAGGCATTTTGATATATCTGTAATTAAGCATTAGACAACGAAGCTTGACTAGTGTCGACTTTGATATCTCCTCGATCAATAAGATCTTGGACATAGTTTTTGAGACCTTGACACTTATTCAGAGTGTGTCATTTGATTTTATGGAACTCACAATATTCATTTTCCCTAAACCATGCAGGTTTAGGTTTGGATTTGTCAGGTGGTTTGGTGATGGGGTAGGTGATCAGATAGTTGATCTGTAACAACTTATTGAAGACGACACTCAAGGGTTCTTCTAATTGAGTATACTGGTGTTTAGCATTCCCCTGACTATTCTGATTTGGCTATTGAGGAGGACGAGGTGTCCCTTGTGGTACAGATATGGAGTTAGGTACAAATGGTTGTTATCTCTAGGATGTATTAGCCATTTGGACGTGTTTAGTATTAGTAATGCTGTCATTCACCATGTTCTTGTTCTTGTTCCAAAGACGTGGCTTATCTCCAAATGACCTTTCTTTATCATGGTTATTATTTTGATGTGCCCTTTGGAAACAAGGGAAAATTCAAGGATAGGTCCCTTTTCCACTATCTCCGTGAAAGTGGTGACATAATGTAATCTAAATTATGAGCCATGTCGGGATGAGAGTTCTCCATGAAGAGAGTGACCATGTCCTTCTCTTTGAAAGGGGTTTTCATTCAGATTGCTAGCAAAGGTTTCCCCCTCATGTTGTTTCTCTTTGAGGAGATCTGAGGTGTCAGTGTCCTCCAAATTGAAGGAGAAGTAGGAGACAAATTTTTTTGATAGGTCAACAAAAGATTTTATGGACCCTCTTTCGAGGGTCATGAACCACTCTAGGGCATTTCCTGTTAGGCTTCACGGGAATAGGAAAAATAGGTAGTTGTCATTGTGCATAACCTCTTGAAACTAGGAGTAAAACTCTTGCAAGTGCACCTTAGGATCTTTGTTCCCCCTGTATTTTTCAAACTTTGGCATTTCAAAATGTTTATGGAAGGGGATCAATGAGATGGAGGGATCGAATGGATATGGGAATATGTATTCGAATTTGAACGATTGTTTGTCAGTCCTTGCTTGAAGATCTTTCAGAGCAGCTTTGATTTCTAACAAATCTGAGTTGACTGGTGGTGGGTTGGATGGATATGGATGGTAGGATGATAAAGGATCCTGGTAAGAGAGCGTCGAAATGTTGAGGTATGGATTCTGGTAGTGGGATGATGATATCCCTTGCTGGTAAGCTGAGGGATTTTGTTGGTATGGGGGTTGTTGTTGTGAGGTATAGTACAAATTTGTTTGATAAAAATGTGAGGTAGGCTGTTGAGGAGCTTGGACGTGATGTTGCAGATTGACTTGCTGATACTGAGGGTATTGCTGCGACTGTTGGGAGGCCACATAAGGTGGTTGCTACTGGGACTACTATTGGTTGTGGTAATAGTGATGCTGCGGTGGTTGCTAATGTGATGTAAGATGTTGCAGAGGTCGAGAGAGGATGTTGTATTGTGTTTGAGCTCACGAACATAGGATGGATGCAAGGAACGGGGATATGGTTTGAGTAGGAGGTTAGGACAGATTGCTTTGCAATTGGTATGGTGGTTGTTGTGCAGACATCAGTGGGTTATGTAATGGTTGTTGTTGTTGGGGCGGGTGAGATAATGTAGAGGTGTTTTGCAATGGAGGTTGTTGGGTACCAAAGAGGGTGCTTGGTTGGGCTGTACCTTGTGGCAATCACAGAGGTGGTAGGTTAGATTGGGGAGGCTGTGGCAATGTAGTAAACGTGTTGCCCCCAGTATTGACACAAGGTGGATTTGAAAGAGGTGGTGCCATTAGCATTAGTGGCAGCAGTTGTTGAATGTTATGTGGAATGCCAAAGGCAAAAGGATCATTGGAATTAGTTGTTTGAGGAGCCCTTATGACTGAGATTGTGGGATGCGGGAGATTGCTAATAAGATATAGGACGGCGTTGCCGAATTCAGGTTGATGCCAACCTTCTACGGGAGGAACATTGGGGCGTATGAACTTCTTGGGGTGTTTTGTGAACCTCGGGGTATGTTAGGTGTGGAACCACTATACTTGGATAGGTCGATACCTGATGGCAGCTTGACACCTTTTTCAATTAAGTGAGCCAAGATTTCTTCCCCATATTTTTCAAGAAGGCAATCTATCATTGCACATTAACCGGGTTACTAAAGTGTTCCTCAAATGTAAGTTTGGGTTGAATGACCATGTTTTCATCCCTGGGGGCTGATGTGTTTTGACTGTTGATATTGGATTGTGATGATGTACCATTGTGCAAATCCCAAGGGATGTTCGCACCGTTATGGGGGTCTTGTGAGGCATTAGCTGTGTTGTTCAGATCTTGAGGGATGTTTGGTTGGGATTGTTGTTTGGCCATTTTCCTTGTTTGTGACTGGGTCTGAACAGGAATGCAAGATGATATGATGGACTAGGATGCTAGGATGACCTTGGTGATGAAAGGATTGATTTTATTTGATGATTGATTAGCCAACAAGGATGTGGCTCGATAGGATTGATTTAGGTGATTGATTCGATCAAAGTGGATTTGTTTGATGAGATCATATTGGATTAATTGGTAGACAATTGGTCGATCCAAATTGGATGATATGATGATTTGATTTGGATTGATGGTTGATTAGGATGAATGATAATGATCAGAATCTAAAACCAAGTTCAAGAGTGACCCGTGGTAACACTAGGTGTTGATTAATCGACTAAAGGGTGGATGTATGGTAATGACACCGAATCCAAATTAAGATAGAAGTGGATTGATTGGGCCAACAAGGATGATTGACTAAGGATGGATGACAATCCTAAGTTGGTTGTGATGAATGACGATTAAAGATGAACACCTAGGTCAATTTTGGATAACCGCTTTAACGAGGTTTTAGTGGAATACTGTGATCTGAAATGGGGGAAATGACAACCAAAATGTGGATTCAAAAAGGGTAAAAGAGGACTCCTAATGGGTGAATGGATGCTCAAACTAAGGGGATGAATGTTTAGGATGGCAAACGGATTCTCGAAACGGGTGTGTGGATGTTCAGAACAAGGAGACAAGTGATCAAAATGATGAAACGAGGGTCCCAAATGATGAAACAGATGAAAAAACTGATTGGTCAAGGTTCAGGTCCACCCAATGAATAAAAGATGGTCAAATTTTGTCAAAACAGGCCTAAAAGGGGTGGGTCAAAGGTTGGGTCTTCCCCTAGATGGTTTAGGTTTTCCTGTGGAGGGTGAGTTCGCATGTCCAAAGGTCAGGTGCACCTGTTAGGAAGGCAGGTCTGCCTATGGAGAAAAATTTGGTCGAAAATGACTAAAAAAAGCTCCAAAGGACTGGTTTATAGGTCAGGTCCACCCCTAGATGGATCAGGTCTGCCCCTGGATGGGTTAGGTCTGCCCCTGGAGGGAAGGTCCACCTATGGTGAAAAAGTTGATCAAAATTGGCTGAAAAAGGCTAGAAAAGGTTGGTTCAAGGCCAAGTTCACCTATTCAGAGGTCAGGTTTTCCTGTTCAGAGGTCAGGTTCACCCTTGGACAGGTTTAAACTTGAATTTTGATAAAACGACTAAGGAAAAGGACTCAAAACACAATAATCATCAATGAAAAGGATATGGCTGAGTGAAATGAATTAGACAATCACTAGTTTCACACAAAGAAGACAATTCTGACAACACAAACCTAAATCTAGTAGAGGGGGTATGGCCGACAAAGTCTTCTATTCTAGGATGAACATGGTTGCTAGGGAGTTCTCGATACACATCTGGTATGTGAGGCCCAAAACGTGAACACCAACCCATTACAAGCATGAGTTAGGAACCTTAAAGGATCAGACCAACTCTTCACGTGATCCTGACACTCTTCCAATTACAACATGGTTGGATTGAGGTACAACTTTCATTCTCCATCCTTTATATACCTCATTGGTATACGTTGTTGGAATCATCCCTTGGGGTGATGAAATCCCCAACAGGTCCCACTAAAAAGAGAAAAAGAGGTGGGTATGTGCAGGATCATCATGGAAAAATAGGCCCTTAAGTGGCAAAAAATTCAGAAAAATCAGAGTTAGGCAACTTGACGTAAAAATTTGAATAAGTTATATATATTATTTCAAAAATATGTAAGAATAGAATCTATAGAAAATTGGATGTAGTTTCTAAACTACTAGGTTTATTTTAAAAAAATAAAAATCTATTTGGTGAAAATTTGAAATTTCAATGCAGTAGTACTTAAATTTCAAGGAAAAATAAGAAGTAGGTGTCTATCTGACCACCCTAACCACAATAAAATGATATTATTTTTTAATAAGATTTTAGATATAAGTAGAGGACTCATGTCCAGATGTGATGCATATTTTTTGTAATTTTTTCCAAGTAAATAATTAATTATGATTTTTTATTACAAATTAAAAAAAAAACTCATATGTCTAACCACCTTAAGTTGGTCAAAACTTCATGAAATTCAGTTTTTTTTTTTAATCCTATAGTATGTGAAGTATAGAATGTGACGCATGTTTTAGATTCAAAAAATGTGATACTGTTTGAAAGCTATAGATGTTTTTCAATTAGGAATTTAGTCATAATTCAAATAGAAAATGAATAATAATTATTTATTAAATTCAAAGTAAAACATAATTTATATTGGCGAAAAGTTGATAATCTCCTTTAAAAACCCTTTTCATTTCATCAATTTTGAGTAAGGAAAAAGTCGTCAGCCACATACCCTACACATACCCATCATATTGCCACTTTTTG
The DNA here is from genome assembly GCA_007258455.2 of Sequoia sempervirens. Lineage (NCBI taxonomy): Eukaryota > Viridiplantae > Streptophyta > Pinopsida > Cupressales > Cupressaceae > Sequoia > Sequoia sempervirens. Next base: position 707,803,507 of record VDFB02000003.1, on the reverse strand, counting down.
GCCCTTCATGATCCTGCACATACTTAGGTGACTCAAAGGACTTGGTAAGCTACAATTTCTCATCACCCAGGATCGCCAAATGGCACAAGGGGATTGGATACGTCAAATAGCTTACCAAAAAACATGACAAACAAGGTTAATTGACACCCCTAGTTAAACTATGTGCCTAGTTAGGGGGTTAAAAACTCTTAAAACAACCAAAAAGAGTGCTAAAAAGTGAAATTTTACCTTCTAGAAAAAGCTATCTAGGTAAAATTTTCCTATCTAGAGGTCAGGTCCGCCTGTCTAGAGGGAAGGTCCACCTGTCTGTAGGTTAGGTTTGCCTGTCTATAGGTCAAGTTTGCCTATCTGCAGGTCAAGTCCACCCCTCTATGAATTTTTTTCAAAAAACACCTTCTAGAGTTTGTGGAGGGTAGGTCCACCCCTGGGCAAGGTCGGGTTCGCCTATGGAGGGCAGGTCCACCTGTTTGTCAGGTCAGGTCTACCTCTATAGGTTGGGTTCACCCCAGGAAGGTTAAATCTACCCCTCTATAGGTTGTATTCACCCCTCTATAGGTTGGGTTCACCCCAGGAAGGTTAAATCTACCCCTCTATAGGTTGTATTCACCCCTCTATAGGTTGGGTCTGCCCCTTTGTAACTTGCACTTGGAAAAAGTAAAAAAAACAACAAACGTGAAAGCAAAAGACCCGTTTGTGGGTCCCACCGGGCATGCCAGAAATGTGATAGGGAAAATTCACTTGCTAGAATATGAGCAACAAACAAAAGAGAGAAAATTACAATTAAAAACACCCTACACCTCAAGATTATCCTAAAGATTAACTAAGCAAAGCAAAATGTAAGACTTCACCTTGTTGAGTTTTCCTTTGGTTGGCCCTTCGATCTTCAATGTTGTATGCTCCTTGGATGGCAAGAGATGCAAACTAAAGATGAGATGAGGATGGAGAGATGAGTAAAAATGGATGCAAATATGGAAATTTGGCTAAGTATGGTTCAGGAAATTTTTTTGCAAGAGTTTGGCTAGCATGAATGATCTCTCACAAAATGAGAGAAAAGAGGGGGTATTTATAGAGAATTTTGAATTCTCTAGGGAAATGGATGGTCAAGATTGAGCCACCAAGATCAAGATGTAGGGATAAGGTGAGTTGAAAACTCACAAACCCTCACATCTTGACATGTGGCATGTGAAGTGGCTTGAAAATGATGATGTGTACATGAGGTGGAAAGAGAGTACATGACATGGAGGTACTACATAGTACCTTGGGATTAGACAAGATCTCCTCATAAAGGAGGTCCTTGTCTCCATGTGGCTGAGAGGACATGTGGAGAATTAAAAGTTCCTCAAATATCCTCATGGGGATGAGAGAAGGAATTTTGAATTTCAAGGAATGCATTGGGGGATTAAATGTGAATTAAATATTCACATGGGGAATGGAGTGCCTTCTCCAAAAGGAGAAAATATTTAATGAAGTTGACTTATGACACATTCCATAAATGATATGGGGATTAGGTTGACCTAACTAAGTGATTAAGGTTGTGCAAGTACTTGATTAGGAAAATTAATGAAGATTAGAGGCAAGTGGGAAATTATAGAGGATGGGACCCTAATGATGATTAGGGGTGTGCACATCTTAATCATAAATTAATTATGATTAAGAAAGAGGGTTAGAGACCAACTTGCAAAAGTTGGAGGATGTGACAATGAGAGAGAAAGTGAGGAATTTGAAAATAAATTTTAAAATTCCAAAAGATAATATGACTAAATTAAATAAAGTGATACATTTATTTAATTTAGAGAGAAAAGAGGGGAAAAATATTTATTAAATTAAATAATTTAGAAACCTTATGGAAAACATGAAATATTAATTAAATGAGTGATTTAATTAATACCGGCAAAAGGGATGAAGTAAATGAGCAAATGGATGATTAAGGAGACGCCTTTGACCATATGGAAGTGGTCAAATTTAGGTGTCTACAATATGGTTACCCTTTATTTATCTAAATCATTGGAAAAATATGAATGAATGTTTATTTCATTTGATGTTATATAATGAAATGGATATATAGAATGAATGGTTATTGAATTTGATATTCTAGCTATGAAATGTATAACGAAAATTCTTGTTTTGATGAACGATTGACTACTATGAAAATGTGTTAAGTTGGATGCAAATTCATATTCAATCCTCTAGAAGCAACTCAAGGAAGTATCACTCAGGAGAAGAACTTGGTCAGGTAACCTATAATGAAACCTAATTGAGCTTACACACACTCACTTATAGAATGGTTGAGTCAAGTCATAGTTTGGGGAATTGGTAAGTCATCCTTTAATTATGATGTGTTTGCATTAGGAAGGATCTGGATTTCCATTAAGAGCACTCTTGGTTTATGTTAAGTGCTTGGTGCATGTGAGTTCTTCTTTATATTGCTATACTTGATTGATGAGATATATACATATAATTTATATATATGTACACATGTGCATGTCTATGATAACCAATACATGTGAGATAATACATACATGAGAATATGTAGGTAGATGTACCTACACATGCTCATGGATGAATTGCTCATGGGTATGGGGATATTGAATGGACAATAAGACATGTATGCATGTATATATATATATATGTGTACATCATATGCATATATACCTATTGATAATATAACAATTATATATGTGATTGAATGAATAATTAAATGTATATATAATGAGATATATGCACATATATACACACATTTCAATATATGTGTATGTGTTGAAAAATAGTAATGTCCATATGAGTATGTCGATATATGTATGTCTACATACATGAATATAAATATGTATATACATACAATATTGTATATGAAATTTTAACTTAATCTCTTTTATTGAATAAACAAATGGATTATTTAGGAAAACTTATTGTCATGGAATATATATATATATATATATATATATATATATATATATATATATATATATATATATATATATATAGCATTTAATACTATTAACAATAACTATATATATGTGGTCAATTTAATAAATTTATGATATGGCCAATATAATGTAGATATAGTGCTGCATAATATGGCACAATGTTAAGTGATTAAGCCACATATATTATCATTGATAAACGCGATGGAAATGCAAAAAATTATATTTTCTATTCATAGTTTATATTTAATGAATAAAGCTTAATGTTTAAGTGTTGAGCACTATAAAAAGAAACATGTAGTGTAAATGAATAAAGCAACACTATAAAAAGGGATGTTGACTCATTTGTTATGTGTCAAATGCTTTGGGTATGACCAAGTCAACTAAATAAAATGCAACCAATAAGAGTATTGATTTATTCTTTTGTGAAACAACAAGCTAAATGATAGGGAATATGGTGAATTGTCGGTGCCATATTATGAACTCAGTGATTCAATATAATTCTCTTAAACCTATAAGTTGATTTCTATATTAGAGCATGTGAAATTATGAATCAGTCAACATGTTGTTGGCAAGAAAAGAGTCGACCTGTTGTTCTATTTGAATGAGTATTGAGATAGTAATTTTCCACCTTTTGAATTATCAAGTTGAGTCGATTGAATTGAGCTGAGAAATGTCAATTCAGTGGCCTTGATTCTAGCCTATAGATGATGGTTTTTGGGTATAAATTGAGGCACACTAACCTCATTTGGATACACTTTTACTACACATAATCATGATTCTCCATTTTGTTGCATTTTATTTGTGAGATTCTTAGTTTGCTGAGAGGTAATTGTGAGGAAATATTAGTGAAAGGAATTAAGAGGGATTTTGTTCCTAAGTTGATTTTAAGAGGGGGAAAAGCTTAAGAACGAAAGAGTCAATTGGATTAAAGTGACTAAGAGGCATGAGATTCTATTCTCTTTATTATTTTCTATTTGGTGAAAGATTGAATATCTTGCATGTTTTGTTGGAATTGCATTTGATTGCTTGAAATAGAGTAGTGATCTATTTGCTAATTGGAAAGGAAAAGAGTCTTGTTGTTATGATTTCCTTATGAGTGTTTGTACATACTCCATATTAAGGAGTGATTATTTATCATCAATAGTATTATATACTAGGATTGATGAAATGGGAATAGCTTGTTAAGTTGTTCAATGCAAAGTTAATTTGTAGACTTGGAAAGCTTATATTTTATACCTAGGATTAGACTTTCCATTGAAGGGGATAACTTATATGCTTATGCTTTATTGGTAGAGATATCATTGTGTTTTGGGAAAAGGGAATATGTTATTTCTAAGGTTAACGATTACCTATTGAAGGAAATTACCAATGCATAGAATATAATGGCCTAAAGTCAAATCAAGCTAGGGTAGTGTATGTGGATAGGATGACTATCATTTGAAGTATTGAGTGAGAATAATTTGGAAAAAGTAGTGTAATTTCCTTTGGCTAAACACTGTCAATTCATCATGTTCCTTTTATGTATGCTAGTTCAGGATTGTAGTGGATACAAGTTCTAGTTATGTAGGACACAACAATAAGATTAGAATGGTTTTATTTATGTGGTTATTTCACGAATCTCTTCATCAAAGGGTAGGGACATCTTGCCATATATGGAAGATGTGCAGGACACCGTATGTGATTTTGTGGTTGGTGAAACATCACTTGAGTGATGCTTCTCCTCCATAGTTGGTGACCAAGATTTGAAAGGAGATTCTTGGACCATCTATATCTATTTCTTTGAAGCTCGATTGAGCTATGTACGTATTTTGTATAGAATATTTGTAAAAATTGTAATATGTGGAATATTATATTGGAAATGAAATCAATACTTGGAATTTTTTATGTCATTTATGCTCTTTTGTTCTCTTTTGGAAAATAATTTTTTAATACCAATGGTAATGAAACATAGTTTATTTACTTGAAAGTGAAAACTTAGGAGATTTACTTGCATGAACAATTGGAATGTTATATTTTTACTACCTTTATATGCAAGCTTGATAATTATAAACTTGAGCACTCTCATTTTGATTGATAGACATACCTTTTGTGCTTATTGTTCACTTATGAAAGATATCATTGAATTTTCCTTCAGATTTTGGTTGGTCCAACATGGTATTAGAGCCATGAATAGTAGTTCCTTCTAAAATTTTAGTGAATCCAAGACTCAACCCTATCAATGGAGCATGATGAATACAAATGAATATTTTGATTGAGTCCAAAAAGATTGAGAAATAATGAATAGACTTTCATTTGGAAAAATAATAATTAAAAAAAAAAAAACTATCCTATACCCTATTTCATGATACACAATCAATACCAATCCATACTGTATAGAAAATTTATAAAAACTACAACATTTTGTAGAGTGCCAAAAATCCCCTTGCCAATTTCTTTATTTTGGTTTAAATTGATTTATTTTGCAGGCTAGGAACTTTTGTTGGTGTCATGATTTTTTTTTTTGAATTTGGTAGGGTTTTAAAAGTTGGGTTCTACCTATATTTAGCATTAATTGATAGGCTATAAGTGGTGAAATTTTAATGTTACTAAGGGTGATGACTAATATTGGCGGAGGCATATACCCAAGTCAAGGTAGTGAGATAGCAATTGTACACAGGTTCATATCTACTCATGTCACTTCCCAGTCCTTTTAGGTAGTTACACAAGCTACTATTCAAACCCCAACTCAAGAGAAGACTCATATTGTTATAATATTTCTCTTTTTATCTTACTATAGACCTTTGTAGACAAATCACACCTAGGCTCCATCCTCTGTGTTGTGAATTAAAGTCTTGTACCTAGTAATTTATCTCATTAGGTAATTAGGGGAACTTTTCACATGATTAAGTTTTCTTAGGATATAAAATTATTTCTAAAAGTCTTAGTTGGCTTTTCCAGAACTTATCTAGCTTTACTGCATGATTCCTGGGTAGTTAGTTTGTTAGTCATCTCATGTCATAATATTAATACACACGTCACATTCATGTTTAATCCAATTCCTCACCTTTCCTATATGAGGAAGGTCATTGTACTCATATGTAATATACTTCACTTCATCATGATTTTGATAGGTCTTAATATCAAGTAAACTCGTATTCTTGCATACTCTCTTGTAGAAGGTATTCATTGTTTTTGCAAGTGGTCTTGGGTATTGAGCTAGCCTTCAACTCTTACATGGTATCAAAGCTAATCCCTGCAAAACCCTTCTCAGATTTGAGAGTTGAGCTATTGCTAGTGAGAGATCTAAGTTATTTTTAGTAAGGTTGAGTATCCTCTTCTCTTGTATCATATAATGACCTAGAGAATAAAAAATAACTTAAAAGAAATACTAGATTTGGGGTTTTTCCTTGAGGTTTTTTTATTGTAGGTTGAATTTGGTGCATGTTGGAGGTAATTTGAGCTCACCATTGAGTCCAAGGTGTCTAAGAAAGTCAATATTGACTTTCATTTTGTCAAAATTTGACATATTTTATTAGATATGCGAGGGTTTGAAGTTGGGAGGTGGTTACCAGATTAAGAGGTAGCTAATTTTTCAAAGCACTTTGGGAAAAACTTGACCCTACCATTATGTCCGTAAGGCCCAAAAACCTCAATTTTCATATATAAGATACTTCAAATTTTGAAGAAAATTTATTTATCATGTAATTTTTTTAAAAATTCAAGTGACTATCTTAAATTTGATGGCCAAATGACCATCATGGTGGACTATTAAATTTGATGGTTAAATAGCCCTCATACCATCCTCAACCCTGTTTGACAGCTTCTAGTCGCATGGGGACCACCTGCCAGCTCTTAGGGTGCTTAATTTTGGCTCCTCATGTTTTAATTGGGTAGGTTTCTTAAAATTGTCATAACTTTTGACTTGGGTATTAGATTTTTGAAAATGAGATATTATTGGAAAGCTGGTTTCAAGAAAGTTTTAGTGGTGTAGGTGTTATTATCAAATTTTACTTCTAGAATATTTTATTACTTTTTGAAGTCAGAGATCTCCCATTCGGACCTCCAAGCTCATAGCTTTTTTCCTAGATCTCCATTTTTCATGATTTATGTGGCATTATAAATGTATAAAAGGAGCTCTATTATTCTACCCATGCACTTTTTCTAGATTTAGCCTAAGGTATTATTTATTTATTATTTTTCATATTTGGCATCGTGAGAGATTACTTGGGCATCTTGATTCCTAGAGAGGTTCTATCAGTTTGGGAAGGCTTAATTTTCAATATACATGATATTTGGAGGTTTCTAATTGTTGTTGAAGGTTATTGTCTTTGTAATTTTTGGGATCTATCATAGTTTATTATGTGATTTTCATTTCATCCTTATTTGATTATGTTGGAAAGGGGAAACTATAAACAATGGAGAGATGGCATCATAAACCATCTCCAATCACTTCAATTGTTGCCAAACTTGTATGGTTTTGTTCCCCCTTTAGATAAAGGTATACAAAAATTTGCTTGGAGTTGCAAAAGGTATGATGTCTTAGAGGTTATTGTAGTGCATGTTGATGATGAAATTTTGAAATCTATTAATCATTTTGATTATCCTTATACACTTTGGACTAAAATTTGGGAGATATATGGAGATCCCAATACTCCACCATTCCTAAATGATCCTGTTTTAGAATGTCTTACATCTCTTCATTCTTCAGGAAGGATACCCTATGATTATACTACTATGTATGAGTATGGATGATTTCAATCTTTAGATGAGTATCTCAAGGTTTCTTCTGATGCTCCTTCTCCACCAGAGATAGTTGTTGTACCTTCACCTTTAGTGATTACTTGTGCACAGTCATTGATTGAGGCTCCCATCATTCATGTTCAGTAGGAACATTCATTTTTTGTTCATGATTCATTGAGAACTTCTAGTGATCCATTGCAACAAGGATCTTAGTGTTTTCCTAATTGGGATTCTTATTCATCAAACATTGCATCCTTGTTTGTGGAGTCTCACATTTCATATTTGGAAGACACATTTGAGGGGTTATCTCTCCTCTTTGATGATAGCCATTGCACAAATGTTGTCAAACCATCTTTGTCTTTGGATATTGTTCAACATTAGTTTCCACATTTTCCTTATTTGTCACCTTCTTCTTTGATTGGGCATGTACTTAATTTGATAGTGGCATCTTTATCTTCAATGGACAAGGAGACACATGATAAAATTTTAGAGACATCATCATACATATTCATGCTTCTTTCTTTTAATTCCTATCTAGAATGGGAAGCATTCCTACATTTGTACTTAGTTCTAGTTTTCTTCCAAAAGGGAGACAAGTTGTTTGTCAACAATGAATCATGTTTTGCTCAACACTAGCTCCTTGGCCCATTCTAGGTATTCCACATGGTACTAAAAAGGACCTTGAAATTGAAATAGCACATTGAAGGTGAGAGGCCATTATTTCCATGGATGGGGACACTTTAGAGTACTAATGTTATTTGCAACAATAGCTCTTCTTGAAATATTTGACAATTTTATTAAAATTATATTCCTTTCAAAGTCGTTGAATGGTTGGTTTTGTTGATATGGAAAATATTTAAGAAAATCTAGGCACATTATTCTTTGTTATGGATAAAGTTAAATGAATCTATTGTCTAAATGCTTTCATTTTAATTAGCTAAAGCCTATAGCCATGGATAGTCTACAACTAAAGATGTATTACTAAGTTTAATTAAAAGGATTGGGTTGATAATGTGGGAGGAAGGATCACTTTTCTTGTCTAGAAGAAATACAAAGCAATATGAATGAGACAAAGTAAGAAATATAAAGTTGTAGCATTTCCACTTCAACCAAATTGAGCTCCATTCAGGGTATGTGTAGGATCATCATGGAAAAAACATGCCCTTAAGTGGCAAAAAAATAAGAAAAATTAGAGTTAGGCAACTTGACAGAAAAATTTGAATAAGTTATCTATATTATTTCAAAAATATGGAAGAATAGAATTTGTAGAAAATTGAATTTAGTTTCTAAACTACTACTTTTGTATAAGAAAAAAAATTCTATTTGGTGAAAATTTGAAATTTCAATGCAGTGGTACTTAAATTTCAAGGGAAAAATAAGAAGTAGGTGTCTGTTTGACCACTCTAACCACAATAAAATGATAATATTTTTTATAATATTTTAGATATAAGTAGAGGACTCATGACCCAATGTGATGCATATTTTTTTGTAATTTTTTTCCAAGTAAATAATTAATTATGATTTTTTATTACAACTTTTTTAAAAATATAAAAACTCATATGTTTGACCACCTTAACTTGGTCAAAACTTCATGAAATTCATTTTTTCTTTGTTAATCCTATAGTGTGAAGCATAGAATGACACATATTTTGGATTCAAAAATGTGATAGCGTTTGAAAGCTATAGATGTTTTTCAATCAACCTATCAATTAGGACTTTAGTGTAATTTGAATAGAAAATTAATAATAATTACTTATTAAATTCAAAGTAAAGAATAATTTATATTGGTGGAAATCTGAGAATCTCCTTTAAAAACCCTTTTCATTTCATCAATTTTGGGTAAAAAAAAAATCGTCAGCCACATACCCATCATGATCTTGCACATACCCTTCAATTGAAGTTAGCCTACTGCAAGTATTTAACTTTGTACTCTCTCCTCAACACCACCCTATTGAGAATTTTTAGATGGTCATGTCATCTTCACACTCCCATGCCACTATGACTCTTAACTTAGGTAGTTTCCTAAGCCATCACCCTAGTAGCCCAAGAAGCAGTTAAAATTGTTGTTCAATTTGCTAATGTCTAAGTAAACTACTCAACTAAATCTTCTAATTGCCAACTCATGGTTTTCCAAATGATTGATCAATTACCTAACTACTATCTTTCAAGTTTTGTATTGGGGGGATTTTTTCATTTTCTCATACTCTTGCAAGTGGGCCTGAGTCAATTTGAAAAAATTATAGTTGACAAGAAGTTGGTTTCATCACAAACACAGTGGTACAATCAAAAATTTTAAATTGTGTTATTTTTTACTATTTTTTGACCTTTGAAGTATATATTTGAATTAAATATTAATGGGGCATAACTTTCACCTTAATTATTGAAATTTTTCAAAAAAAAAAATTGAAACTATCATAATTTTGCAAGGAATTCATTTGTACATGTATAATTAAGATTTGGATAGCCAATTTTGTCAATAATTATAAAAATCTATATGCTACAAATGAAAGATTTTGGAATCCTCTCATAACAAACTTATACTTTTTTCTTTCACATTTTTTTGGGGGGCTAATTTTAGTTATAATTGAATCAAAGGGGTTGTTTTGTGTTTTTTGTTTAGTTCTTCAACAATGAACCTAATCCTCACTCTATTTGATTACTAGGAATATAAACGTAAAATGAATATTCATTTGAAGAAATCAAGATTATATAGGGTCATAATGGGTTTGAAACCTAAACCTACAATGACTACAAAAAGTGCAAATGGTATAATTCTAGTGATCAAGCCTATGGAATATTGTGTATGACCATTCCTCTAGATCTACTCTTCCACCTTAAATTTAATTCAAAACACCTAATTATGTATGGACAACATTAGATAATATGTTTGGAAAAAAAAGATGTGATGAGAGAGCATCAAATAGAAAATGAATTAATTAGTCTAAATCAACAAGACTTCAACACAATACATGATTTCTTCATCAAATTGAATTTGATTAGGTTTCAACTCAAACAATTTGGAATTGAAAAGAAAGATGAAAAATTTCTCTTAAGTGTCTTATCCAAGCTAGGTCCTCACTACTCAATTTTTGTTTGTAATTTTTATGCAAGAAAAGTGCTCTTGGAGCACACTTCTATATGTCTTTGCTTGTAGATTTTATTATTTCTATCACAAAGGAACACGCAAAACTAATTCAAATGGGTAGTTTGAAATCTTCAAAATTATAAACTCTTGTTACAATAGAACAAAAGGTTCCAAAATCTAAGGCAAAGGAATAAAATGAGGATCAAACTAAGGGCATAAAATCAAACACTCCATTTGATTCATCCTGTCATCAAAAAGAAAAAATTCTAAGAAGAGGCCCACATATATATTGTAAGAAATAGAAACATTTGATAACTTCCATAGAACCCCACTTCCACATAAGACAATATAAGAACACACATCCTAAAATTAAAAGAGAAAAATATTTTGTTTAGAATAATAATAAATCTCTTTTGAGCCTATTGAACTAGTACAAATAATAATTATCTTCTATTTTAAAAATAGAGGAGGATTCCATTGAGAGTATAACAATGCCAAACAAAAGAAAATTTCAGTATACAATTTTCACCATTTCATATATCACAATATATTTGATGATAAAATAAAGCTAAAGTATATCCCAATAATCTTGGAAATAAAATAAAAGCTAGAAATATACCACAATGCATATCACCTAAGTCAAACTCACTCCTAAACAATCACATTACTTATTGTCTGCTTGCTAACAAGAAAATCAATTTGCATTCCCCACTGGAATAACTAAATTAGGGTAATCTAATCTATGAAAAATGCCAGAGAAAAGGCTATATGAAAGGAGCAACAACAACAACTCGAATAATGTGGTGGGATCATCTTGCCTCTATGTAAAACATTCTTATTATGGAAATTTTAACAATGTAGACAATCCCTCAAGTATTAAATGTAAACAAAAAAATTCTTATTCCACTAAGTCCAATCCCAAATCCCAACCCCACAACAATCATTGAGACATGTTCATCCACTTTACTCCACACTGATTTACCGACCATTTCAGAAGGTGAAGGAATCATTGAACTTTTATTCTGTTTGCAACTTTGTAAAGGAAAACTGCATAAACATGTAGGATTTCCCTTGTAATATTTCTCATCAAAAGTCAAAAGCTATTTTCCTCCAGGTATTAGCCCACAGAGGTGGTTAAACGATACATTCCAATAGATCAACTTGGATAATTGAGATAGCTCCTCAGGTATTTTTCCACTCAAACTATTTTGTGTTGATTTTTATGTAGCTTCGACAGGTGTCTCCATTCCCAAGAAGTGTTTATTTAATTATTTAATTATTTTCTAGAGACTTCTAGAAAAGGCTGAGTTGTCCAAATAATTATGCAATTAAATAATTGATTCCTCTAGAGACTTCTAGAATCCAGTTAGTTAGGGTTGTTAGAGTCTTTTTAATCTTAGCCATTCATTGAGATTAAATCATGGCCATTGGTTTTCCAATGAGAAAAGTATAAAAGGGGATCAATGGGAATTTGGAGTACATAAACACACACAAGTAGACACACTTGAGAAAGATTTGCAGTGATAGCAAGTAGATTTGCAGTGAGAGAAAAAAGTCTTGTAGTGATGGCAAGAGTGCATTGGTTTTCCAATGAGAAAAGTATAAAAGGGGATCAATGGGAATTTGGAGTACATAGACATACACAAGTAGACTTGCGGTGATAGCAACTAGACACACTTGAGAAAGACTTGTAGTGATAGCAAGTAGATTTGCAGTGAGAGAAAATAGTCTTGTAGTGATAGCAAGAGTGCAGTGATAGCGTTGGGGATAACAGCTGTGGAATTTCAGCAGGAGAAATTGAGGGAAGAATTTCCAGAGAAGAATATTGCTAGAGCTTTGCCAGTAAGAGGCAAGCAGTCTATGTATTCCTTGATTTTCTGAAGTTTAATAAAATTCCTCATCTGCAATAGTGGTTTTCCCTTCAGGGGTTTTCCACAGACAATTTGTCCAAAAATATTGTGTTCATTATTGTGCATGTTTTCTTCTCTATTCCTGTGAATTTATTAGTGAAGTTGCAGTTGTATTATTTTTCAATATTTGATGTGAATTAATTTTCCAGAGTCAAATAATCTATATTAGATAGGAGATTAATAATCAGTAACTGCAATAGAATTTTCACATTTTGAGACAAGTCCAACTACTCCAGAGGCTCTATTTGTCCCAAAGATGCTGGTATTGTACCTTTGAATTGGCTTCTAGACAGATTTAGCAGCCTTAGTTGGGATAGATCCCCAATGTTTGGTGGTATTTCCCCTTCCAAATTATTGTTTGATAGATCAAGTATAGTATTTGCAGCCAGCACATATTCTAGTCCATACTCAATTCCTTTCACTCTGATGGCCGTTATATCCTCATAGAGTGTAGTGCCACCTAGTTGCGAAACTATGGGGCTTTTAAGTCCCTTTTGGCTCTGTAGAGAAGAGGGAATTCTCCCCCGAAATTTATTATTGGTTAAATCCAACACCTGCAATCTGCTGAGATTTGTAATCCACATAGGAGTATCACCTATAAGCTCATTAGAGCTAAGGCTTAGAACCCTCAATTGTAGACAGTTTGTAAGAGGGTGTGAAGAAAGCTCACCTTCTAATCTATTCTTGCTGAAATCAAGAAGAATAAGCTATGTACAATTAGCCAAAGATGCAGGTAAGGTCCCAGAAAAATTATTAGAATGGGCAGACAAAACTTCTATAGAAGAAGGAAAATCGATTTCTAGATCTTCACTAAATGAGTTGCTAGAGAGCTTTAGCCTCTTTAAGGCTGTGTAGTTACTCAATGTTGCTGGAATTCTTCCATACAAAAAGTTGTCTTAGTACCAAATTGGTTACATGCTTGCAATTCCCTATGGATGGTGGAATCTTTCCTGTTAGCTGATTATGAGATGCATCTAATTTCTATAGTGAAATCAAATCACCAAGACTTTTAGGAATACCCTCTGAAAGATTATTGTCATAGATGATAAGCTCAAAAGTTTCTCGAGTTTACCAATACTGTATGGTATTGGTCCAGTTAAGTTGTTTCCATTCAGATACAATTGTACCAAAGATTTGAGCTCTCCGATGGCCTTTGAAATTGTCCCTATCAAGTTTAATGAAGTATAGTTCAGAACAAAGGATTGAAGCAGATAACCTGTTGCTTTCAAAGTAAAGACATCAGAATAGCGTACCTGTGAGATAGTTATTGTTGAGAAACAAACTAAATAGAGACGTACAGCTTCCTAGTTCAGGTGGTATAGCCCCAGTTAAATTGTTTCCTTGCAAATACAAACTTGACAAAGCTTTGACTTCTCCAACGGCCTTTGGAATTTCAACTGTTAAATTAAATGAAATATAAATCAATACAATTACTAGCAGGAGGGATTGATGCGGATAGCACGTTGCCTTCAAAATAACGACACGAGAATAACGCACCTGTGAGGTAGTTATTCTGGAGAAACAAATTTTGTAGAGATGTACAATTTCCTAGTTCAGGCAGTATTGGTCCAGTTAAATTGTTTTCACCTAGCACCAAAAGATTTAAAGATTTGAGCTCTCCAACGGTTTTTGGAATTGTCCCTATCAAATTCAATGAAGTATAATTCAAAACCATTAAAAACAATTACGAAGTGGAGAGATGGAAGCAGATACGTTCAAAGACATGATGAGAATAGCACAGCCATGAAATACTCGTTTTTTGATAAGCAAACTAAATAGTGATGTGCACTTTCCTAGTTTAAGTGATATAGGTCCAATTAAATTGTTTTGCATATAATTGCAAATTTATCAAGATTTGAGGTCTCTAATAGCCTTTGGAATTTTACCTATTAAATCCAATGAAGTATAATTTAATATAGTTATTAATGTGAGATGGATATTGTTTTGTGTAATTTCCTAGTTTAGGTGGCATTGGTCAAGTTAAATTATTTGTATTCAGATTCAAATATACTCCTTATCAAGTTTAATAAAATATAATTAAAAACAATTAATAAGAGAAGGAGAGCTTGAAGAAGATGTAATGTCGTAAATTATCATTCTTGACAATATTACAATAGGTTTAGCTTTCCCATATGCATTTGGACCCAATTGTGCATTTAATTTTCCTATTTTATGATTATATTCAAAAAATTAGAATTAAATTCAAAATAATTAAATAATATTTATTTCATGACATTCTAAGGCCTAAAATAGGCCTCATCTAGGGCACCATCACCCTTGTCTAGCCTATTTTGGCTCCAATTCAAATATGTTATTGTCAATATTTTATCTTTTATAAATTCAAATTTATTTGTTGGTTTTTGATAATTAATTTTTGTGGTAAATTGAATAATTGCATATAAATACAAGTCTTTTTCAACATTTGAAATCCTCTAAATCTTGTGATAAATTGAGCGTCCTAAAAATTAGTCAAGAGAAAAATTAGTAGAGTAGACTACACTTATTATCAATCAAGATATTCATGAGCAATGCATCAAGTTTTTATGTGAGTTTATTCATGTTTTATGTTCATTTATTTTGTGTATACTAACACTTGAAGGACATTTAATCAAGCATCTAGTTCTCCTTGAAGGTGATGAGTACAATGACTTCAGTCCACCAAAGAAAGCAAATCTAAGTGGCCATTTGTAGCACTTGTCAATTTATCATTCTTTTATCTATTTGCCTATGTTTGACTAAGGGTAATCAATCTTTTTACATCATCATAGCTATTGTGGAGGTAGCAATACAAAAATGAGGTTTGAATTAGGAAAACCCCTATAAGGTGCTAACCTTTCCCCTCTTCCTTGTGTGTAGGTGACAGATCTAAAGTGGATTGGGAAAATGATTGAAGACCTAATTGCAAAATCAAGCATTCAAGCCTTATATGTCAACAAATTGGAAAAGAAAAATTAAATATTGATAGACAAAGTTCTAACATTGAGTCCAAAAAGGAAGAACCTATAGATAGTGACTGTTTGAGATCTAGTTTATGATTTAAAAGATCTACATTCCTAGGTCTACAGTGTCAACGTCCCTATCCAATCAAATAAAGCTCAAAATTTTATGCTATGTTCCTCTATGTCTGAAGTCTTCTGCTCTATACTCTATTTCATGTTTTCTATTCTATGTTTGTTTGTAATATCATCAATTTGTTGTATTTTCATAGTTAACCTATGTGCATATTTACATTATCAAATCATGTTAATCAATAGTCAATTAATCAACATCAAATCTGTTGAACTAATCACCACACCTCTGGGCATATGATCTTGTGGACTAACCGCCACTTTGGGTCTAGGTGAAGGTGTTGGTTTGGAAGTTCACTAACACTTGCAAGTTTTGGTGTAATGGAAAACTACATATGGTATCAGAGCCTCAACCCAGATTCAATTCCCTTGAGTTGTGTTAGAAGGGGGGTGTTGGACTAACCATCACACCTCTGGGCATATGATCTTGTGGACTAACCACCCCTCTGGGTCTAGATGAAGGTTCTGGTTTGGAATTTCACTAACACTTGCAAGTTTTGGTGTAACAAAAAACTACAAAATCCCTCCAGAAGAAAGAACCATTTGAAACCTTGATTGACCATATTGATTCTTCCATTAAGGTTAGTAGCTAAATGGGTGTTTGTGATCATTTTTGGTTCCTTCCATTGTAATATAGGAGAAATTGTGGTTTATACTTCAAATCTCTTTTTTCCACATCAAAACATATAACATGTTGCCTTCAAAGTAAATACATGATAGTCGCACACAGTTAGAGCTAAGGAAGACATGTAGTTTTCGAGAGAATTAGGAATGTTCCCCCTAAAAAATTAAGGGGAAAATGGAGATACTTTAACTTAGGAGGGATTTTAGTGAGGACATGTGAGATGGTTATTATCGAGAAACAAACTAAATAGGGACGTGTAATTTCCAGGTTTAAGTAGTATTAGTCTAAATTGTTTAGATTCAGATCCAAATATACTATTGATTTGAGCTCTCCAATGGCCTTTGGAATTCTCCCTATTAAAAAGAGGAGAGCTTGAAGCAGATAACATGTTTCCTTCAAAATAAAGACATCAGAGTAGCACGCCTATGATGTAGTTAGAGCTAAGGACAAGATAAAGTAGAGACATGCAGTTTTCAAGAGAATTCGGAATGCTCTTGCTTTGAGATTAAGGAGAAAGTGGAGATACTCGAACTTAGGGGGGATTAAAGTAAGGACATGAGAATAAAACACTTTTGAGATGGTTATTATTGAGAAACAAACTAAATAAAGTCATGTAATTTCCAAGTTTAGGTGGTATTGGTCTAGTTAAACTATTTGCATTCAGATCCAAATCTACTATCGATATGAGCTCTCTAATGGCCTTTGGAATTTTACGTATTAAATTCAATATAAGTATAACTCGAAACAATCAATAAGAGAAAGAGAACTCAAAGCAAATAGCATGTTGCCTTCAAAGTAAAGACGAGAATATAGCACCTGTGGAATGGTTATTGTAGAGGGTTACATATCGAAGAGTTGTGCAGTTCCCTAGTTCAGGCGGTATTGGTCCGGTTAAACTGTTTCCATACAGCACCAACGCTTCCAAAGATTTCATGTCTCCAATGGCCTTTGGAATTGGCCCTATCAAATTCAATGAAGTAGATTAATAAGGGGAGGGGTGGAAGTAGATGGCATGTTGATTTGAAAGTAAGGACATGAGAGTAGCACACTTGTGAGATAGTTATAACCAAGGCTCAAATCACAAATCAAGTAGAGACGTGCAGTTTCCAAGAGAATTTGGAATGCTTCCGCTCAGACGATTGAAGGGAAAGCAAAGGTGCTCTATCTTCCCTAAACCACCAAATTCTGTAGGTATGCTCCCCGTCAACTTGTTCCACGAAAGTCCGATCCACTGAATATGTGAGCAATTGGCAAGAGATTTAGGGACAGAACCCTCTAGTCCATTATTAATAAGGTCAAGTACTCTTAACGCTTTCAGCTGGACAAGCTGAGGTGGAATCCTTCCCGTTAAAGAATTGTAAGAGAGATTTAATGTGCGTAACAAGGAGAGACCTCCTATGGATGGAGAAATTGTACCTTCCAATTCCAATAGAGGGAGAATTATGGCCACCACTCTCTTGGTATTTTTGCTGCACCATACACCGTTCCAGAAGCACACGTTTTTCGAATTGGTGGAAGTCCAGTTGGAGAGCGATCGCATGGGGTCGGCTGTAATGCCATTTCTGAAGGACAGTAGAGCTTCAATGTCCCTCCTATCCTCATCAACTTTCTCCAGCAGCATACGATCTTCCGCAACTTCAAAGACAGGAGGCGAAGAGGAATTGTTGGCTTTCTGTATTGCAATGGCAGTAATGAATGTGAATGCCAGAGCCAAGCCTAAACACCATATTGCCATCATCATACGCCCATTCATTTCTAAAACAAACCTTCTGACACAAATCACTTAACCCGCAGCATCCATAATATAGGTGGGTCGGTATGTTGCAATAGGGAAAAAAATGTCTGTGACCTTTGAACCGTATGAGGAGTGGCGGTAGTTAATGTGAATGCCCCAGCCAAGCTTGAGCGCAGCATTGCGATCAAATCATTGAGGCCGCAATGACTGTAACATGGGTGAGTTAGTCTATCCAACACGTAAAAAATGTCTGTGATTGTTCGATCGTATGATATTTAATATTTAAAAATAGTCATCAATGGTTGAATGATGCTTAATTACACCGAGAGGTGTTCTATAGTCACATAAGAGTTTATTATGCCGAGAGGCGTTCTACAGTCACATAAGAGTTTATTACACCGAGAGCCGTTCTACAGTCACATAAGAGTTAAGAAACTCTTAAGAACCGGTGTACATAAAAAATAATGCAAACGTAACTGATGGAAGTGGATGCGAGTAGTGGGCAGTTGAAGAGTCACCGTATTAACATAGTGGAGGAGTGGAAGAGGAAGAGTAACCGATGGATGTCAAAGGGTTGCCAATGGTACGATAAAGCTAACATCTAAATACATCTTCTGTGAGTATTAGATAAAACATATACTCGCTGAGTAAGGATGATCTTCGTACCTGCAGTGATACATTGCCAATATTGGTTCCTGAAGATCTGAAGTGGAAAGCTTCGACCATTAGCAAAGAGAGAGAGAGAATTGCACATTTCTGAGTGTGAAACCGAAAGTAAGAAGGAAATACCAAGAAATAATGGGTCTCTCTTGATTTGACTCCACTAGAACACAAATATATCTCCTTGCTTGACAAGTGTTCTAAAGCATTGCAAGGTAGATTCCGGTCTAAAGTGCTTAAAATGAGATACAAATTATTGAACTTCCCAATCTTAGTTGGCTACTGAGAAAGAGTTACATTTGCTTGGGTGATATAGGACCCATTAGTTTTTCAAAACTACCTACTATTTCTGTTTCACATTTATTCCTTCCCGCACCCATGCAATCGATAGGTTTTATTAGTTATGATAAATTAACCAATCACAAACAGGATTAAACTAGCAATCACATCTTCATGTGCAATGGGTATGTCAAAGATATGTGAAAGGTAGAAGAGTGGTAAATGTGGTATAGCAGTGAGAATTGTTAAAAATCTACCTTAATGTATTTTGGAAATTGCTACTGAATTGAGTGCATAAAATTTTTATATAAAAGGAAATAGAAAAAGTTGTAATTTTTGATTTTTGTTTTTTTGAAATAACAAAACGTAGCAATTTTTTGTACAATTTGGGTTTGGCAACCCCAGTAATTGGTTCCCTTGTACAAATGGATCTTATTTGTAATGGATTTCAACTAAATTCCTAGAGTTGATAGTATTTTTGTACATAAGTTTCTTGTTTCCAGCTGAAACTTTGGATAATAGAAGTTCATGTGCCATGAATAGTGTAAACTTTATTGCTCCTTGTGAAAGATAAGTCATCAAAGATTTCTTTGGAGTAAACATTTATAGATCATAAACAAGCAAGCTACATTGAATAGATGGTAAACTTACATGGAAACACAAAGCTGAAAAGCAATTGAAATCTATAAATGTTCAATTGTAAAGTAAAAAACAAATACTTAGAAAAATTCAAAAGGAAAATGAAAAAGGAAAAGCTCATGGAAAAAAAAAGCTATATTTCAAAAATGGTAAACTTTCATGGAAATTAAATGCTCAAAAGTAATTAAAATCTAGAAAAAAAAATCCAATAAAATATGCATGGGATAATTCAATAGCAATAGTAAACTCTGTCTGGAATAAGTTGGTTTGAGCTTGTTCCAGGTTGGCATCTCCTTCAGGTGTAACATAGAATTATTGAGAATCCCAATTTCTTTATTAGTTCAAATTCCTACAAAGTAGAAGATTTCACATAGTTCCTAAATAGTTCAAATTATGCTATTTATTAGTTTGTTGAAATAAGCTTTTGTTTAAAGCCCAACCCTTATTAAGTATTCTTTTCTATTTTGGCATGCCAACTATTTCAATGTACTTCCAATATTCATAGACATCAAAAATGCTGAAATTTTCCTTTTACCATACAAAAATTAGTTAAGAACAAATGGTAAAATGCACTAGAAAATGTTAACATTACATCTCAGTGGACTGCATCTATATACAACTTAAGCACGTTCTCATAACTATTAATATTTACAAAGATGGACACAAAAAAATTAGAAACCTATAGTTGTGATAGGATAATACAATCACTCTTATAAATAAGTGTTTTCCACTCTCTAGAACAATGGATAGAAAACTATCTGTTAGGTACGCCCTTGCACATTTCTGAGTTTGATCTCCAAGAAGCAAGTACTCCAAGAAGCCAAGCCTTTTGATCACTAACTTATTGTTTTCTGAGACTGAGATATAAAAATATGTGTTCTTAGTAGCCTTGATTTCATTTTAAAGTTTTTCACATTCAAAATCCCCAATTGCATTAGGTAATATCATGAGAATATATAATCTCATTCCCACACCAAGAGGCAACACTGATTGTATCCAAATATGAAACAATGCTTCTTATTGGCTCTACTTCCTTAGACATAATGGAAAAAAAATGTTGATGACTCAAACATAAGCATAGTACTTTCTTAGAGGGAACTAAAAATATATTCCAATGGCCTCAAGATGAACATAAAAGGCACCCATCATAGACATTGAAAAAGAAAAAAGAAAATAGAAAAGCATTTCCTTCTAAAAAAGTGTTACAAGAATAGACAACCAAGCTCTTCCATTGGCTCAAGATTTAAAAGTTAACACTGGGTTTAGACTCTAGAGAGATACTTTTAAGGATATGGAAGCACATCAAGAATATCTTATTTGAAAATGAACATGAAACAAATATCTAAGAGTCTCTCGATCAAAGAATCAATGATAAACTATTTCAAAGCTAATTAAGATTAAGAATAAATACTCAATATGAAGGAATTTGAGGAAAATCCCTATACAACTCTCAAAAAATAATCATGTCTATAAGGAACCTATGATGTAAATATAATTGACGGCAGATTAAAAGGCTATTTTCTTATAGAAAAAGAAAACTAAGACATCTTACATCATGTCCTATTTGAAAACAAATATGACAAGTACACAATATGTTGACCATGGGCAACTTACAACTTATTAATGTTAAAAGCGTGATAAACATATTTTCCAATTGAGAAAACTAACAAAACAAAATTGGATGCGATCCTTGAGAGATTAAATTGCTTTTCTGCTACAAAAATATATGATGGGATTTGAAGTAAAACCTTTATTTATGGTATAGTTTAAACCATGTGAAACAAATGAGATTCATAGCAGTAGCTAATAAAAGTGAATTTTAAGATTTTACAACTTGGAAATTCTTAACAATATTTTAAGCTACAGTATGTTTTGTAACCAGAATCACATGTAAATGGATTTCTTCATCTTAATCCTTAGCACTATGTGCACACTATAGAAATATTATTATGTTTTTTCTTTTTAAGAACTAGGTAGTTCCAAGGATCTTCTTGGTATCTTTTTGCAAACATAAAAAAAAATATTAGTGTTTGTCTTAAGGCATGTATCTTATTACCAAATCAAACATTTTTTGTTCAGAAATAGGTTCTTGGTGTTATTGTGATTGACATGGAAAAGAACCCCAAACAATTTATCATCGTAAGAAAGTATTAGAAGGTATGGAACTACAAAAAAGGGATTGTCAAGTACTTCAATATTCAGTGGAGAAGTTGTTGGAGCATATCGATCAACAACATTTCCATCTTTGTCCACTAGAAAATTAGTGAAATTCCACTTAATATTTTCACCCAAAAGGCCATCTTTGCTTGTTTTCAAGAACTTATAAATATGAACTACATTATCACCATTGACCTCAACCTACATCATAGAACTGCAGTATAAATTCTAAAAATCCAATAAGCATACCAGATAAGCTAGTTATTACAAGATTGTCTCTTATATGATGGATGAACTCACATTAATAACAAAACAAAATAACCATGAAAATAAAAAAATAGGAGTGATATGCTAACCTTATAAATTATTGGAAATTCTGCTTTAAAATGAGTGCATGCCACTTCTGCAAAAAAAAAGATGTACTGGTATTATATAAGCTAATTTAAAGGAAAAACATAGTTTGAAATTTTAGAACCTCTTCATGATAACCAAAGTACAATTTTGTAACCAAATTATCCAAAAGAACTTTAGGAAAGCTTCGGAAAACTACTTACTAGTAGAGAAAAATATTTCTAGTAACTTTAAGTAAGTTTTGTTTAGAAGCACAACAAATATTTCATGAAAAATATGACAGTTTGAGACACTAACTTTAAATGATAAATTTCTAAACTCCATTGCATAAAATTTTATAAAAAAAGGAAAGTATCATGTAGCTAAATACAAAAAAATTGTAGCCGCCACCAGAAGATTTTGAGGGTCTTGAGCCCCTCTTTGTAGCTTCCACCATTTCTACATAGCTTCAAATCTCAATGCATAATACTATATGAACCTAGGGTTTGCAAATTTAAAAGAAAGTATTTAGAAAACCATATAAACCTAGGGTTTGTTGTTAAAACAAGGGCAAGTGACTTAGCTCAAGTTTATGCACAAATTGTGTCTTTCTCTCAACAATGTAGAGGAGAAAAATGTGTAGAGTTTGAAGGTAGAATATTAGGAAATCCTAATGAAGACGAAAAAGAAGGCACCCATAACTATCATCTAAGAGTAGATGAGCAGTTATTGCACAACTGTATTGAATTCTGCAGATGGTTGGCCACATCGTTCACTTTCGAGAGTAGGCAAGTTGTTGTAGCTCACCAAATTGGAGAAGTGAAAGGTTAATACCAATGAGGAAGAGTTTGGAGGAGCAAAAAGAAATAGTAGCAGGGAAAGCAGCAAAAAGGGGTGAAACAGTGAAAAAAAATGGTGAGAAATGATGGACAATTGAGATTTGTTTAATTGGTCTTGTCTGTGGGTCTACATTGTCGATAGGTGTAATGAGCTCAGGAAAGCTCAATGAGGGAATGCCTTTAGCATAAATATTTGATTAAATTTTTTAATGTTCATTTTTATTAGTTTTTATCATATCTAAAATTGAAGTAATAATTATTTAACTATTCCCCTATTAATGGGTTGGAGTAGGTTTGGAATTTGATGGTCTATGTGGTAGTTTTTTCAATTTAAAGAGTATATTAATAAACTGTAAAAAAATATTATAGATAAATATAATATAGTGTTTTAATTTATAAAATTAATATATATTATTTTATAATGTTATTATAAAAATATAAATTAATTTATAATCTTTAAACAAAATAGAATGCAATTGTTTTTAACTTTTAGAATATTTTTAATAAGATTATCTTGAATATTTTCTAATATATTAATATATATTAATATATATGATTTATAATATTCTATAAATTCATTTGCTTGATAAAGTGTTTCAAAGATTTATGTTACTTTTTTTCAATATAAATTCTTTTGAATTCTTGTGAAATTTTACTTTTGGAGTTTTTTTTTTCCTTTTACAAATAAAAAAAACTTGATCTTTGATGACTATGTTGTATAAAAATAAAATTTTCCTCTAAAAGTAAAATAAATTTTATTAGAAAAATTATTTTTCATTCGATATAATTATATTCTTTAATTGTTTATTGAATTTTTTAAGAATTATGATTCTTTTTCAAAAATACTTAGTTTGTTTAAATGATACATAATAATATATTTTAAAATAATAACTAAATTATATGTATTACTTTGTTAAAAAAATAGAAATTTATGTTTTTTTCTTATTTAATATATATGATTAATAAAATGGATTTAAAATATTTTAATATAAAAGATTTTATATAATTTTTTAAATAAATTAAATATTTGTTGATAATTTATATTTTTCTTAAAACGTCAAATGAAAGTTACTGAAAAACATGTGGAAGAAATCTTGGCTAATTTAATTGTAGTTATTGAAAAACATGGGGAAGAAATCTTGGCTCACTTAGTTGATGTCTTCTTATTATATGTTTGTATCTTTGGTGTTATACCCATTTTGGAGTTTTGAAAGAGATTATCGTTCTCTATGGATGGAGAAAATGCACAAAAAATCTTCTTTCTTTCGTAAAAAAATATGGTTAGGTTAGTTATTTGTTTTCTCTTGGTCTATTGTTTTGGTTGTTTGTGTATATACCCATTTTGGAGATTTGAAAGAGATTATCATTCTCTATGGATGGAGAAATTGCACTTAAATCTTCTTTCTTCCATAAAAAAATATGGTTACGGTTGGTTATTTATATGCTGTTGGTCTATTGTTTTGGTTGTTTGTGTGTATCATTGGTGTTGCAACCATTACAATGGGAGAAATTGTAGTTATCTATGTGTAGGGTTTAGGGTTGTATGAAAGCATTAACATATTGGAGATAAAATTACTTTGGTGGCTGTCCAATATTATTATAGCAAGTCTTTTACAATTTCTCTATTTGTGGTGATGTAGCTCGAATTTTCAATGAAGCTTGTGGGGCTATACTGATTTTTACATGGGTTCTTTGCATAGATGATTAATGTATTGCTAATGTCTTCTTGTTTTATGTTTCTATCTTTTGCATTATACCCATTTTCAAGAATTGAAAGAGATTATCGATCTTTGGGGGTGGAGAGACTGTAGTTAAATCTTCTTTCTTTTGTCCAAAAATATGGATAAGGTTACTAATTTTTGGCTATTGAGTGCTATTCTAATACCTCTTTTACAATTTCTTGATTTCTCTATAATATTTATTGAAGTGCAGGGTTGTACTCATTTTGTAGAGATTATTGCTACATATTGGGTTTAGGAGTTGTATTTAATGTCATGGCTTCAGGGAAATTGAAGTTAAATCTTCTTCCTATCATCAAAAAGATATGGTTGGGTTGAGTGATTTTTGTGGCCCTTGTTTATTCTTTGTAGTTATGGCTATGCAACTTTGGCTTTACACCTATTACCATAGGAGCAATTGTAGTTAAATCTTTTTTCTCTCACTGTTGGTCTATTGTTTTGATTATCTATGTATATCTTTGGTGTTGCAGCCATTACCATAGGAGGAATTGTAGCTATCTCTATGTAGGGTTTGGGGTTGTATGAAACCATTGAGATATTAGAGATAAAATTGCTTTGGTTTCTGTTTATTGTTATTGTAATAGCTCTTTCTACAATTTCTCTATTTCTATATAATATTTAGTGTTAGGTGATATAGCTTGAATTTTCAATAGAGGTTGTGGCATTATACTAATGTTTGTATGGGTGTTTTGCATACATGATTAATTTATTGTTAATATGTTCTTCTTATATGTTTCTATCTTTGGCATTATAGTGATTTTTGAGACTTGAAAGAGATTACAACTCTTTGTGGGTGGAGAAATTGCAGTTAAATGTTCTTCCTTTCATGGAAAAAATATGGTTAGGGTTACTAATATTTGGATGTTGAGTATTATTCTAATACCTCTTTTACAATTTCTATATTTCTTCCTATTGTCAAAAAGATATGGTTGGGTTGAGTGATTTTTGTGGCCCTTGTTTATTGTTTGTAGTTATGGCTGTGCAACTTTGGCTTTATACTTGTTACCATAGGAGCAATTGTAGTTAAATCTTCTTTCTGTCGCTCTTGGTCTACTAGTTTGATTATTTGTGTATATCTTTGGTATTGTAGCCATTACCATAGGAGGAATTGTAGCTATATGTGTGTAGGGTTTAGGGTTGTATGAAATTGTTGACATATTGGAGATAAAATTTCTTTGGTGGCTGTTTAGTGTTGTTCTAATAGTTCTTTTAGAATTTCTCTATTTCTATATAATATTTAGTGTCAAGTCATGTAGCTTGAATTTTCAATGGAGGTGGTGGTGCTATACTGATGTTTGCATGGATATTTCGCATAGATGATTAATTTATTGTTAATGTCTTCTTGCTATATGTTGGTCTACTATTTTGATTATCTGTGTATATCTTTGCTGTTGCAGCCATTACCATAGAAGGAATTGTAGCTATTTATGTGTAGGTTTTAGGGTTGTATGAAACCATTGACATATTGGAGATAAAATTGCTTTGGTGGTTGTTTAGTGTTATTCTAATAGCTCTTTTACAATTTCTCTACTTCTATATAATATTTAGTGTCAGGTGATGTAGCTTGAATTTTCAATGGAGGTTGTGGCGTTATACTGATGTTTGCATGGGTGTTTTGAATTGACGATTAATTTATTGTTAATATCTTCTTGTTATATGTTTCTATCTTTGGCAAACTATGCCCATTTCTAAGAGTCAAAAGAGATTATTGCTCTTTGTGGCTGGAGAAATTGTAGTTAAATCTTCTTCCTTTCATGGGAAAAATATGGTTAGGGTTACCAATATTTGGGTGTCGAGTGTTATTCTAATACCTCTTTTACAATTTCTATATTTTTCTATAATATGTGGTGCCAAGTGATGTAGCTCGAATTTCCAATGGAGTGTGTGGGGTTGTTCTCATTTTGCATAAATTATTGCTACCTATTAGCTTTGAGAGCTCTATTTAATGTGGGTTTAGGGAAATTGCAATTAAATCTTCTTCCTCTCGTCAAAAAAATATGGTTGGAGTGAGTAGTTTTTGTGGCCCTTGTTTATTGTTTTTAGATATTGCTGTGCATTTTTGGCTTAATATCTGTTGCTATAGGGGCAACTGTAGTTAAATCTTCTTAATTTCATCACAAAATTTGAGCTACATCACCTCACACTAAATATTATAGAGAAATAGAGAAATTATAAAAGAGGTCTTAGAATAGCACTAATGTAGCTTGGAGTCTCGATTAAGTGTGTATATGTATATATATAAGAAGGCTCTTTTGACAATGTAATTTAATCAATATACTTTCTGACACATTTTGCAGCACATCAGTGTTAAAACTATTGAGCCTACTATCGAAAGGAACAATTAGCAGACGCTGGGACACATGAACAATAAATCAATCATTTATGCAAAATACCCATGTAGACATACAAATATATATACATGTAAACATATGCATATATATACATGTCTACATATGCATACATATATACATGTAAACATATACACAGATATATAGATGTATACATACACACACACATGTCACGATCCTATCTCTCACACTTAAACATAATAGAGTTAGGGTTTAATTAATCTTCTGCTACTCTTTACCAATGGAAGTTCTAGTAGCATGTGGCATGTTTCTTGAGCTCCAATGTCTCTTTCTTCACAGTCTCTGTCAAAAGCCTCCTATATGCTCTTGCAAGTAAATCATCAACATTTTCTAAGTTTGCAAGACACATCAACATCTGGTGATATGTTTCAGAGCTTTTCTCAGCTTTTGGTGCATACTTTGCAATGTATTTGATCACAACATGTTTGGAAAGAACAGGTTGCCAATCTATATTGGCTCTCCACAATTGCAATATGTAGCGATTGCGTGAGTTTACTCTATCATCATTTCTGGCTGGTTCAATTTTTTTTTCACCAGTTTCTATGTCTTCATATAATTTGGATCCCTCCAAATTCAATGGCTAGGGAGCATTATACCTATGATGAATATAAATATGTCATAAATTTTAGTACTTGACAATTATATTATATTTCACTTTGATATAAATATTCTAATTTGTTGAAATAGTTACCTCAAACCGTTGTTCCTCTCTTTTTTCGTAGGCATGCACCTTCCCTACACATTGTGTGTCGCTCCACAGAGTTTAGGACCTCTTCATAGTCATGATCAACATCTATCTTTGCAAGTTGTCTTGTATTTCTAAGACATCGATGTTGAGAATTTTTTTGGAATGCCTAGAGTTCAAAATAAAAATATATTAGTTATATCGTAGACTACAAATAGTTTATCTAATATATTGTATGTATACCACCAATTTTTGAAACATACCTGTATGTTTTGTTGATGTGGATCTTCTCTAGGATTCCATGCATGCACAATAAAATGAAAATATCTTTCTGCACTTTTTCGTTGCTCTTCATTTGACCAATCAATATTGTCCATATTTGGTGCTCCATGTATCCATATGAATCCATGCACATGTGGTGAACCCCTATGTTGCCACTCCTATCTATACTAGTAGTATTTATGGTACTGAGCAGGGTGATGGCGATGGATCTGCGAAGGCCCAGACGGGTCACGAGTCTGCCTCGAGTAAGAAGAAAAGCGTGGAGGATCCGAAACGGGAGGATTCCCCAAAAATGTTTGTGGACGACCCAGGTGGGAAGGATATTCTGGTTCCTTCCTCTAAGATGCCAGCTGGCAGTTGCCCTAAAGATAACCTCAAAGGCATGGTGGGGTCTGGTGACACGAATGTAGGGCATCGTAAGAAGTGGGCCTCTCTGTTTGGGGTTAAACCTAATGGTAAGTCAACTTTTCCCCCTGTGCTCAACATTTCTTGCCCTACGGTTGGAAAATTTGCAATTTCTATTCCAAATGAGATCTTTGATCATAATATAGCTCTAATGGATAGTTCCCTAGTTGGAAAATTAATGGGCCAAAGGCCAAATATAAAGGTTGTCAGGGATTTTGTTAGAAAGAAATGGAGAAAAAATGGTAGTGTCTCTGTTGTGGCTCTCCCAAAAGGCTTCTTTGCTTTTGAGTTCTCGAACAAAGAAGACATTAAGGCAGTTAGAAGTGGAGGACCATGGGTTATTGGGAAATAAACTCTCACATTTAAGAAATGGTCTTCAAATTTAGATCTAATGGACTCCATCTTTGAGACTATTCTGGTATAGGCCAGGCTTCATGGTCTTCCTTTAGAATACTGGAACAAGGATTTTTTTATGGGGATAGCTAGCTCCTTTGGGGAGCTACTATCAATTGATCCAATGAAAGTAGCAAGAAAAAGACTGGTGTTTGCCAGAATATGTGTGGGTGTCTCTCAGGAAGCGGATCTCCCCTCCTCTGTGGAGATCCATTCGAAACTTGGCTCTTGGTCACAGGCTATTGAGTTTGAGACCATCCCTTTTGCCTGCTTCAACTGCAGAAAATATGGCCATTGGGCTAAGCAATGCCCCCTTAAGGTAGTAAAAGAAATGGAAGACCCTAAAAGGGCCTCAAAAGTGGTATGGAAAAAGAAGTAGGGGAAAAAATTAGCAATGGTGTCAGTGAGAAAGCAAGCAGATTCTCCTGATAATATTTCAGGTGATGCTAGAAATGAAGGCTCCATCTTCCAGATCCCCCAAGGTTTGGTAATGGAGTTTAACTCTGATTCTCAGGACAAAGAGGAAAGGGTGGAATGTGATGGTGGGAACTTAGCCCTGGGAAAGGAAGATGATTCTCTTGATAATATTTCGGGTGATGTTGGAAAAGAAGGCTCCGCCTTCCAGATCCCCCAAGTTTTGATACCGGAGATTAACTCTGACTCTCAAGACAAAGAGGAAAGTGTGGAATGTGATGTTGGGAATTTAGCCCTAAGCAAGGAGGAAGATTCTCTTGCCCCAATAATGAGCCCCTTTGGTCGGGACCCCGTGACGCTAGGGTTGGACGATATTCCAATTCAGGGTCTTTCGCTGGAGGTAGGCATTCCTTTGATCGTGTCCCCGATTCGGGCAAATAACCCAATGGTTGAATCTAGCTCGAATGCAGCTCATATTGAAGTCGTTAAAGAGACTTATTTGGACCCCAACCAGGTAAGCTCTCTCGAAAGAAGTAGCTCCCCGCCTTATGTGAATGGGCTCATGGATACTCTCCCCTAGGAACAGAAATTTTTCTCTGAAAAAGAATGGGAATCCAGTAAAGATTCAGATAGTCAAGAGGACATAGATAGAGAAGAGGTGCTATCCAAGAAAAAGAAGAAAAAAGCGAAAATCAAAATCACCCCTTGCAGGATCTCAAGAAGATCGAGAGCAAAAGCGGATTGTGGGGCAATTTCTTTGGCCAGAGGAAGAAGACCTAAAATTTGGATAAGAGAGCACATTAGCTTTCAAGATATTACGGATGGCTGCCAAAAAACCATCCCTGAGATCCTCCTCCCTCCTAAATCATCATGAAGTTATTGTCTTGGAATATAAGGGGACTAAATAACCCCCACAAGGAGGATATTTTACACAATTTCCCCCGGGACGAAAAGCCTGATATTCTCCTCATTCAGAAAAATAAAATGTTAAGTGTAAAGGTGGAAAAGATTTCTTTGTTCCAGCACTGTTCTATTCAGGGAAGTGATTCTGTTGGCGCCTCTGGTGGGGTTGCAACTTTTTGGAACTGTAAGATCATAAGAGGTGATCCACTTTTTTCTTGTCCTAATCATGTTGCCACTAGATTTACTCATATAAGGGACAACTTCAGCTGAATCTAGTCTAATATTTATGCTCCTAACTGTAAAAAAGCTCGGAAGGCTTTTTGGAAAGAGCTGGATGCTTTTCAGAATATCTTTCAAAATGACCCCTGGGTTGTCATGGGAGATTTTAATTCCCCTCTCCTTTAGGGTGAGAAGTTTGGCGGTTCTTAGATCAATGAAGAAAGCAAAGAGGATCTTTTTGAATTCATCAACAATTAGGCCTTGATTGACCTGGACTTGCAAGGGAGCTCTTACACGTGGTCGAATCGAAGAGTTATGTCTGATCTGATCCAGGTGAGACTTGATAGAACCCTTGTTTCTGATGTCTGGCTCTTAAATTATTGTTGTTCTTTGAAAACCCTCCCTAGGATTGGATCTGACCATTTTCCTATTAGTTTTGTTGCTAACCACTTAAAGATTAAGAGGAATACTCTTTTTCATTTTGAGAAGATGTGGCTTTCCCATCCTCTCCTCCGAGAGGAAATAAAGAAATGGTGGAATATTAATATAAAGGGCACTACCTTATTTAGAATCACCAAAAAATTAAGAGAAGTTAAAATGAATCTCAGAAAGTGGAAAAAAGAGTCTTTTGGCAATATCTTTCAAATCAAATCTGATCTTCATTTTAAGATTTTTGAAATCTAAAACAAAATTCAGAAGGAAGGCTACCTGAATGAAACTAAGGAGAAGGAAAATGAGATTCTCACAAAATTTCATGAGATAATTGCTAGAGAAGAGGAATTTTGGAGACAAAGGTCCAAAGCTTTTTGGTTAAAGGCTAGAGACAAAAACACTAGATACTTTCATCTTTTAGCTTCTAAACACAAAGCAATTAATAAAATCTCTGCGATTGTGGTTAATGGAAAAAATTATGAGGAAGAGGACATAAGAAGAAAGGCTGTCCTATTCTTTAAGAACCTTCTGTCTGAGAAAGAGGGAATTGACTTGGAGGATCAAAATCAATTACTGGAGGCTATCCCCAAGATTGTTAACTCTAGAGACAATGAAATGCTGACTGCTATACCCACTAGCGAGGAAATTAAAAAAGCTATTTTCTCTTTTGAAGGAAGCAAAGTGCCTGGTCCTGATGGCTTCCCTTTACTTTTTTTCCATTGGTTCTGGGACATTGTTGGGGAGGATGTTGAGAAGGTGGTGAAAGAGTTCTTCTGTTCTAGAAACCTTTTGAAGGAGTTAAATGCCACTTTCTTGGTTCTTATCCCCAAAAAACTTGGAGTGCAGGATTTTGAAGGTTTTAGACCTATCAGCCTCTTTAACTCCTTCTATAAAATTATTTCGAAGGTTCTTACCTCTAGGATGCTTCTCATTTTGCCCACTATTATTGCTCCTCAACAGAATGGTTGTGCCTGGAAGACAAATTCTTGACTCCATTGTCCATGCTCATGAGAATATTCACTACCTCTCGGTTTCTAAATCGAAAGGATTTCTTCTAAAGCTTGACATCTCGAAGGCTTATGACAGGGTGGACTAGAAATTTCTGTTTAAGATCTTAAAATCTGTTGGGTTCAATGAAAGGGTTTTGTAGCTGATTGAACAACTCATTACTTCTGCTTCAGTGGCAGTTCTGATTAATGGGACCCCTTCCACCTTTTTCCATAGTTCTAGAGGGTTAAGATAGGGAGATCCCATTTCTCCCATCCTTTTCATGATTATGGCTGAGAGTTTTGGTAGGAATATGAGTAAATTGGTTGCTCAAAGATCTATTGTGGGGCTCAAACCATCTTCGAGCAATTTGATATGCTCTCACCAACAGTTCATGGATGACACTTTGGTGATGGGTAGATCTGCTATCTTGGAAGCTAAAGAGATGAAGAAACTTTTGGATACCTATGGAGGAGCTTCTGGTCAGGTGATAAATAAGCAAAAAATCTCATTGTATTTCTTTAACACACCTTTGCACAAATAGAGGAAGATAGCTGTAATTCTTGGTTGCAAGATAGAGTCCCTACGTGCTACTTATCTGGGATTACCTCTATGCTTAAAACCTCTAGATTCTTTTTGGATCTCTCTGGTTGATAGGTTTAGGAAAAAACTTTCTGGCTGGAAAGGAGTTCGCCTAAGCCAAGCCAGAAAACTCCAGCTTCTTAAAGCCTCCCTGCAGAATCTCCCTATCTATGCTCTCAGTCTTTTTAAAATCTCAACCAAATACACTAAAACCATTGAAAAGATTCAAAAGAGATTCTTTTGGTCAGGAGTAGAAGAAAGAAAAAGAATGCCTCTTGTTGGTTGAGACTTGGTTTGCAAATCTAAAAAGGATGGAGGCCTTGGGCTAAGAAAAATTAGACTGCTAAACAAGTCGCTCCTAGCTAAACAGATATGGAGGCTATTCTTCTCCTCTGGGGAATGGAGTGAAATAATTAAAAGTAAGTATTTGCAGAATAACAATTTCCTCAAGGATCTTATTGAGAATCCTAATCTCCCGAAAGGATCAAGTTGCTGGAACTATATGATTGATGGGATAAAGGTTGTGAATTTGGGATTGAAATGGTAGGTTTGCAATGGTAACTAGATTAGATTTTGGGATGACTGTTCGCTGTGCAATGAACCTCTATCTCAGGATGGGAATCTTAGTAGATGGGCTGAGTTTTGCAAAGATACTTTTGGCCTCTTTGTTAAAGATTACTGGTGGGATGGTAAGTGGATCAATCTCCCCCTGATAAACCCTATTTTGGTCTCTGTTTACTCCTCTTTGAATGCTGTCAGACTATGCCTGAATCAAGAGGACAGTCTTATATGAAAGTATGAGCCTTTTGGGTGATTTTCTGTCTCGTATTCTTTTGCCCAGATTTCACATGCTCTTAATCCTCCCCCTCTGTGGTCACATGCTTGGACTAAGCATCTCTTACCTAAGGTTAACATATTTTTTTGGTCCTTGCTACAAAATAAAGTGCTAACTATGGATAATCTTTGCAAAAGAGGTGTTTTTCTCCCCAATAGATGCTACCTCTATAAAAGTGACGCTGAATCGGTTAACCACCTCTTTATCCACTGTCCTTTCTCCTCTCTGGTTTGGGACAAGCTTCTAAAATGTTGGCATTTTTCTTGGATCCCCCCAGAGTCGGTTGAAGATTTTTTTGTTCAATGGAAAGCCCCTTCTCTCAACCCCTTTATAAAAAAACTTTGGGCTTTCTCGTTCCCCCATGTGACTTGGGGAATTTGGAAAGAGAGAAACAACATGATCTTCAGGGATAAGGAGTCGTCGGAGGAAATTGTGTTTGAAAGAATTCTTACAATGATTAAAGAAAACTTCTCTGTTGTTCCCTTCAGGGAGGACAAGGTTGAGGCTGTGGTTTGCTCTCCTTATGACAGTCTGATTGCTAGGGAATGGAGAATTAAATGGGATATTTCCAATGTTCCTAATACGACCAAAAATTCTAGGGAGGGAGTTTACTGGAGTTTTCCTATGGATGGCTAAGCCAATGCCAACTTTGATGGAGCGGCCAAAGGAAATCCGGGGAAGATTGGGTGTGCTGGGGTCCTAAGGGACTCAACGGGTAACTTTATGGGAGCCATTGCCACCCCTTTGGGGGTCCAAACTAATCACGTGGCAGAAGCGGGGGTGCTTATTACATAATCAACCTTATAGTGGAAATTAAATGTAAAAACTTATGGCTTGAAGGTGATTCAAAAAATATAATAGGTAGCCTTTGTGGTAGGTCCCAACCCGCATGGTCAATTAAAAACCAGATTGAAGATGCTAAGGTTTTACTTAGTAAGTTCGACAGAATAAAAAACACTCATGCTTACCGTGAGGCGAATACTGTTGCAGATTTTTTTGCCAATGAGGGAGTTAAGAGTGATAAAATGCTCACGTGGCACAAAAGGATTGACCTCCATTCCGATGTTCAAGCTTTAATGGTGCTAAATGCGGTGAATGGAAAAGTGGCGGCTTCTTGTAATAATGAGGAAGGTATGAGTCATGACTAACAAAATAAGTTGACAATATGGGGCCCTGAGTATCTGACAGAGAAATGATTTACCTTGGCACGCTTTGTGGGTCCTACAAAGCAAAGGAACTATCTGGAACAGGTTCTTTGTTTGCAACAGTATTCACACCGATATCTCAAAAATGAGCGGGAACGGAAGAGGGTTGAACCTACCAGTTTCGAGTCACACACCAAGAACACTAAAGCGTGGAGCAAAATAAGAAGGGGTGGCTCACTTCCATTCATCGAGAAACTCCATGGCCCTCAGGAGGAGATTACTGATTTCTTTGAGAAAAATTGGAATAATGGGGAGGTTCTCCTCTTTGGGAGGAAAGTTCAGATTGATGAAGCTTTGATAGTGGAGGTGATAGGTATCCCGATTGAAGAGCATAAATTTTTTAGAGATAGGAAATTCTCTGACAAAGCTATGATGAGGTTCCCTAAGACCAAAACGGAGAAGCAAAAACTTGTCAAGATGACGAACAGTTACTATGAAGCGGACACCATAAAAGCTTTATGGAGAAAAGTGCTAAGGGTTATCATGGAGTACATCACTCTTGATGGCCACTTCACTAGGGTTTATGGATATCACTTCGTGCTGCTCAATCACTTCCGACACAAGGTGCGTGTTTCCATCCCTTTCTTCTTGCTCCGTTCCTTGAGAAATAGCTTTTCTGACTACAGAAGGATCCCTAAAAGATACCTGATTCTTCACATGGGTCTTTTAAGTCTCATCTATGAGCACTTTCAGAATATGCCTGCCCTATCAAACCCTATAGCCCCTTTGGAGCATGATGAGGACGATACTGAGCCTAGTATATCTGAGACTAAAGTTTCTTCTAGCCATGTCAAGATCTCCTCGCTTCCCCTGCCCCCCCTTCTGCCTCTGGCCGATCCCCCCAGCCTTCTGGTGCCTGCTTTGTTCTTGCCCCTAGCCGCACAAACCCTAATGCTAAATTGGCGGGATCTAGTTCTCTAGTTAACAAGTTAGTTTCCTACCCTGATGACTCTCCTGTTGTTTCTCCTAAAGCGGCCGAGGTTAGTCTTGAGGATCCCCACTTCCCTCAGAATATTCAACAGGAGAACTGTAGCCCTCCCAGAGGTGCAGAGTTGGTTAATTTTGGGGTCAATTCTGATTGTGACCCCCCTTTTGACTTTGTTGGAACTACCAAGAGATGTTCTGTGGACCAATTTAATTTTTTCAAATGGTTATTTTATGAAATCAGTGAGTTGAAGACCAAAAATCTGTCTCTTCATAGTAAGTTGGGGGAAATTGAAGCCAAAGTTGCGGGGCTAATTCAACTCGAAGTGGAGAAGAATACCTTTGTGAAGGATAACATACAAAAGGACAACACTGTTGAAAATGATCTTGATAAAATTAAAGGAACCATGAAAAAAATTGCTGATCAGAACTACAGAATTGCCAAACATAACTCTTTAATCATCAAAGCCATGACCGAAAGATTGGAGAAAACCCAGAAAAGAACACTGATTGTCTACCTTGATAAGGAGAAATACTAGGATGAGGAAGCGAAGATCTCTAAGCGAACCAGATAAAGTATGAATAGAAAAGCCCTGACTACCCCAAATATGACTCAAATTTTCATGGAGGGGGTCCAGGATATGGTGGACCTAGAAGAGGTTGCTGACAAGCTTCTAAAGTCTATGGATTAGCTGTGGCTGGGCTCAGTTTTGTCTGTTTTCCGGCCATCTGATGGATTTTTTGTGGCTTTTTGTGGCTGTCTATTTTAGTTGGTTTTTATCTCTCTGGTAGCCTTTTTGTCTTTCAGACCTCTGTTTTGGTCTTTGCTTGTAATGTTACTTTTTGGTTTCGGGTCCCTGTAAAACCTGTTTATCCCTTTTATCAAAAACATTCATTCCTTTTTCTAGTATTTCCTTTCTAAATATTTAATGTCTCAAGTGCATGTAATGTGTGACTATATGAGGATAGTCAATGACATTTTGTTTTCTCCAATTTTGAGCCTCCCTTGGAGTAGTTAGTTGTGTTCCTGGCATCAATGCATGCAAATCAGGCCAATACGTGTTTGCAACACTTAAGGTGAAGAATATTGTAGGAGAACCTATTTGATGAAGCATGTCAGTCAGTTCTGCATGACATTTTGTCCAATATGACCTTGTACCCCTTAATGTTGTTCCATACCGCATCAACCTATCAGCTAGATGTGAGTGTGGCATGTTTTGCATATGTTCACGCAATTCATTGATGGTGATTGGCATGTCCCAAAAACCTCTTTTTACAAATACAGTAGATGAATTTTGTGCACGGTGTCTCATTATCATGTTCATCATGAAATATCTAAACCTTGGATGACTACCAAAGCAATGATCCCTATACCGCAATAGATGCTTGAAAAATTCATGCAGATGCACTCGCCTCATTCGTGGTTCTAACCAATCACATCTACCATTAGGGAACAATTTTGGGAATGCCATATCAAGCAATCCCGCAGTGACATATTCATTTATAGGAGACACACCTACTCCTGGCCAATCAATCATTGTTGTCAAATTTGCATCAGGGTTATTAACCCATGCCTGAATCAATTCCATTTCTCTTCGGGCATTAGGTGGTCTAGAAGCCATTGATGTTGTGTGCTCAATTATATTACAATGATCTATCTCCACAACTGGACCAACAAATATGTTTTCATTTGCATTAGAATCAAATTCCATATGCACCGTCTGTAATTTGTTGAAAATGTTTTCATCATAATTTCTCGATAGATAATTAAGAGCATTTTCATCAATTCTAACATCTGCATAAAACTTGTCATGCTCTACTTTGTATTTTAATGCTTTATACACATGATCTCTATTGACTGTAAAGTTGTAATTTGTGCCATGTTTATCCCTTCTTCGAACAATAATGATTGGAAAATTTTGTATTGAGCGTGGCAAAATTTTTGAGACGTGTTCCACATTTTGTGGAAAACTTATTGTGTGTCCTTTATATTTATACTAACCACCTATTGCATGTGTAACTTGTAGAATTGGGCTGACACGTGCAATCAACATTTCTTCTACCTGAGTCAACTTTGCAAGCTCCTCTAGTTGTGGCCCGGGGTCCATATTGTTAGAAGCTGAAAATCTATTATTTCCTCTCTCTTGTACACATCTAGTGCATGTAGGACCTTGAGGGGTCCGAGATACTTTGATTCCTAGATAGCATTCTTGACAAATGTAACACATGTTTGGAATTTTTAAACTATCCAACCGATGTTGGAATTGCATTTGAAAACTTTGAAAATCAGCATGAAGCATTCCATTTGGGTTTTGTATGTTTTGTACATTGTCTTCTACACCTAAATTGATATCAATTTGATTTCCATGTTGAGGTGTTTCTAATACACAATCTATTGACCTTGAAGCTTCATTTTCAACATTCAATTGAATGTTTGCATTGGATGCATTGTTGTACATCTCACTCGATTGAGGATCAACTTGTTGTCTTTGTTCTCCTTCAGAAGTTCGTTGACGAGTATTTCTAATCAAATTTGCCTCCTCTCTATTTTCAAATTCTAATTCTTGTACTGCTACTTCTGCTCGTCGTCTAGCATATCTTTGTCTTTCAGCTTCATTGTGTCTTCTTCTTTGTTCTTCTATTTGAACATTTGTCATTTGTTCTCGTTTCCTTCTTCGATATTCTCTTTGATACTCTCTCTGATGTTGCCTCCTTTTCTCATCCAATTCAAACATTCTCGGTTGAACCATATCTATAATTTTTTTTTTTTATAATCAATTTATATATATTTTTAATCTTATAGTAGGAAAAATGATTAAACTTTTAAAATTCTACTAAAATAAACAACGTTCTTTTTTAATTTGTAGTGATTGTACTTTTTGTTGAAGAATAATGTAATAAGAAAATTGGATTAAATCCAAAGTAGCATCTAAAACATAAATAAAATTACAAATATTATAAGTTTATAAGTTTATAAATTTATAAACTTAAAAGTTATAAATTTATAAGTTTCTTCATTCTTATGTTTTAGTATTATCTATATTAAATTTCTACGTAAAATTACAATAGACACTTTTAGTAACTATTCATATTTTTTATTTATGTTGTTTTATTTAAGTATTTTTTTAATAAAAAGAAATTATTTCTAAAGATAAAACATAAAACAAATATGTTAAATATATATATTTATAAATTTAAGATATATTTAAAACAAAGATATGAGTTGTTTTTTAATTAAAAAAGAAGATCAAAATTTTTTATAAGTTTTTAGAAACTTATAAATTTATAAATTTATTGAATAAATTTATCAACTTATAAATTTAGAAGTTTACAAATTTATAAATTTATAAACTTATAAATCTTAAATTTAAGATATAAGATGAACTTATAAATTTCTTGAATAATTGTTTCTTTAATTGAAGTTTTGATATTAAATTAAAGATTAATGTTATAAATTTCTAAATTTATAAACTTTTCAATTTCAAATTGATCTTAAATTAAAGATTAATGTTATCAGTTTATAAATTTTAAATTTTAGATATATATATATATATATATATATATATATATATATTTATAAAAAATTATACACTAATAAGTTTGTAAGTTTTTAGAAACTTAGAAACAAAGATATCCTTACTGTTTTTTAAATTTATAAGTTTCTAAATTTATAAGTTTATGAACTTGTAAATTTGTAAGTTTATAAATTTATGAACTTATAAGTTTCTAAGTTTTTAGAAACTTAGAAGCAAAGATATCCCTTGCTTTTTTTTTGAAATATATAAGTTTCTAATGTTTAAAAGTTTATAAATTTATAACCTTATAAATCTTAAATTAAAGATATAAAATGAATTTATAAATTTATTGAATAATTGTTTCTTTAATTATTTTCTTAAATTAAAGATTAATGTTATAAATTTAAATTTATAAACTTTTAAATTTTAGAAACTTATGGATAAATTTTAGAAGTTTACAAATTTATAAATGTTAAATTTAAGATATAAGATGAACTTATAAATTTATTGAATAATTGTTTCTTCAATTGAAATTTTGATCTTAAAGATTACTGTTAGTAGGATTCTCTCACAAATATTGAGGATTAAATATAGAGGACTTTAGAAAAACCTAAAAGAAGCATCCAAACGTAATGCAATTACACAATAGCATGTTACACAAACACACCAGTAAGGACAAAACATGCAAAGTAAATTCAAGCAAAACATAGTAAATGTAACCGACAAACATAATGATGGAGAAATTAGAATATTCGTCCAACAATAAAATCTGATCCTACATTTATAGCAAAGAAAATTAAACCCTCAATAAAAACAAAGAAAAATATCTGATGTTTGTACAAGACTAAAAACCGTTTCATTTTTTTCAGAACCAATTTATTAATATTTTATTTTCTATTATTTTATTGGTTTTAGTAGTTAGCTTATTGTTATTCACAAAATCAAAACAAAAAAAATGGTATTTTTATTATTATTGCCTACACAATGGATGCCTACACATCACTACTGTTCATTTAGGGAAACAATGATTTTTTTCCTCAATCTATGTGGTTTTAGTGGTTTACTTCTCTTCAAACAATTTAAACAGTCGGCACATTTTAATCATTCCCATTTATCATATCCTTTGGCTTGCATCAAAGCTAAAATCATTCCTATGTAGGATTATGAAATCAAATTACTGGATTGTGAAAGAGCTGCGATAATCCTATGCTGGCAATGTCCCTTTTACTAGATTGTCCATGAGCTGCGGTACTCCGATTAGTTGAAGAATAAGTTGTTCTATTCAAGACACTGGACCTCGATCTCTATCTGTAGTAATATTCAATGCATGCATAAAGTAAACCATAAGCATGCAGCAGTAAACTAACATACGTCTGCAATCTAAAATATGAAGCTCCCAAAAATGAAAGAGGATTACAACTAAAACCATACTAAAAAATAAGGTATTTCCTGCAGAATAGCAAGGATTCTTTGGGCATTATTTAGAGATATAAAATACTAGAGATAAGTAAAGCTATATTGAAATGAACAAAAAAATATTCAGATAGAAATGTCTATTAAAATAACATCATATGCTGCCAACACAAGTTAACTTTAGTGCCTAATTCTAAGCTCACATACATATATAAACTTATAAATGTTACTTGTTATAGTGGACTCAAATCCAGATACGAATGATGTTCTTTATTCTAATATTGCAGATGTTTCAAGTGATTTATTAAAGACAGATTTCTATTTGCACAAGAATCGCACTTTGATATTGCCAATTGATGACAACTAACCTACCCATGGTGCAAAGTCCATCTGAAATCCATTAACAAATAAGAAAACCTTGACTGGTCAATAAAAGATTTGTATTGACAGCTAAATAGAAATAACAAAGGAAGAGAAGCCAGACTAAAATAAAGGATTCAGTCAAAATATTCAACATATCAGAAACATGTAAGTTGCCATCCCATCATCCATGGCCGTCCTGACTTGGAAAAAATAGTTAACTATAGAAATGCTTCATAGTAACAAAATGGTTTTATTTTTTGTACAGTAAAAACCTATGAAAGGTTCGTGTTCGTCCCTCATCCCCCAGAACTTTCTCAAGGAAAAGTTTGTGTTGCAGTCCATCTCTTTTGTGCGTCCTTGTGCAGGAAGCATCATAAAAAAATTTAAAAACCCACACAGTCTCCACTCGCTTCAAATCGAGTAGCTCTTCTTGTAGAGGAAGCCTGTGAAGCAATCGGCTGGGTAAGGCATGGAGGACACACACGTAGAGAGGATGAAAGTACGCAGAGGAGAGGTAAGTAAGGTTGGAGACATGGCGGCGAATGAAGGCAGCAAGGTACACCTACATTATCTCCAAGGTTGTGACGAGAAATTGTTCTAAAGCTCCAGAAATTAGGGTATGGCCGGTGAAATAGGCCGAATATACATCAGCCACAGAGAATATCAATTAATGAAATCGCATGGAGATAATCTATTGAACTTCCCAATCTTTATTATTTAGTTTAAAGAGTATAGAGAAAATCTGTGGAAAAAGTAGGACAAAAACTTCAAACATCTCACTTTTTTCATATGTTTTTTCTTTTATATTATTACAATGTTGTGTAGATATTTCACAATACAGTCTTCTCTTTTTCATATTTATTTAGAGCACCCATAACTATCATCTGAGAGTAGATGAGCAGTTATTGCACAACTGTATTGAATTCTGCAGATGGTTGGCCACATCGTTCACTTTCGAGAGTAGGCAAGTTGTTGTAGCTCACCAAATTGGAGAAGTGAAAGGTTAATACCAATGAGGAAGAGTTTGGAGGAGCAAAAAGAAACAGTAGCAGGGAAAGCAGCAAAAAGGGGTGAAACAGTGAAAAAAAATGGTGAGAAATGATGGACAGTTGAGATTCGTTTAATCGGTCTTGTCTTTGGGTCTACATTGTCGATAGGTGAATGAGCTCAGGAAAGCTCAATGAGGGAATGCCTTTAGCGTAAATATTTGATTAAATTTTTTAATGTTAATTTTTATTAGTTTTTATCATATATAAAATTGAAGTAATACTTATTTAACTATTCCCCTATTAATGGGTTGGAGTAGGTTTGGAATTTGATGGGCTATGTGGTAGTTTTTTCAATTTAAAGAGTATATTAATAAACTGTAAAAAAATATTATAGATAAATATAATATAGTGTTTTAATTTATAAAATTAATATATATTATTTTATAATGTTATTATAAAAATATAAATTAATTTATAATCTTTAAACAAAATAGAATGCAATTGTTTTTAACTTTTAGAATATTTTTAATAAGATTATCTTGAATATTTTCTAATATGTTAATATATATTAATATATGATTTATAATATTCTATAAATTCATTTGCTTGATAAAGTGTTTCAAAGATTTATGTTACTTTTTTTCAATATAAATTCTTTTGAATTCTTGTGAAATTTTACTTTTAGAGATTTTTTTTTTCCTTCTACAAATAAAAAAAACTTGATCTTTGATGACTATGTTGTATAAAAATAAAATTTTCCTCTAAAAGTAAAGTAAATTTTATTAGAAAAATTATTTTTCATTCTATATAATTATATTCTTTAATTGTTTATTGATTTTTTTAAGAATTATGATTCTTTTTCAAAAATACTTAGTTAGTTTAAATGATACATAATAATATATTTTAAAATAATAACTAAATTATATGTATTACTTTGTTAAAAAAAAAGAAATTTATGTGTTTTTCTTATTTAATATATATGATTAATAAAATGGATTTAAAATATTTTATATAATTTTTTATAAATTAAATATTTGTTGATAATTTATATTTTTCTTAAAACGTCAAATGAAAGTCATTGAAAAACATGTGGAAGAAATCTTGGCTCACTTAATTGTAGTTATTGAAAAACACAGGGAAGAAATCTTGGCTCAATTAATTGTAGTGTAGCAGGGCACTCACGAACGAGTGATGCTACACTATCCTTTCATCACATCTATTCTAACAATTATAATATAAATGATAAATAGCATTTCTAACTAACAGATCATATCATAAAATAAATTACTAAATCACTGTATCATAATATATCTCTGAAATCAACTAATATCACCAAACCACAATATCATAAGAAATATCCATGTCCTCAAATGTATAAGCATAATCACCAACAGTCTACTAACCAACCACCAAACCAAGCAATAAGGAGTACAATCACAGTCACATCAAGGTATCAAATCAAAGCATAGAAAATAATAAGTCTAAACAGTATGAGGGGTATTACATTTCACACAAGTTGAAGATATTATATATATCTTTTTTCCTTGAAGGCATTATTATTATAATGAACTGTAATTGAAGAGCAGTAGTTGTGTGATGATTGTAATTAGTTTCTTTGAGCAATAAGAATACTGATACTATGCCCTGTGGATGTTTTCTTGGTATATTGCCAAGGTTTTATCATGTAAATTTGTGTCTTATATGTTATTTTATTATTCCATTTAATTTTGTTTTGTATTTCTTTACAAATAATTTGTGTTGCAATATTTTAAGTTTGTGAGTTTTTTCATTTTAGTTTCCACAACAATTGGTATTAGAGCAATTATTTTGCAAATCCGTGTTAGGATTTGGTGTTTGTTTTGTAGCATCAAATAGCAAAGGTTCTGAATGCAAGGTTTGAGGTGGAGAAATTCAATGGGAAGAATAATTTTAAACTGTGGAAGCTCAAGATGCATGCTTTGTTAATGCAACAAGGATTACACAAAGTGTTGGTAGGAAAGTCAAAGAAATATGCAAATATGACTAATGAGGATTGGGAGGGTCTTGATACAAGAGCTCTTAGCACAATTTGGTTGTGTTTAGCAGATGATGGTCTTTTCAATATTGTTGAAGAGGAAATAGTTGCAAGCTTATGGAGTAAAATGGAGAGCCTTTATATGAAAAAATCCTTGACAAATCAGATCTACTTGAAGAGGCAGTTGTATAGTTTTTGAATGAAAGAAGGTACAAAAATTGTTGATCATTTAAATATTTTCAATACTCTTATATGTCAATTAGCTAGTATGGGTGTAAAAGTCAAAGATGACAACAAGGCATTTACATTATTGTCTTAATTACTTGAATCCTAAAATCACTTAGTTACTTCTATTAGCTTTAG
This sequence comes from Sequoia sempervirens, assembly GCA_007258455.2. Taxonomy (NCBI): domain Eukaryota; kingdom Viridiplantae; phylum Streptophyta; class Pinopsida; order Cupressales; family Cupressaceae; genus Sequoia; species Sequoia sempervirens. The sequence continues at coordinate 707,759,506 of VDFB02000003.1, read as the reverse complement.
CACAACTGACACCCTTGAATTTGATTTTGTTGTGGGAGCTTTGTTGTCTGAGGACCGTGTAGAGAAAATCTAACATAGAAAACTCCGCATTCGAAGAAATGGTGGTTAGGAGACGAATAGGAAAAGGGGAATATTTGAGAGGTAAATCTAGATCTAAGTCAAAAAGGAAAAAAGGGTAAGGGAAAATGTTGGTACTATAATAAATCAAGGTATCTCAAGAAATATTATTGGAAGAGGAAAGAAGACAATGATGACTCCAAAAAGGAAGCAAATTTGGTTGAGACAAGCTCAGGTATGGTCACTGATGAAGTTTTATTAGTTGATAGGCTATTTTGTTTGAAGTTTCCACTAGGATTTTAGTCAACCCAACCGCAAATTGGACTTACTAACGTCGGGGGGCTACCAGTTGGTGGGGAGGGAACCTTTTTGTTTTTGTGGCGATGTGGGCATTTGTAATTATGTGGATTGGTGGTGGTGGACAATGTTGTCATTGTAATGGTGAAGGTGAACGGTAAGTGTTTGATGTGGACCTTTGCAAATATGTGGGTTGGTGGCGGTCAAGGTGGTCTCCTCAAAAGGTAGAAGGTGAATGGTAAGTGATTGCTCACTCGTTGTTTAATGCATTCTATGGTTGTTGTATGATGGAGGTGGATGAAGTAAATGTGGACAGACAAAGTAAATGCGATATTGAATGTAGCAGTCTAGGAAAGAATACTTTGATTAAGTTGTATTGTGCAAATAACAATTGTGGCGTTGGTCTCATAGCACATGAATGTGATAAAATTCATTTTATTCGGCTCTATCGCTAGTTTGATACCAGATTGTTCAGAAAGTGTCTTATGATAGATTGGAAATTAGTGTTCTCTAGAATCTGTAAGTCATTTTACATGGGTAGTTTGCATGGATGGTTAATTTATTATCTATGTCTTCTTATCAAATGTTTGTATCTTTGGTGTTATACCCATTGTGAAGATTTGAAAGAAGAAGAATTGCATTTAAATATTCTTTCTTTTGTAAAAAAATATGCTTAGGGTTAGTAATTTGTTCACCGTTCATTTATGGTTTTGGTTATCTATGTGTATCTTTCACATTGCAGGCATCATGATAGGAGCAATTTTGATTAAGTTGCATTGTCGAAACAACCATTGTGGTATTGGTTTCATAGCAGGCCATTGTAAAAATCCTTGCCTATGGCTTCGTCGTTGGTTTGATAGTAGGTTGTTTGCAAACTGTTTTAAATGCTAGATTGAAAACTGTTGTGCTCCAAAATCTGTAAGTCCTTTTACATGGGTAGTTTACATAGATGGTTCATTTATTATTGATGTCTTCTTATTATATGTTTGTATCTTTGGTGTTATACCCATTTTGGAGTTTTGAAAGAGATTATCATTCTCTATGGATGGAGAAAATGCACAAAAAATCTTCTTTCTTTCGTAAAAAAATATGGTTAGGTTAGTTATTTGTTTGCTCTTGGTCTATTGTTTTGGTTGTTTATGTATATACCCATTTTGGAGATTTGAAAGAGATTATCATTCTCTATGGATGGAGAAATTTCACTTAAATCTTCTTTCTTCGGTAAAAAAATATGGTTACGGTTGGTTATTTGTACGCTATTGGTCTATTGTTTTGGTTGTCTATGTGTATCTTTGGTGTTGCAACCATTACCATGGGAGAAATTGTAGTTATCTGTGTGTAGGGTTTAGGGTTGTATGAAAGCATTAACATATTGGAGATAAAATTACTTTGGTGGCTGTCCAATATTATTATAGCAAGTCTTTTACAATTTCTCTATTTGTGGTGATGTAGCTCAAATTTTCAATGAAGCTTGTGGGGTTATACTGATTTTCACATGGGTTCTTTGCATAGATGATTAATTTATTGCTAATGTCTTCTTGTTTTATGTTTCTATCTTTTGCATTATACCCATTTTCAAGACTTGAAAGAGATTATCGATCTTTGGGGGTGGAGAGACTGTAGTTAAATCTTCTTTCTTTTGTCCAAAAATATGGATAGGGTTACTAATTTTTGGCTATTGAGTGCTATTCTAATACCTCTTTTACAATTTCTCGATTTCTCTATAATATTTATTGAAGTGCAGGGTTGTACTCATTTTTTAGAGATTATTGCTACATATTGGGTTTATGAGTTGTATTTAATGTCACGGCTTCAGGGAAATTGAAGTTAAATCTTCTTCCTATCATCAAAAAGATATGGTTGGTTTGAGTGATTTTTGTGGCCCTTGTTTATTCTTTGTAGTTATGGCTATGCAACTTTGGCTTTATACCTGTTACAATAGGAGCAATCATAGTTAAATCTTCTTTCTCTCATTGTTGGTCTATTGTTTTGATTATCTGTGTATATCTTTGGCGTTGTAGCCATTACCATAGGAGGAATTGTAGCTATCTCTATGTAGGGTTTGGGGTTGTAGGAAACCATTGAGATATTAGAGATAAAATTTCTTTGGTGTCTGTTTAGTGTTATTGTAATAGCTCTTTTTACAATTTATCTATTTCTATATAATATTTAGTGTCAGGTGATGTAGCTTGAGTTTTCAATGGAGGTTGTGGCATTATACTGATGATTGTATGGGTGTTTTGCATACATGATTAATTTATTGTTAATGTGTTCTTATATGTTTCTATCTTGGGCATTATAGTGATTTTTGAGACTTGAAAGAGATTACAACTCTTTGTGGGTGGAGAAATTGCAGTTAAATGTTCTTCCTTTCATGGAAAAAATATGGTTAGGGTTACTAATATTTGGATGTTGAGTATTATTCTAATACCTCTTTTACAATTTCTGTATTTCTTCCTATTGTCAAAAAGATATGGTTGGGTTGAGTGATTTTTGTGGCCCTTGTTTATTGTTTGTAGTTATGGCTGTGCAACTTTGGCTTTATACTTGTTACCATAGGAGCAATTGTAGTTAAATCTTCTTTCTTTCACTGTTGGTCTAATAGTTTGATTATCTATGTATATCTTTGGCATTGTAGCCATTACCATAGGATGAATTGTAGCTATCTGTGTGTAGGGTTTAGGGTTGTATGAAACCGTTGACATATTGGAGATAAAATTTCTTTGGTGGCTATTTAGTGTTGTTCTAATAGTTCTTTTAGAATTTCTCTATTTCTATATAATATTTAGTGTAAAGTCATGTAGCTTGAGTTTTCAATGGAGGTTGTGGCGCTATACTGATGTTTGCATGGATATTTCACATAGATGATTAATTTATTGTTAATGTCTTCTTGCTATATGTTGGTCTACTGTTTTGATTATTTGTGTATATCTTTGGCATTACAGCCATTACCATAGAAGGAATTGTAGCTATCTATGTGTAGGGTTTAGGGTTGTATGAAACCATTGACATATTGGAGATAAAATTGCTTTGGTGGTTGTTTAGTGTTATTCTAATAGCTCTTTTACAATTTCTGTACTTCTATATAATATTTAGTGTCAGGTGATGTAGCTTGAATTTTCAATGGAGGTTGTGGTGTTATACTGATGTTTGCATGGGTGTTTTGAATTGACGATTACTTTATTGTCAATAGCTTCTTGTTATATGTTTCTATCTTTGGCAAACTATGCCCATTTCTAAGAGTCGAAAGAGATTATTGCTCTTTGTGGTTGGAGAAATTGTAGTTAAATCTTCTTCCTTTCATGGGAAAAATATGGTTAGGGTTAGAAATATTTGGGTGTCGAGTGTTATTCTAATACCTCTTTTACAATTTCTATATTTTTCTATAATATGTGGTGCCAAGTGATGTAGCTCAAATTTCCAATGGAGTGTGTGGGGTTGTTCTCATTTTGCACAAATTATTGCTACCTATTAGCTTTGAGAGCTCTATTTAATGTGGGTTTAGGGAAATTGCAATTAAATCTTCTTCCTCTAGTAAAAAAAAATGGTTGGAGTGCTTAATTTTTGTGGCCTTTGTTTATTGTTTGTAGTTATCGCTGTGCATTTTTGGCTTAATATTTGTTGCTATAGGGGCAACTGTAGTTAAATCTTCTTAATTTCATCAAAAAATTCTAGCTGCATTGCCTCACACTAAATATTATAGAGAAATAGAGAAATTATAAAAGAGATCTTAGAATAACATTAATCTAGCTTGGAGTCTCGATTAAGTGTGTATATGTATATATATAAGAAGGCTCTTTTGACAATGTAGTTTAATCAATATACTTTCTCACACATTTTGTAGCGCATCAATGTTAAAACTGTCGAGCCTGCTATCAAAAGGAACAATTAGCAGACGCTGGGACACATGAACAATAAATCAATCATTTATGCAAAATACCCATGTAGACATACAATTATATATACATGTAAACATATGCATATATATACATTTGTAGATATGCATACATATATACATGTAAACATACACAGATATATACATGTATACATACACACACACACACAGGAGTATATACATATACTTTCTCATAGGTTTTGTAGCACACCAGTGTTAAAACCCTCCAACCTACTATCAAAAGGAACAATAAGTAGAACCTGAAAGGAATGAACAATAAATTAATCATTTATGCAAAAATACCCATGTAAAACATGCATATATATATACATGTAAACATATGCACATATATTTACATGTATACATATATATGTATATATACATCTATAGATATGCATGCGTATATACATGTAAACATATACATACAAATATGTGTACATATGCATACATATATACATGTAAACATATACATACATATATACATGTAAACATATACATACATATACATACACACCTCTATATAGATGAAATTAGTTTGCCCGGTGTTACATAGTAAATATTATTTTGATAGATCTTTTATACTTTCAGCATTTTCCTATAATATTGAGTGCCAAATAATGTAGCTTGGATTTTGTATTGACAAGTGAAGATTGGTCCAAACCTACGATATAATTTTATCTCTCTCCTACGTTTATATTTATTAGCCCTAAAAGAATATCTATATTTATTTATTTATTGAACAAGTGCAATGAAGGAAAATGCACATCATCATGACACATGGATAGAATGATTAAGGAAAATATATTTTGAAGTCTTCAAAAAGATCAATGCATGTCTACTTCCACCTGTATATATATGTATACATGCATAAATATATGTATGTATGTTTTACTAATAGTTCTTTTACAATTTACCCATTTCTCTATAATACTCAATGGTAGATAATGCAACTGTTGTTATACAATTCCTCTATTTGTTAGAAAACTACATGGAAGGTGGGCACCAAAGTAAAATGAAAACCATGGCAGCTCAATGAATGTGAAAATCTATATAGGAAAAGGAAAGAATAAATTACGTAGCCATTCACAATCTACAACGTCCTCTTTGTAAGGATTTGAAGTGAAATTAATTAGAGGGATTTGAAGGGCTTAATTGTACAAAATGTGTATAGCACCAAAGATGCACAGAGTGTATATATGTGTCTACATATGTATATATGTATATGTGTATATATGTATGTATGTATGTATGTATGTATGTATATATATGCGTATATGTATGTATATGTGTATGTATGTGTATATATATATATGTATATGTGTATGTATATATATATGTGTGTGTGTATGTGTGTATGTGTGTGTGTATGTGTATATGTATGTATGAATGTGTTTATATATATATGTATGTATATATATATTATGTGGTTTGGCAGTGGTGGAGGTGGTGACCTTGATACACGGAAGGTGAATGGTAAGTGTTTTCTTCTATGGGGGTTAATGCATTCTGTCATTGTTGTGTGATGGGTGTAGATGAAGTAAATTAAATATTGAATGTTGTAGTGTGGAAAAGTATACTTTGATTAAGTTGCATTGTTCAAACAACCATTGTAGTGTTATACATATATATGTATTCTTTCTTCCTCATCTGTTTCAACTCCTACCATAAGGAACTCTTCATTATGGTAGCTATGATCTTTTATTATCCATTTGAAATTTTTTTGTGAGGATAATATATTGACTAGGTTGCATTGTTGAAAGTGGCATTATTGTGTTGGTTTCATAGTAGAGCCTTGCCTGAGATGCGTGCTCCTTGTTGGTTTAATAGTAGATTGCAACCATAATGGCTCTTTTGACAATGCAACTTAATCAATGTACTTCTTTTTATATTACATAGAAAATGTGAGTTGCATAGGGTGGAATTAAATATTATAGAGCAACAGAGAAATTGTGAAACAACTATTGTACGACAAATCCTATTCACGACTTGGCTGATGAAAATCACGTTGGAAGGTTCAAACAGACAAGAAACCCTCTACATATCCATATCAATACAATCCCTCCTATCTTAATTTGTGTGGTTCTTGAGTGTTTCCCTAATAGTCCTATTAGAATTTGTGTATATAATGTATATATATATATCCATATGTACACATGTATCTATTTATCTATATATATATCTACTTATTTGTGTTTTCCAAAATGTCTAGATAGGGGAAAAATGGAACCCATATATGTACTTAAGGATTTTCATTCTTGTTGTTCTATATTCCATTGTTTCTATTAAAAAAGATGAAGGCAACAAGTACCAACATATACAAATGTTTGCATATAGGTGTTTATACAAATATAGTAAGAACATTGCATGCATTCTAAGTTCTCCACCAATTGGAATTGAATGTTGGAATACATTAATCTTTTATTTTTATTGTGGTATTGAGCTACCAATTAGTCAACTATAGTTGGAAGATTCCTTTCCTTTAAAGGGTTCTAGAACTATGTCTGTGGAGTTAGGGTTTGTGGACGGGTCTCTAGAGCCCCCAAAAATTGATTTGGTGTCAACTCCTACACCTCATGCTACAGAGTCTGGCTCTGAGGATGCCATCCACTAGCCTACAGACTTTGATTCCATAAGTTTTCCTTGCTTTTTCATTGTGCCTACTGCAAACTTGCTCTTATTGTTTCCTACCTTTGTTGTTGTTGTTGCTTGATTGGCATTTAGGTGTATACAAATATGTTTGGCCCTAGTAGAGGACATAGATATGAAAGTAGACATGCATTAATCTTTTAGAACACATAAAAATGTATCTCTTTCCAACCTTCATTTTTCTTACTCGTTCTATCCATTTGGTGTGATGATGTGCATTTTGCTTGATTACATGTGTGTTTGTAGGCTGCAAAGAAACATCCAACTTTGAATCCATTTTCAATCCATTCCATCAATGTTGGCGATGTTGTTCCCTCTCTGGTCCTTCAGCTTTTGTGACCCTTCAAAAAATTTGGCGGTGATGAAGGGCAGGTTGAGTGATATAAGGTTGTCTTGTCTGATGGCCACCATTTGCAAATAGGAACCCTCCCTTCTAAATGCAATGATATGTTGTTTATAGGTGCCTTAAAAATAGGGTCCCTTGTATGTTTAAAAGACTACGTCTATAGGAATATCCAAGATTCAAGGTGGGTTACGTTGTTTATTGTATATCTTAAAAAATTCTCTCTTTCATTTCTGCCTCATATAATTTGTCTAATATATTGTTTTGCTTCTTTCCTAGGGCCTTAATCATATCCAACTTAGTTGTAATTATTCTTGATTGTCAAATTATTGGGACCCCTAGGTATTTTTTCAAGTAACAAGAAGAGAAAATGTTGGCACCTGACTCACCTTCTCCTTCTAAATGGGTCCCTAAATTTGGTCTGCAACTATCCCCTAAAAAACAAAAAATCCCTCCAAAGGTCAGCCCTATTAAAGCTTTGAACATTTATCAAAATGTTTGGATAGTGAAAGGGAATGTAACACATATTAGGGAGATGCATAATTTATAGAAACAAAGAGGTGAAGGGCAACTGTTTAGTTTTGACATTACAGATGTGGAGGGGACAAAAATACATATTACTTGCTTTGATGATATTGCTGAATTGCATTATGGTCTAGTTGAGGTGGGGTTTACTTATTTAATATCGAGGGGATTGGTCAAGGAAGCCAATAAAAGATTCAATAAATTAAATAGTAATCTTGAGATTGTTTTGGATGAAAAGCAACAATAAAACAATGTGAAGATGAGATTCCTGTCCCAAAAAAAAAATTTGCTTTTGTGCTGGTTAGTGACATAAGAAACTATAGTGATAAAAGCTTTGTTGATATTATTAGCATTGTAGTGCATGTTGGGTACATTTCAATTGTCCGTAGGAGAAATGGAACTAAGACAATCCGATGAACCATTAAACTTTATGATGTCTCCGCTTCTTTCATTGATGTTAATTTGTGGGGCCCAAGTTGGCAAGACAAAGGTGATACTTTGAAGTGGATGTACCTTTTTGGTGAAATAGTCATTATTGTTGTTCACGGTGGCCATGTAGGCTACTTTAATGGTAAAGTTATCAACACATCAACAGGAACAGTCCTTGAGATTAACCCTTCTATTCCTAAGGCAAACACTCTTAGATCCAAGGGGCCAATTAAAGTAGACCAAGTGGCTTCAACTTCTTCTGCACCTCGTAGGCTGCATCCTTCAAATGATAGAGTTACTATTGCATTTATCTTAAACAACTGCCTCTATTTGGCAGAAACTGTTGAAGCCATTTTTAAAGCAACCATTCAAATTGAGAAAAATGAGTCTTTTTGTTACCCTACTTTCCCCTTGTTGGTTAATGGTAAAGAATGCAAAAGGAAATGCACACACCCCCATGCTGATGTTTGGTTTTGTGATCGTTGCCAGACAGAAATTGAGGAATGCAACTATCGCTATATTCTATAGTTAAAGCTACAAGAACATTTAGGTAGCCTTTGGTGTATTGCTTTTGATGAAGCTGCCACTAGTTTGTTGCAAATCCCAACAAAAGACCTCTACACATTGCAGGACAACTCTGACTCTACAACATATCCTATTGAACTGTTATTAAAGCCCTTGTTTGTAAAGTATACATCTTTACTACTTTGATTAGAACAAAAACTTATAATTATGAGGAACAACTGTAAACAACGATTTTCAAAGCAATGAAAGTTGATTTTGAAGTAGATTGTAAACTGTTGCTTGTAGACATAATGAAGATATCTACTCCTGCTCTAGGAAAAGGCTCCACTAGCCAGCATATGCTTTGACTGCTCTTTTGCACTTCTGATAATTTCTCATAGCTTTGATTTTTAAATATTGACTATGGCATGCTAAGACTTCTATTTAAGAAATATGGACATAATTTATATACCTATGTTTGCATCTACATATTTGCACATTTATTGACCTTCCATCTTTTTTATTATAGCATGGTGCATCAATTTTGTTGTCATTGTTGCTTTTGAATATTTCAAATCAGTTGGATGGTTATATGATATGTTTACACAAATTACAATTTGAAAGAAAATTGAATAATTTATTTCTACATATATGTCAAATATTTTCTATACAAGCAATAGTTGACAATATATTTTAATATTTATTAAATATTTTGTATATGGTAATAATTGAGAATAAACTTCTTTATGTCACATTTAAAATCTGCATGAATGTTATAAGTTTTTTCATTACACTAAAATCAGGAGTCATAAATTATTTATTCCATCAGTTTAATGAGATTGTATTTGATTTAAAGTTTCTTTGAATGCTAATCACTCTTGGTTCTTGGTTGTCATTCACCTACAAATTTAATGAAAAAAAGTATATAAATGTGCCTCCAAGTCTAATGAATATGAAAAGTAGGCTAGAGATAAACTTATAGCGTGCCTGGACCAATCTATATAATAGTTCGCTTCTCAACTCAAAATTCAAGCCATTAAAAAGACATTTACTATGTGAGAAAGGAAAGTGTCAAAGAACTATTAAAAAGACATTTACTATATAACAATTGCCTTGACAATTGTAAATTTATGATTTCTTTGAAAAGCTTATTCACCAATGAGGAATATTTAGGTAGATCCTTTGTTTAAGAGGTAAGCTCTAGGCAGTCAGTAAAGGCCCTCAAGAAGTGTTCTCTATTTTTCTATAATATTTAGTGCTAGGTACATGAAGAATAGAAGAGGTGAAAAGTTTAGTGACCCTAACCATATTTTTTTGATGAAAGAAATAACATTTAACTAGAACTGGTCATATGGCAATGATTATAACGCCAATGCTACATAGAGATAACTAGAAGCGATAAAAAAATGGTGAAAAATATGTTTGTAGGTATATGTATATGTATATTTATATGTATATGTATATGCATATTTATATGTATATTTATATGTATATGTACATGTATGTATATGTATATGTGTATGTATATGTATATGTATATGTATATGTATATGTATATATGTATATGTATATGTATATGTATATGTATGTGTATATCTATATGTATAATGTTGATGTATAGAATTCTCTGTTCGCATTCCTTTTAGAAATATATGGTCTTTTTTATATTCCATTTTTCCCTTAATATATAATAAGAGTCTATGCAATTTGTGAGGCCTTTCCTGGACCTCTCCACAACAATGTCAGACTTTGTTGACTGGATGGGTTGGTGGTTGTGTAGCTGGTTGTATTTCTCGATGGGTACAAAATGGTTAAAACCTGCCATGTGTAATGCCCCGCCATGCAACCCTAGAGGAAGTTGCAATACACTACGTAAATGCACCAATTTTTTTTTTTTGATTAAGTACAAATAACATGTAAGAAGAATACACATTGCCAACAACCTCTAAGGCCACGAGACAAAGATTACTTTAGAACCTAAACAACAACAAACATTAATATAAACCGAAACATTAATCACTTAAGGAAATGAGACAACATACATTCCATTCATAAAACTATACAATTTACATCCAAGAGTATGAAATACCCCTTGAGTCCAATAACATGATTTACAATAAGATTACAATACTCATTCCCCGGATGAGGCAAGTCCAACAAATATGATTACATAATACAATTCCACCTCGATAACAACTGAGGGGTAATAAAATACAATAAGAACTGAGAGAACAAGGCATGAGAAGAAACTGATTCCCACGAGCTTTCCAGCTGGAAATCACGAACACACGAACATGAAGAAGAACCAACGGACTCAAGATGCATGCCACCCGACCACGTGGAATCCAAAATGTTCCACTCCCTCTGTGCTAGGAGATAGTAACAAGGAATTCCTACCCAAGACCATCTACCACTAGACACAGGCTACACAAAACTGATACGAAATAAATACAAGTACCACATCACATGAAATTGAAAGGTCATACGTACAACTCACGATACGACTCTCACAACACCAACATTGGTTACATTGCTTTCAGACAAAGAATAGATCAAGAGCGTCACAAATATCAAGTACAAACTGTTGACTTAGGAAGAGTGTCGTCGCATAGTTCATCAAGGGATATCCTCTGTGAATCTTCCTAGGCCCTGGCCCCCACTCCACGGGTTATCCTGGTAGCCTCTACCGAAATCCTGGCACCCATGCTTACTCATGCGGAACCAAATACCTCTCGTGAAGACGAGATAGATGATCTTGCCATTCCAGTCCTTCCCGTCTCATCCCAAGTCTACAACAAGCCCTTGGGTCCATGAGCGAGGCATACTTAATCTTGTTTAATGTTTGATGCATCCTAAGCTTCTAAAGTTTATTTAGTTATCACTGAATTAATTAACTTGCAAAGAGTTATCCTGGCACCACTTTGTGCGCCGGCCCTCCTTGCAAGCCACTCTCCTAAGACAACACACACGGTAATAACCACAATAGGTATCCAGATAAATACAACCTATCCATTCAAGGAGGTAACAAATCAAGAACTCACTCCAACACTGGAGGCAACAAGGTTAAGACCCTCTCCAAACACTAGAGGAAAAAAACATAACAAAACCACTCCATCCAAGGAGGCACATATTACAAAACCTTCTCCTAGTCCCAAGGAGGCATAAATTACAAACCCCTCTCCTATTCCCAAGGAGGCACAAATTACTCCCGTACGTGAAAACCGGGCGAAACGGCATGGTGTAACTATACACATTTTCCCACAACACACCAAAGGTTGACTCACATACCACAACCGATACCAATAAATGAACTCCTATCTAGAAGACTTTCAAAACATTCACACTAATTCCACAACATCAAAGACGAACAATTAACCTCTGAGAACATTTCAGACAATGAAGTGAGCTAGTGTTCGGATCTCCTAAATCCAATCAAACACAGTATTCATGACTTGCATTTATCCAATCAATAAACTCATTTCCTTTCACGACATAGAAACAGTCAAGGCATAGATCATTAACTCTAATTTTCACAACCATATTCCAAAAATCAAGACATTTTAATAAATAACATCATTGCATTGAAACTAAACCAATCAATAACTCTACTTCACACAGTCATATACTGTAAATAAACCCACTTGATTTATAAAACATTTGGAATAATTAAATTACTCTTCGTCTCAACTTAGCAATAAATCAACAACTCAATCTCACATGATTCATTAAATCATTCAATACTTCTAAGTTTAACCATTATATGCATGAACCGAATATTATAATTTAATAACTCCTCTGATTTATATAAATCATTCGTTAACTCTAAGTTTCCTGATTATATTCCTTAGTTTTATTATCATATCCCATAATCCAAACTATTTAAATAAATAACATCATCGGATTAAGATTAAAACAATCCTATACTCAAAGTTCCACAACCGTATACTATTATTAAAACATCTAGATAATTAAGCATTTAGATCAACCAAAATTAGTCTCTATTTCAACTTTGCATTAAATAAATTAACTGAAACTCATCCGATTCAAAAGAGTCATTCATTATCTCTAAGTTATCCATTAAATTCATAATCCTAATATTTTAATAAATAAGCATTTAATTAATTTTCTTAACCTATATTTTAACATAGAATAAATTAATTAACCAAAAACATTATTTTAAATAAAACGTTTGATTATACATCAATTTCATTCCCTCTATAGCAATGCGATATATCTTTTAGATTAAGTTCTATCAATTAATTTAAAGCCCCATTTATTGAAATATATCTAATAATTTTATATACTTCAATTTATCATATTTTATTCCTCATTATTTTCATAAACAAAATATGTCTTAATATACATCTAAAACAATTGCTTACAATCAACTCTCTTAAAATTTTACGTCTATTTATTAAAATATCCATTTCTTTCAACTATACTAATCACATAATCATCTTAAAATTTCCATTTAATAAATAACATTATTTCTCTATATAGTATTTATCATTATTTTAATATGCCAAATAAAATATTTTATTTGCATATAAAATAAATTATTTAAATATAAACTTTAACCCCCATTTAAAGTTCCATGAACGAATTATTTTAAAACGAAAAATACATGATACATATATAATATATATATATATATAATTGATTATTTAAAATTTTTATTTAATAATATCATATTATATATTTATATAATATATAAATATTATATATATAATATAAAATTAATATATATAATATATATATACCATATTAAATATATAATATAATATATATTAACAAAATAAACAAAATTTAAAAGTTAAAACAAAAATAATTATAATTTTAAATTTAAAAAGAAGGCAAAAGCCTTTCTTTTGCTGCTACGCAGCAAACAGGGGTGCATACAACCATGGGGAGAGCTGCGGATGGGGGGTTGCAGCCCACCAATTTTTTTTTTTTTTTAAATTTGCATAATTTCGCCCAAAAAATGAAAATAAACAAAAAAAAAATTAAACCCTATGTCTGGTAAAAACCAGAATGAAATTTCTCCCATAATTTTTTTTTGAAAACAAACCCCCATTTACATAAATTTATAAGAAAAATAAATATCCTCTCACAGCCCCATTCTGGGTAAATTTTTCTTGAAGAGAAAAACTAAAAAGAAAGATTCAAGGCACAATAATAAGAAGAATTCTTCTAAGTTTTTTCCCCAAATAGATAAATACATTACATCTTTTCCTCTAAGTTTTCTATTGCTAATTTAAAATCTAATTTCCATGGGTTTTGTTGGATTTCAAACAATATTACAAAGATTTCAAACAGCAAGATGAGGATTTGATCTATTTTTAAAATAAACAAAGCAAGAAGAAAAGAACCTGATTTTTCTCCACAATTTTGAAACCTTCATCCATGGTGTTCTCCAATCCTTCCCTTGAATCCAGCTCCAACAAAACCTCCATCTCCTTCAAAATTCCCAAGCAAAACCATAGCCATCCCCATTTTTCCCAAAATTAAATTGAAAAAATTAAATCCTAATTTCCTTATGCAAGCCCCTTCTTCCAAATTTGTCAAAGCCCTAAAATGGACTCACCCACCAAACTTATTGCTAAATGAAGATATTTCATTTTTGCAAAATCATAAAACAATTTCTATTTCCAAGTGTAATTTGCATAATATCCTTTTAAAATAAAAATCTATTTACAACCCCAAGGTCAAATAAATTTCTTTTAACAAAATATAATTCAACAATTCATAATAACATTATTTTTCAACTTTATTTCTAGGAGTAAAATATAAAACATATTTCTAATTTTTGATTTAATCCAAATATCTAATGATGCCAACATGACTAAATTGATTTAATTTATCCCTATTAATTTAATTAGTCAATAAAATAAATCTAATTCAAAATTAGATTATTTTATTAATTAAATTAAATTAATTAATTAATCACTAATTTTCCAACATCTCAATAAGACAAAACAATCATCATTTATAAATTTCAAAAGCCATTTAATCACTTTTAACTTGCAATTAAACACATTTAATCATTAATTAAACTACGCAAGTCATTTAATAAACTTTAAACTTGAAATTAAATAAACACTCAAGGGGAAACTGACCAAGTTAAAACAACTGACCCCGACGACAACCCGACAACACGCTATGACTAGGGTGACGACTTGGTTCAGAAAACCTAGCTACTATCTCCCAATCAATTTCCGTTGGTAAATGGACACGCTCACACCTGTGAAACCAAGTGGAGTCGATGTCATGTACCTGCAAACCTGCAACAAAGAACATGTCGAACGTGCAACATATATATGTATGTTATGATCAAACACGCCGTGAAGAGGGAATCTCAAAATTGTAGGGCACTTGCAAGCGAGTGATACAATCCGCCCCTTTCACCAATACAGTATCATTAACTGACGCATCTAACATCGGAGATATGCTCAATAGCATAAACATCATTTAATCAGATATCTTCTAAGTTATTCTAAATCATGCCATAAGGATAACATCGGAGTAAAAGAACATCTCATCAACATATAACTTCCACATCATTTAATCAATCACGATCACAAGTAATCAAATTCCAAAGTCAAAGCATGTTTAGACACAAACGTCACATCATGATATAACATGCGCATCACCAAATAGTTCATGATCAAACAATCACTAAGTTCATAGTCACATCAAGCATAATCAAACATTACCAAGAAAACACTACCGATCCAAATATCCAAAACGGAGGGGTGTTACACCATGCACTCCCACTGGTTCACCGATTGGATGTTGAACAAGCGTTATGTTATGCAATTTGCACTATCTTGTACACATATTGTTGTTGTAAGTTTTTTTTCCCCTATCTTTTTGGCCATTTCATACACACCTAACCATAGATATATATTTTGATAGTTTTGTTTCGTAAATTTATAATTTACTAGCTTATGGATTTAACCCTTTTCTTATTGCAGGGCTAGACATTCTTCAGTGCAAAGAAAAGTTGTACACTTGCCCCTTTTCTTTCTGCATGGTTACATACATTCCAAAACATACCAAAATCAGGTATGTCTATAAAGTTATTCCTATACATTGTATGCTTTGAAACAAAACCTTTGGTATTTCTTTGATGTCTTCCTTTAAACAAAATTTATGTATTTCATCTACAGAATTCCATCTTCTACAGTTCTTTATTAGGCATTCTCTTTTCCTAAAAAGTTATTGGAGCGAAAAAAACTCTAGGTAAACAAATACATATATTGGAAAATAGAATTTTTTTAGCGACTTCACTATTCTTTGATATATAATGAATCTCCATCACATTTGTGGTCAGTGTTTCATGCTTTACATGGCTCATAGTTTACCAAGGGACCATGAGGCTTCATGATGCCAATGTCATGGGAAAGTGAGCAACCATGCGATTTGCACTTCTGCCTCTCCCTCTCATATTAGGAATATATATATATATATATATTTACATACAATGTGAACTGTATCTAAATATCAGTGCTTCAAAGCATAGACAGGTACACACACACACATATATATATTCAACTATAATAGAGGAATTATATAAAAAGTATTAGAATAACACTTATTTGTTACTAAATATTATACACAAGAATTCAGTTCCCATGTATTGAGTCAACCAACTACACCATTTCCAACCCACATAATTACCAAGCTCCATGTTGCCTAAAAAAAACCCGCGCAAGTTCCCATCAACTGAGGCGTACCTAGCATCGGAAAATCCAATTCACCCACACCACAATGGCTCTTTCAACAATACAAATTAATCAAAGTATGCTTTCCCACACAAGAACATTCAATATAGCATTTACTTTAGCCTCCGCCCCCATACACTGATGGGAAGATGCATTGGCACTCGTGCCAACAAACACTTGCCATTCACTTTCCCCGTTACAATGACACCATGCTCCACCGCTACCAACCCATGTAATTGCGAGTGCCTATGTCACCACAAAGAAAAAAACGGTTCCCTCCCCACCAAAAAAATTGCAGCTACATTCTTTTTTAGGAAACCCATATTAAATAGAACTCAAAAATCCAATTAGTACCAATAATCTGCACAACCTCCCCACAATGGCACAGGCTTAATTAGAAATTCAAGCTACATTGCCTAGGAGTAAATTTAGCAGTCAAATAGAGAATTTGCAAAAGAGCTATTGCATGATGTTTGTAGCAGGCACAATGAAAAAGCATAGCCCATAGTTTTCTCTACACAGTAAATTTTCCCATCTTCCCACAGTTATCTTTTCATCTTCCTGGGAACAAATATTTTTTGGGGGAAAGAAACAAGATTTAACTGCAATTTTTATTCATCCATATAAAACCATAGCGCCAGGAACCCATACAAAATGACTTACAGATTGCACACAACAATAGTTTTAACATAGACAAATAAATAAATCATTTTTTCAAAACACCCATGTATACTCAGTTATAGACTCAGGAGGGTAATAGTTTTAAAACCCTGCAACCTGCCAGGAAATGGAGCCAAAGTCGATGATTTTTACAATACTCTACTGCCAAACCAGCCAAGGATATATATATATATATGTATGTACATATGTATATATATATAAGTATATATATACAGACTTAATTGAGAATGCAAGCTACATTAGTGTTATTCTAATACCTCTTTTACAATTTCTCTATTTCTCTATAGTATTTAGTATGAGGCAATGCATCTAGAATTTTTAATGAAGTTTGTGGGGTTATACTCTTTTTGACATGGGTGTTTTGCATAGATGATTAATTTATTGTTAATGTCTTCTTGTTATATGTTTTTATTTTTGATGTTATACCCATCTTGGAGACTTCAAAGAGATTATCGCTCTCTACGGGTGGAGGTATTCTAGTTAAATAATTATTTACAATGTATCCATTATTTCGAGTCTCAATTAAGTAATCATCAATGATTTTTATAAATACCCATGTGAAATCACTTACAAATTTTGCACCACCACACTTTCAAAACCCTACAATCTGCTAAAAAATGGAGCCAAATGCAATGATTTTAACAATAGTCTGCTACCAAACCAACACCATGATGGCTCTTTCAACAACATAACTTCATCAAAGCATACTTTCCCATATTGCAACATTGAATATTCTATTTACCTTTTTTGAGGATACCAACTCCACTACCCCCAACCCATATAATTGCTAAGCTCCACCCTCATGCGAAAAAAAACTTACCACTCAGCTTCCACGTATCGAGGACACCAACTCCACCACCCCCAACCCATGTTTACATATAGAGAAGTAGGGAAATTGTAACATAACTCTATAAACATCGACAAATGTGTCTATCCTTCCAACTTGCCAAATTAATCATTCAAACCCAGGTCTTCAAGGCAATACCTATTTCCTCTATGTTATGCAACAATTATATGATGCAATGATCTGTCCAAAATGCATATAGCACTATAGGCTTAATTGAAAATTTAAGTTGCATTCTTTGGCATTCAATATTATGGAAAAAATATTTATACAAAATACCCATGTAAAATGACTTACAGACTTCACAGCACAACAGTTTCAAAACTCTCAGATTTGTTATAAAATGGACCCAAGGATGACTATTCTTACAATAGCCTCATATGCAAGCAACACCACAATGGCTCTTTCGACAATGTAACTTAACCAATACATTTTCTTTCCTTACAAAGAAAAATAACAATAGAAAATAACAGTTTGTTATAGGAACCTTTGAACAAATGACATAAAAAGAGTATCATGCAACATATTGGTAGAAGCCAAGCATTCTATGTAACATTTGTAAGAGGTATTAAGATGATACTTAAGATTTAGATGTATGTTGGTATCCAGTGTTTCCTTGATAGTTCTTTTACAATTGCCTGTTTCTCTATATTATCTAATGGTAAATAATATATATATATATATATGTATCTATATATCTATATGTATATATATGCATATGTATAGATGTATATGTATATATATGTACATGTATATATGTTTCCATATATGTATATATGTATATATATATATGAATATATATGTATTGTGGTGCAATCGCCCAGTTGGAAGTAAATGCAATATTCAATGTTATAGTCTGGGGAAGTATACTGCAAAATATGCATGGAAATATATTGATTCAGTTGCATTGCAAGAAGATCCATTCTGGCATTATCAATCTCTTACACATACTCCAAAATTAAATGATCTGTTCTAATCAACATGTCAATACTATACGACTCAATGCTATAACTGTATAGTCATGATTTTTACACAACATAGACAATACTTATACATGCTACTTTAAACTCTACTTAAAATCACAGTCTACATAAATACACATAAACATAATATACAAACCTATTTAGATATACATATGTATGTATATCTTTGTCTAGATATATGCATATGTATATTTTCCTTTACATGTATTTTTATATATCAATCAGGGAATTGAGTACATATATATATGTGCATATGTATATGTCTACCTTCTAGGTCACTCAATATAATTTTCCTCTTTGTGTGTGATATTTACTACCGAATAAGTGTTATTCTAATACTTGTTATATAATTCCTCTATTTTTCTTCATTATAGATACTACGAAATAATGTAGCTTGAATCTTATATCAATATGTTTCATGATATCCTTTTTACCTCATCTATTTCAAGCTTTACACATACTACACAATTAAATTTTGTCTTCTCAAGAAATAACAACTTGAAACAAATAGCCTATCAACTAAAGATATAAAGTTCAACAAATAAAAGGCAATGCAACTATCACTATGTTTTGTAGTTAAAGCTACAAGCGCATTCATGAAACTATTACATACATTACTTATGCTGTGTGAATATGTTTTATCATATTATTTCCTTTATTGTCCATTCTTCTATATATTCCACTTACCAATCTTCTTCTAACCGTCTTCAAATCCCATTATGCTTTTTCTTTACTAGGATATCTCTTTTTTGTGTACTTCTTAACCCAAAAAAAACACTACAATGTTATAGAATTTGGTTCAAAACACCCATGTTTCTGCACATTCCTTTTCCCTATGGTTTTTGGTAAGACTCCATGGGATTTTCCATGGACCTTAACTCCTTCTTTGGCTTGGGGATTTGGCTAGAGCCTGTGAGGCTTCATGATGCCAACATGGTAGGGAGGAAAATAGACATCGATTTATGTGGTTATGAATAGCAACCAAACACCGCTCTCATATGCTTCTGAGTGGACAAAAAAACTATTGATAGCATCGCACTATTTATCCCCAGAAGCACATGAGAATGGCGTTTGTTGCTCCATTCCACTAAACCATATGCACTGTCATGGTTGGCTTGGTTTGCATTTTGTATGTGATTACATTCTCTGCTTTCAAATCCCATGAGCCAAACAATTCTACTTGTCATTGTTTCCACAACTCTCTTTTACACTTGTCCAATAGATTACTTATAGATAATTCCTTACCAAGATACAATACATTCAAAATATTCCACTTTATCTATTGCTATTTATAGTGGATAGTGCTAGTTCCTCTTTTATTGTATATGTATATTATTTTGTTTTAGATTATTGTAGAAATAAAATATGCATTCAAGAAAAAATAGTGTGTTGTGCACTCTCTATTTCAAATTCTTTCCTGCTCCTACTGGTTAGTCCAATGCAGCTCACCATTCTTGAATATGATCAACAATGTTTGTAAGTACAACACCCTCCCACTGTCAATAGATAGATTTGGTTGCATAACTATTAAAATTATTCATTGTTTTTGGCCTCACATTGTATATATTAATTTTACCTATGTACTTACTTTTTATCCTTTCTTCTTGACTTTCCATGCTTGTCCACTAACATACCCTTATATTACATTTGATGGAACTAGGCTTAACCATGCAAAGGGATTCAAAAACCATATGTATTGGTAGCCAATCTATATAACAATTGATGTGTCAATTTCTTGACTATTTTTAGTATATTCTTCCTTACATTACAGTTGTATTTTTAATATAGGTAGATTTAACCTTCCATTATGAACTTAGATGGACCTTTTCACTTATTGTGCATTGTTCTATATATTGCTTTTATCCATCTTCTTCTAGCAACCTTCAAACCCCACTATGGTAATTGTTTCCTAGGATATCTCCTTTCAGTGAACTTTTCAGGCCAAAAGAAAACACTACAATGTTACAAAATTTGATTGAAAACACCCATCCTTCACCAAGTCTCTTTTTGTATAGTATACAATAAGTGTCCATGGGATTATACACAGAAATTGACTCCTTTTTTTGCTCGGGGGTTTGGCTAGAGCCCACGAGGCTTCATGATGCCAATATGGAAGGGAGGACAACGAGTGTTGGTTTACGTGGTTGTGGGAAGCAACAAAACCCTACTCTCATCTACTCCTCAAATAAATAATCTGTTTATACCATCACATTGTTTATCCCTAGAAGCACATGAGAATGGTGTTTATTGCTCCTTTTAACTAAATCATTTACAATGTCATGGTTGGCTTGGTTTTCATTTTGTATGTTCGACTATTTTTTATTGCATTCAAATCCGATCATAAACCCGGGTATGTGCAAGATCATGATGGACCAAAAAGTGGCGATATGATGGGTATGTGTAGGGTATGTGGTTGACAAATTTTTTACCCAAAATTGATGAAATGAAAAGGTTTTAAAGGAGATTGTAGTGCCCCTCCATTCTCATAGTGGATGTGCAGGAAGTTTGGCTTTGGAATTCAGAGATGAAAGTAAAATAATAGAGACATTTAAAAGTATGTGCTAATGATGTTAAACAATTGATATTGTATATCATGAATTTATAGACTAAGTAAAAAGGTTAGAAATGATTTATTATATGTGTTTAAAGATATATTTATCATGATGTGTGTGTTCAGACATGACCATTACTATGATGTATGTTATTGACATATTGATGTGATGAAAGTGTTTTGTTACCTTTGGGGTTTTCACTTGATTCTAATATATTATTATTGTGTTGTCATATTACTATGATTTTGATTATGGTTATCTTTATTATCATAAAATATACTGATTTGTGTTCAAGCTTTGTGGTTGCAAGATGGGGCATGAGCTTCTATCAGTGTTTTGGTGAGTATGATGCATATTGTTATGTTATTGTTATTATGCAGAGATTTACTTGGATAATTGAGTGATACAGTAGTATGTTTGTTAGGATAAGTAGAAAGGGCGGCATCGTACCATTGGACATATGAGAGACATACGGGAATGAGATACGATTGCTAGAGCTTCTTTCCTAGTGCTTCGGCTATTATGCATATGTGCTTTAATTTGTATGTTTAAGTGAATAGGTACTAGGCTATGTCTCTACCTAAATTAGTAGGTCTGAACGTGCCTCTAATCCCAATGGTGGTTGAGGAGATAACATCTAGGCCCAAATTATAACCTAACCCTAGCCATTGTTCTCAATTAGAGATAATTGATGAAGAATGTGTTAACTTTTTCGGGTTATCATGAGATAATGTCCGATCTTCTTTACCCTATATTTGGAGTGTTGCATTTATTCAATTGTTTCTTATGTGATATATGATTGTTTGATTTTGTTGTCTAACCTTAGTTTTGGATCCCAACCTGTTGGTGTTAAACCCCGTGGTTAGTTGTGTTGTTATGATTGTGATTAGTGTTATTTATCTTTTGATGTGAATGTTGCTCTTTCATGTGAAGTTATTTTATGATTTATATTTTACCTTATTTGTGAATTATTTGAGTGAAGTTAGATATTGAATCTATCATATTTATTATTATGATTTTTATTAATGTGTTTGAGGTGTGATATAATATTGTCCATAAGTGACATTTATTTATGTTATGTTTTATTATGTTATTATTTTGAGGAATAATTATTTAATTATTGTTTATTATTATCATTATTTGGTATTTGATTATTGTTTATTGAGTAATATTTGTTTTACTTTTGTTTAGATATAATTTTTGCATTATTAGTCTCTTGATTCATTTTATTAAAATGGTCACTAAATTTATGTTTTATGGAGTCTTTATGTGGTTTTAATGATTTAAAATGTTTCCTATGTGATAGCTTTATGGGTGAGAGGTATTTTTATTTTATAAAATTATATTTTTTGAGTCCAGAACCCACCCTAATTACTCCATTATGAAAAGTGACGAAAATGGAAGTTGAAAGGGGGCTGGGAGGTTGTCTTTTGGGGGGAGAAGTGTTCTCTTTATTCTGGGAGGAGATAAAGGGTTTCCGTGCTGTTGGGTTATTGGATTTTTGGCATGCATGTTGGATTTGGATTGGGATTCTTTTTCGGGAGAGATTTTTCTATGCTTGCAAAGAGGAAGGAGCAATGAGAAATTTGTGGCAATTTGAGGGTTTTGAAAGTTGAAAACTTTGGAGCTCAGCATCAAATTTCTGTCATTCCCAAGCGTTGGATCCAGGTTGGATTTTCAGATCTTGTGTTAAAATTTTCTTTCGTATGCATGAATGATTTGATTGATTTCTTTCTTTTGATTTTTGAAAATAAATATTGGATGGTTTTATTTCTGTGTGTGAATGAAACATTTATTCTACAATAAAAATCAATACATATTTGTTATTCTTGGTATTTACCAGTAAAAGGGTCTGATTGCGTTGCTCATAAATCTAAATTTACAAACTAGGTTGGTGAGATTTTTAAAGGGTTTTTTTATTTCGTTGTTTAAATCCTGTCCAAAAATCTCAGAAACCCAGATTGTAGTTTGTGAGATATGGTTGAAACACGGGACTGCTGTCAAGTTGCTCCTCTATGACTGCAAATATCTTTATTTCTCTCTGTAAACAGTCAATGAAAGATTGAGATTTTAAATTTATAGGGGTTTGAAATAGCTTAAATTAATTTTAATATTCTTTTTTTATATTTTATTTTGGATAAAATCTGGTTATTAAGTTACTTATTTTGTCATTTGACTGTAATCGATTATTGCCGAAAAGAGGGTTTTATGGAATCTGTCTGTTGTTTTGCATTTTATAAAATTATTATTTATTTTTAGTCAATTTCTTTCACGTTGCTGAGTAGTCGACGTCTAAATCTGAAATGGGTATTTTACAGATTTTGATTTCAAGTTCATATGACTATTTTATGGCTGTTTTATTATTAACAGATTTGACTGTTGTCAAGTGAGAATTAATTTAGTTTTAAAAGTTGTATTTAAGGGTATAACTATATTCTTTGATCTGTATTATTTTTGTACCATTTTTATTTAATTGTGTTTACTATTTTCATATTATAAATCCTTTCATATTTGTGAGATCTTGCATTGAAGCTTCTATATTTGTACGATCAATTATGTCAGGGATGTGCATTGTTGGTCTTGATTGTGAATTACTGAACTACAGTGTGTTATTATGTTATAATATTGTGAGATTGATGTAATATACTTTATTATAGTGTTGTGGTTTAATGATAAGTTTTTAGTTTTCTATCCATTTGTGTTATGTGTTTGGGGTCTATAGAAGTACCTAGAAGCATTTGTGAAGTTATTGTAATTTTCGGTTGATTCTTATTTTGGTAGTTTTCTTGGGATGTTTAGTGTTAGCCATTTGTTATTTCTTTTCTGTTGTTTGCTTGTTTGTGGGGCCTAGTGTTGTCTCCTAGCACGGAGGGAGTGGGCCTCAGGGTTCCACGTGGTAGGGTGGTATTTCCGAACCATCCATTGGGATTTAGGTGGTGCAATTCGTGCGCAACATGGGAGAGTCTTTCTTTTTGCTTCATTCTATAGTTGAATTTATGTGCAGGTGATATTTTCATAAAAAAATTATGTTTAATGTATCTTATACATATATACCTCTTAGATTAATGAAACGTGTTCATGGTAGCATTCTTGTATAGGAAAAGTAAGTGAATTGATACAATCTTGTTTATACACATTTTTACTATTGTTTAGTATGTAATAGAGAGGTTTAATATAGAAATGTTGTATTTATAATGCATGAGTTTAATTAAGTAGTAGATATGATATATCTTTATGTACTTATTTTATAACATTGATTAAGAATAGATTTGTATTGGCATAGTGTTAGATGTGGTTGAAAATAATTTGATATGTTAGCATATATAATTTGATGTATGAGATTAATTTATATTCAAGTGTTAATAAAATATGGTCATAGTGTATCAAATATGTTTTAGACTTAATTAGTGTAGGTGTATCTTAGTAGCGACATTAAGGGACCATGGTGGATAGGTGTGCAAATGGGTTATGTTCAATATTACTTTTAAGTTATAATGTGATTATAATATCATGTTATGTAATGATGTCATTCATATTAATTGGTTGAGTTGCATTAGTTAGTGTTACTTTAGTTTTTTTCTTTTAAAAAAAAAAAATTTAAAAAAAATTGGCTTGGTGTTGATGGTCTTTTGTGTTAATCCATTTCCCTTAAAGGTAGTATGCCACGGAGATTTTAGCTTTCCACCAATATAAATTATGCTTTTACTTTGAATTTAATAAATGATTATTATTCATTTTCTATTTGAATTACGACTAAAGTCTTGATTGGTAGGATGATTGAAAAACATCTATAGCTTTCAAATGGTATCACATTTTTGAATCAAACATCGTCACATTCTATACTTACATACTACTATAGGATTAAAAAAATTAAAGTAAATTTCATGAATTTTTGACCAAGTATAGAAGGACATACAAATTTTATATTTTTTTTAAAGTTGTAATAAAAATTCATAACTAATTATTTACTTGGAAAAAATTACAAAAAGTATGCATCACATTGGGACATGAATCCTTTACTTATATCTAAAATATTATAAAAAAATATTACAATTTTATTGTGGTTAGGGTGGTCGGATAGACACCTACTTATTTTTCTTTGAAATTTATACTACTTTGCATTGAAATTTCAAATTTTCACCAAATAGATTTTAAAAGTGAAACTTAGTAGTTTAGAAACTACATTCAATTTGCTATAGATTTTATTCTTACATATTTTTGACAATTTTTTACTTCAAGTTGCCTAACTCTAATTTTTCTAAATTTTTCGCCACTGAAGGGCCTATTTTTTCTATGATGATCCTGCACATACCCACCCATCATTGCATTTATCATTATTTCCACAAATCTCTTTTTAGCTTCTCCAATAGATTGCTTATAGAAAATCCCTTGCGAAGATGCCATGTATTCAAAATATTCCACTTTACCTATTCCTATTCTTAGTGAGTGGTACTAACCTGTTTTATTTTATATGTATATTATTTTATTTTTATTCTGCCCAAAGTATAATACACATTGAAGATCCACTACGGCTCATCCTCATTGAAGACGATCAACAGTGTACCTACAATACTTCCCCATTCTTACTGGATAGCTCCAAGTAACGAGTTGTAGAAATTATTCATTAGTTTTTAGCTGCACATTGTAAATATTTATTTTACCTGTATACTTGCTTTTTATGCTTCCTTTTTGATTTTTCTTTCTTCTCCACTAACATACCCTTATGTTCCATTTGCAGGAACTAGGTTTAAGCATGCAAAGGGATTCAAAACTAGGATACATTCTTGCTTTCAAGTTGTAACATCAATGAAAAAACAACAATATTAGATATTATATATGAAAACACTTGATTTTTCCCAAGATTTCTATTGTGTGATGTACGATGGAACAACATGAGATATCTCATGCACGTTTCATCGTTGTCTTGCTTGGGGGTTTGGCTAGAGTCCATGCAGCTCCATGATACCAATATGGTAGGGAGGAAAATGAGCGTGGGGTTTGTGGTTGTACATATCACATCATATATTTGTTCAAGATACATGCATACATATGTGCACAAATTATTTTATAGATGTAGTATCATGTTATTCATGTTGCTTCAAAACAAGGTGTATGTTTTAATTCAAGAAAAATAATAATGTATGATGAATCTCCACAATATTTTTTCTTACATATATATACTTGTGTACACAAATTGTTGTCATTCAATTAAAATTACAATACAAAGTATGTGTTTTCTTTTATCGTATTCACAAAATTACAAAGTAGATAGTATTTATAACATCTTTCATCTTTGCAAAACTCATTTCCCATAACCATTGTAACTAATAAAAACAAAAGAAAAATAACTTTTTAAAAGATTACTTTATTGCCCAATCTTGCTAATAAAAGATGTAACTATACTAATGGGACCTCTTTTCCAAAAGCACTCTTGTTAATTCAATCTCAGTGATAAAACACATGACTAAAAAGTCTTTAAAAAAATAAAAGCCTTTAATAAATTTAAAACCATTCATTCAACATGGCATATAATTTTATTCTAAAATTTCATAACCAATTCCCAACAAATGGATTTTCATTCCAAAACACAAAAATGATTTACCCATGTCAAGAAAATAGTTCTTCACGTTAGATTTGAGTTTACAATACTTTACTATACTCATATTCAATGAATATATATATGAAAAATAATTTTTGTGTGAAAATTATTTTGTTTATAAGCTTCAATTATACATAGATTTCAAATTCATAGCATCCACCTTCTAATGTTATTGTTTCTAATATCCCTTCTATCTGTTAAATTAATCTGTTTAAAGTTTACAATGGGTTCTCCATCGACTAAACTATGGAGAGGATCTATCATGCAATATTTCTTTTACAAATTCTCTATTGTGCACAAATCATTGTGTAAATTTGGTGACATCTATCTCATCTTCCCTGAAAACAATGTGTAGCTTCTAATTCAATTAAAATTATATACAGAGTATGTGTTTCCTTTCATCACATTCACAAAATTACAAAGTAAATAATATTTATAACATCTTTCCTATTTTGAAAACTCATTTATCATGACCATTATAACTAATAAAAATAATAAGAAAATAACTTTTTAAAAGAATAATTTTCCCCTACTAATGGGACCACTTTACAAATTCTCTATTGTGCACAAATCATTGTATAAATTTGGTCACATCTTTCTCATCTTCCTTGAAAAAAATGTGTACCTTCTAATATAATTAAAATTACACTACAAAGTATGTGTTCACTTTCATCACATTTAGAAAATTACAAAGTAAATACTATTTGTAACATCTTTCCTATTTGGAAAACTCATTTATTATGAGCATTATAACTAATAAAAACAATAACAAGATAATTTTAAAAAGAATACTTTTCCCCTACTAATGGGACCACTTTTCAACAACCACTCCTATTAATTCAATCTCAGTGATAAAACACATGGCTAATAAGTCTTTAGAAAAGAAAAACCTTTGAATAAATTTAAAACCATTCGTTCAACATCACATATAATTTTATTGTATAATTTGATAGCCAAATTCCAACTAATGGATTTTCATTCCAAAACATGTGATGCAAATAGTTCTTCATGTGAGATTTGAGTTTATAGTACTTGACTATACTCATATTGAATCAATATATATAGGAATAATTATTTTTATGTGAAAGTTAATTGTGCATTAAGTTCTGATTCATATCATCTGCCTTCCAATATCAACTAGCTTCACATTGTGTCATATTGGCTCTATACCCCACCAATTGCATCCTATAAAAAAATATTCCCACTTGGCCAATAGCCATTCATGATTCACCCTATCAGTGATCATTGCATGCCTGTGCATGCGATTGCTAGTCTATATGTAATTCCTTATATAATATCATGAGGAATGGTTATTAGATTCTCCTAATTCTAATCATATGTGTCCACATAAGGGGTATGTGCAAGATCATGATGGGCCAAAAAGTGGTGATATGATGGGTATTTGTAGGGTATGTGGCTGATGACTTTTTTTTTAAACCCAAAATTGATGAAACAAAAAGGGTTTTTAAAGGATATTCTTAGCTTTCCACCAATATAAATTATGCTTTATTTTGAATTTAATAAATAATTATTATTAAGTTTCTATTTTAATTACAACTAAAGTCCTGATTGATAGGCTGATTGAAAAATATCTATAGCTTTCAAAAGATATCACATTTTTTGAATTTGAAACATGCCACATTCTATGCTTCACATACTATAGGATTAAAAAAGAAAAAATGAATTTCATGAAGTTTTGACCAAGTTAAGGTAGTTAGACATGCAAGTTTTTATATTTTCTAAAAGTTGTAATAAAAAAATTATAATTAATTATTCACTTGGAAAAAATATGTATCACCGAGACATGAGTCCTCTACTTATATCTAAAATCTTATAAAAAAATATTATCATTTTATTGTGGTTAGGGTGGTCAGATAGACACCTACTTACTGTTTCCCAGAAATTTAAGTGCTACTATATTGAAATTTTAAATTTTCATAAAATAGATAGTTTTTTCTTGTAAATAAACCTAGTAGTTTAGAAACTACATTCAATTTGGTACAGATTCTATTCTTACATATTTTTGAAATAATATAGATAACTTATTCAAATTCTTATGTCAAGTTTTCTAACTCTAATTTTTATGATATTTTCGCCACTTAAGGGCCTGTCTTTTCCATGATAATCCTGCACATACCCTAGGAGTTGATTTTCTTCTTACCAAGCTATTGATGGTGGTGTTGTTCTTATGGGAAATAATGTTTCTTGTAAGACTATTGGGATTGGGATTATTAAGATTAAAATGTTTTATGGTATTGTGAGGACATTAACAAAGGTATGACATGTGCCAAAACTCAAAAAGAATTTAATTTCCTTGAGATTTTTGGATTCTAGAGGTTATAAATTTACAAGTCAAGGTGGATCAATGAAAGTGTTCAAGGGTATCTTGGTGCTCATGAAGGCTACAAGTATTAGAAACCTTTACAATATAGAAGGCAATATTGCAATAAATGAAGCAGCAGTGGTATATAGAGAAGAAAAAGAATCTACTCATTTATTGTATCAATTACTGGGTCATATGAGTGAGAAAGGATTGAAGGTAATGTTAAACTGTAAGTTCCAAATTTAAAATCTCCAAATTTGAATTTTTGCATGCATTATGTTTATGGGAAGCAATCTAGATAGAATTTTAAAGTGGGTACTCATGTACAAGTAAGGGTATTCTAGATTATATTCATTCAGATGTTTGGGGGTCATCCTGCATATTTTTTTTTGGAGGATCATCATATTTTGTGACATTTATAGATGACAGCTCTAAAAAGGTGTGGGTCTATATTCTTAAAAGAAAAGTTGATGTGTTTAGTGTATTTAAGCAGTTTAGATTTTTGGTTGAAAAGAGAACTAGTAGATCAATCAAGTGTTCAAAAATAGATAATGGAGGTGAGTTCACATCTTTGGAATTTGAAAATTATTGTAAGAAAGTTGGGATTGAAAGGCATAAAACCAATGTTTACACTCCTCAAAAAAATGGTTTTGTTGAATGCATGAATAGGACTCTCTAGAGAGAGAAATGAACATTCTTAGCAAGAGTTGTTAGTAGAAGTAATTTCTAAAACTTGTTATTTGGTAAATTGATCACAATCAATTGTAATAGACTTTAAGATTCTTGAAGAGGTATGTACAAGTCATTCTTTTGATTATTCAAATCTATTTTTTTGGTTGTGATGTATATTCTCTTATTTAAAAATATTGGTGTTCTAAATTAGACCCCAAATCCAAGAAACATTTCTTTGTTGGTTATGGTGATGGAATTAAGGGATATAGATTGTGGCCCAATCCTACTACCCACAAAGTCATTTTTAGCAGAGATGTAGTATTTGATGAATCTCCTCTCATTAAATTAGACATAGTAGATGTTGATTTGAAATAGGAACAAGTACCTCAACATCAAAAAATTTAATTAGAAACTCATTCATCTATAGAAAATAGGGAGTAGGAAGAAGCTTCTGAAGAAGAATACGAAGATACTACAATTCTATAATAAAATGTGGAAACTCAACAACTAGATCTAAGGAGATCTACATAGGTTAGAATGTTGAATAAGACAAATAAGAGGGGGTGTGAATCAATTGTAACAAATATAAACCTTTAAATCATTCACTAGAACTAATCCTTAACACTACTTAAATGATTAAAAATTAAGTGCAAGTGCAGAAACTAAAAAACCATCACAAAAACACAACACTAGATTTATGTGGAAAACCCAATCAGGGAAAAATCACGATGAGGATTAACTCACACTATGGAGAATATCAAAACCGATTACAAAGGCTCACTACCAAAACAAGAACTCACTATCTCAATTAGGAATCACTATCCAACAAGGCTAACAATCCAGAGGGATCACTGCCATAAAGATACAAAGAAGATAGAAAAGATATGTTATAGAGAGAAGACAATCTCAATACAACAGATAAATCCACCACAATTTTCTCAACCACTTGCAGACATGCATGAATGATAGAGTGCACCTTCAACTCACTACATCTAAAAACTTGCTTCACACTGATTTGCCACACTCACATCACACAAACTCACTGATTTTCATCAATATCGTATCTATTTGCTCTATTTCTTTGCACTTATCTCTCTTTGTACACCATTTCACCACTAACTCATCCTGCATTTATAACATCTTCAACTTTGGAACATATCCAAAGTCATCCATCCAACATCAAATTCAAATTAGGTTAGTTCCAAAACATCCTAGGGTGGAATTAGAATGAGGGTGACCCAAAAAAATGCTTGATGAGGACCCAAATAGATCTAACATGCATCATCAACTTTGAAGTTAGTGTTCAACACAAAGTCACCCAAACCAGTGTAAAACACATAGAACAATTAAGCACAAACCTTGTGGATATCAAAATTATCTTGAATAAATTGTAGCAAATCAACTCTAGAACCACAAGTCATAAGACTTTACCAAAGAGAAATCTGGACCAACAACATTTCTCCCGGACCTCAACCAAAAACACATAAAACCACAGTTCACAATTGGTGAACATAACTCACAATGTACAATAAATCAACAGCCAAAAATCTAGATATAGAAACTTCCAACAACCATGATCAACATATCTAAACCAAACATAGGAGCAAATCCCAGAGAAAAACCTGGAGCAACCAATGAACACCTACAAGTTCCTTTCTTCAATACAATTTTCTCAATATCCTTGACATGAACAACTAATAACCTACAACCAGTTGATAGCCAATTGACTAGTTGGAATCAATGACAACACCTTCATCCTTTTCATTCATGGAAAAATCTCCCACTTTGTCATTGATGGCAACACATGATGTGAACAACCATTAAAGACAATATACTACCTCTGAATACACTTTTCAAGATTTTTCTTTCTATTTCTCCCCCTTAGAAGATAATATTTTTCACATTCTTCCTCTTCTCTTTTCACATTCTTCCTCCCCCCCTTTGACATCAATGGAAAAGGAAAAATATATTTTACATTTATTTCCTTTTTGACATTAAAAACAAAATACTCATATAATGACAATACATAACACTACCTGCTCCCCCTGAGAGGTAGCCACCGAACATCAATCTAGAAGAAATATAGATCCATAGATCCACTAGATTGATGCTTCTCCATATGCATCTAGTTTAAGAAAGGAGGGAAAATGACCCCTAACTTCTCCCGGAGATACTCAAACGTATCTTTAGGAAGAGCCTTCGTAGATATATCAACAATTTGATCCTTCATCGGAACATACTCAAGCTTTACTTCATTCTCCACAACCTTCTCTCTCAAGAAATTATGGATATTGCTCCTTATATTTCAATCAACAAAAAATAAACATTAGCATGGTTAGTCAAATTGAGAAAACAAAAACTATCATCCCTATGAAATATTCAAACATACTTGATGATGCCAATAAAACAACAATAACTAAAGAAACTAAATGAAAGCATACAAAAGGATGTTCATACCTTATCCCATAGTGGGAGTGGTGCTCCTTTGATGTGGAAAGGATGCCCTTTCCCACCCCCTTGATAAGCTAAATTATGATGAACACAATGTAATGGAGATGCAAAAATGGAGATGAAAAGTGCATATAGTGAGAATACTAAGATTGTGGATGATCTTGTGGAGTAGAAGTGCCTTGTATTTATAGGTTGAAGGGTTGAAAAATGGAGAGATGGGAGGAATGTGGGACTAAATAAGAGCCAATGATATTGTGACACTTGCCACATGGCTAGTGGAGGAAGGTGGAGCACATTTTGGAGAATGTGCACAGTTAATGAATGCTGTTGAGGATTTGAGAGGTGTAAGAGAGATTAATGCACTTGTAAGAGGCATTAAAAAGTTATGGTTTTGATGTTTTGGAGGGAAATAGTTTGAGAAAGAAAGTCAAATAAGTGGAGTAAATGAAGGAATATTCCTTGGGAATATGCCTTGGTGAGGGAAAATAAGGTAATTAGATAATTAAAGAAATTGATTCTCATGTGCAACAAGGGTAGTTGACCATGGGTTTTCTTTGACTAAGGTTGAGTCAAAAGCTAGAGAAATGAGGGATTAGTATTAGGAGTTAATCAATTTAGGATTAATTAACTTGGATGGGATTAGCTAATTTATGACATTTAATTTAAATGTTTGGGTTTATTTAAATAAAATGAGAGGATGTTAGAACATTAGGATTTTAATTAAATATATTGACTTATTTAATTAAAAGAGATAACATTAGTTAGTAGAAAGTGAATTAATCAAATAAACGTAGTTATTTGATTAATAGTAGAAATAATGTTAATTTGAGCATCTACATTTTTCTCCTCTTTAAAGCAACATACTTGCTGCGTTGGTTCAAAGAATGACATTGTGAAGATCAAAATTCAAAAAATTTCTGATTTTTTTTAGATGCCCCATTGTTGCCCCAACAGAAAGAATTATGCTGGTACATTTCCCCCTCGAGAGATCAGGAAAAAAAGTTCGATTTTAGGTCTGATCTCATGACAAAGAGATTCAAGATGGATGTATGGATGGTTAGACCAATAGATCTATATTATGATGATGATGCAAACATGAGATGGTTTAAGATGCGTAGAATAAAAAATATATATTATCTTAAAAAACTTATATGATGATGCAATGCATGTGAGATGGATGATTTTTTGTACTATGATGATATGTATGAGTATGTAGGACGGATGCATGTCATGATAGCATGTTATCATGAAAGAGGATAAAAGAATGAGAAGGATCAACCCTTGATTCTAAGAAGATGCATAAGTCCAACAAGTTTACGAGTCATCAAGACTCTATTAGATATGATGATGAATGATGATGATGCATTGTTTATCCAGGGATTGGGATGTAAAGAGCATAACTTTCCTTATTTTTGATCACACACATAGATACAATGCATCAAGGTATAGAAAACCAGGATGGAATTGTACCTAGTGAGATGGACTTTGACTCGATAGTTAGATAGGTATATCCTTGTTCACACCTAGCATACAAAACCTTATTAGTCCATGTACTTAAAATATTTCAAACATCTCGGGCCAAAACATAGAAAAACATAACTTATTAATGAAATAGTCAACAAGCTGTCCAAAAATCCCTCCATACACACCTACCAAAGCCAGTATGACCAAGGTTATATTGAAAGAATATCCAACAAGCACAACAAACAAAAGATAATGATCAATGCCCCATTCCTTTCTCTCTAAATCATTTTAATTAGACATCATCGAGAGGTCATTGGAATGAGCGCAATAAGATAAATAAAAAAGAACAAATCACATACACAAACAAGCCAATGTTCTTCATACCTCTAGCCAAGACTAAACTATGGTGATGCCTAATGTTGATGTCCATTGTAGGAAGGATCCTAGGACATGATATTATCAGATGATTTTGAGACTAACGGGATGATGGGCTATTGATACCCTAGGTTAACCAACTTGTTTACCTACAGGCCTAGACTTGAGACCTTGATGTTTGAGTTTTCACTTTTAATTTTCCATACTTGTTTCCAATTGTTTTTCCAAAGGTTGAAGATGACCATCATTTATTATGAGAGGATGTTTATTTTGGGTGAAGGTGAAATGGGATGGGTGAATTTGGGGTTTTTTAAATGTTTTTGGTATTTTTGAAATGTTTTAAGGCTATTTTTTGGTATTTTCAAGATGTTTTACAAATGTTTTGATTTTCAAATTTTCCAATATTTTTGTGTTTTTGGAGATTTTGACCAAGAACCTAACCTAAGGATGTATCCTAGGGGCCTCAGGGGTTGATCAAAGATTAGCCTTGTCTACTTTATACATGTAGAGACCACATAGTTCGACTAGCACAAGCTTGTTTATTGATGAGAAATGAACAAATGGATTGACAAATTTATTATGATAGACTCTTAAAGGAATAACCTAATGTGTCTTGGGGGCAAATTGATGATGGCCTTGCCTACGTTTAGAGCTCAAAGACCCATAGTTCAAAAAAATGACTATTTTTTGAATTTTTCTAACATTTTGACTTGTTTTTGGATTTTTGATATGTTTTGGATGTTTTTGGATTTTCTAATTTTTTGAATGTTTTTTGGATTTTCTGATTTTAAGGAAGATTTCAAGAATATACATGAATTTGATCCAATGTAAGTATAATAACATGTCCCTAGCATGGTGTGATAGAATACTCTGATATAGGTAGGAAAAACTAACCTTAGGAATGTGCCAAGTAGTACTAGGAGGGATCATGATACAAACACAAGATCTTGATCTATGATGTGAATGCAGATGGGTGTCAGAAGGATCAATGGAATGAAATGGATGAATGATGCATGCAAAAAAAATTGTAGAGATCATGGTGGATGCAAAGTGCTTATTTACATGACATTCCTATTTTCCAAATTTTCACCAAGGTACTTGTCCAAAGCACCACCAAAGTGGTTTCACTAGAGGATGATTTTTTTCTTTATTATTTTCAATCCTTTTTCTGATTTTTTCTGATTTTTATATTTTTTGATTTTTTTGTATTTTTTGGATTTATACCTTGAAAGTTTAGGAATAATTTTTTTTGAGATGGGAGCTATTTATAGGCTCCTACAGAGGATCCCCTTTGGGTGTAGATAGCTGATATGCTCCTAATTTGTAACTTGTAATGACAACAAAGGGTCCCAACCAATTGGGTTCAAATTTTCCCTTGCTATCTGGATTTAGCACATTTTTTTGATTTTCTTTGAACATGAGCTCTCTGAATTGAAATTTCCAACTCCTAATCTTCTTATTATAGCTCCTATTGAGATGATTTTGATAGACCTATAGGTGGTTCAAAGCATCCATGCATCGCTCATCTAGTAGTTCTAGCTCATTCAACTATGACACCCGATATTCTTCATCAGTGATGATATTTTGCAATGATATTCTTAAGGATGGCTTATGCAATGTAGACACGGAGAAAGGGGTTTCACTTGTTGGCATGTAGCTACTCGTTTGGTAGGCCCATAATGCAGGATTTAGTTGTAGGTGCCAGTCACGACTAGCTTCATTGACTGCTTTCTTTAGGATTTTCAAGATGGTTTTCTTCATAGCCTTAGCTTGGCCATTACCCTAGGAATAATATGGTGTGGAGAAGTGATGTTGGATATTGAATTTTTGGCATAGTTCCTGAACATCCTGGTTTTTGAAAGGTGTCTTGTTATCTGAGATAAGGGCTTGTGGGACATTGTAGTGGTAAATGAGGTAGTTCAAGATGAATTTGGAGATCTACTTCCTTGTGATGTAGGTCATTGGAATGGCCTCTACCCAGTTTGTAAAGTACTCGATGGTGATGATAATGAGCTTGTGTCCATTGGATGAGGTGGGTTTGATTTTACCAATGAGATCAAGCCCCCATTGTGAAAAGGGCCAAGGTGTTATAATCCATTGAAGCTCTTGAGTTGGTGCATGGATGAGATCCCCATGTTGTTGAAATTGCAAACATCTTTGGACATAGTTGTGAGCTTTTCTTTCCATCATAGGCCAATAGTACCCAGTCATCAGAAGTTTCTTGGCCAAGGTCATACCACTAAAATGTGAACCACAAATTCCATCATGTACCTCAGTTAAAGTAGTCAAATATTCCTTAGGGTTAAGGTATTCCAAAAGGGTTTCTTCGATACTCCTACGGTATAGGGTGTCACCTAAGATAAAAAAAATGGGATGACTTCTTCACAAATGTTCTTTTAAGGTTTAGGGTGATATCAACAAGGAGCACTCCTATTTTTAGGTATGTGTATATGTCATGGTACCGAGAATCACCGGGGCCAATAATTTTACACACGAACTTAGACTCTGGTACCTCAAAAGCTGGTATGAGAAGTTGCTCTACCAAGAATTCATGTTTATGGACATTTTGTGGGATATCCAGTAGTGATCCAATTGTTGCCATAGCATCAACTACTCTATTTTTTTCCCTTGGTATTTTCTCAAATATAATGTCAATGAAGAATTCTTTGAGGCTTTCCACCAATTTCTTATATGGGGTGAGCTTTCCATCCTTTTTTTGGTATTCATCATTGAACTGATTGATGATTAGCTAAGAGTCCCCATAGACCTTAATTGTCATAATATACCATTGTATTGCAATTTTGAGTCCTATGACAAGAGCTTCATACTCTGCAATGTTGTTTGTGCAAGGAAAATACAACTTATATGACTTTAGTATACAATATCCTTGTGGTGTGATGAAGAAGACTCCTACTCCTGACCCATGTTGTGTGTAGGACCTATTAAAATATACTTTACAATGATCTATTGCACTTAGATTAAAGATTAAATCATCGAGAAATTATGATACTAATGGGTTCCCTAAATATATAGGTGATTTTTCAAGTTGATTTGCAATTACCTATCCCTTGATGGCTTTCTATTCTACATAATCAATGTCATATTCTATTAGGATCATAACCCATTTATCGATTCATCCTATGAATGTTGCTTTTGAAAGAAGATACTTGAGAGGGTCTATTTTGGCGATGAGCTTAATCTGGTGAGCCAACTTGTAGTGTCTAAATTTTTGTGTAGTGAACACTATTGCTAGGCAAGCCTTCTCAATGAATGTATAATTTAGCTTGTGTCTCACCATGGTTCTACTAATATAGTAAATGGATCTCTCTTTTCCTATTTCATCATGCTGAGCTAAGAGAGTGCCAAGGGCTACTGCTATTGCTGATATGTAGAGTATCAATGGCTTGTTTTGGATTGGTGGCATGAGGATTAATGGTGTTAACAAGTACTCCTTGATTTTGTTGAATGCTTGGTCACATTTCTCATCCGACTTGTATGCTACCCCCTTGTGGAGTAGATGAGATAATGGGATAGCCATATCTGCTAACTGTGCTATGAATCGGTGAATGGATTGGAGCCTTCCCTACAAACACCTTAACTAATTCAATGTTCTTGGTGCTTCCATCTCAAGAATCACTTTGACTTTGGTAGGGCCTATCTCAATTCCCCTCATAGATATAATATACCCTAAGAGCTTCCCTGATTGTACATCAAAGACACACTTCTTAGGATTGAGCCTAACCTTGTATTTTTCTAGCTTGTCAAAGATGGAGCTTAGTGCTGCTATGTGATCTCAATGCTTCCTTGATTTGGATAATATGTCATCAACAAAGTCTTTCAAAATTTGTGAATCATGTCGTAGAAGATTAGCATCATAGCTCTTTGGTATGTAGCTCCTTACATTCTTTAACCCAAATGACATCATGTTCCAGCAGTAAGTCCCCCATGGATAGGTGAAATTTGTATTGTGTTGATCCTATTTGGCTATCAAATGTAATTTGATTGTACCTTGAAACCCATCCATCAATGATAGCATTTCATGCCTTGCCATCATATCGACAATCATGTTTATATTTGGGAGAGGGAAATCATTCTTAGGGCATGATTTGTTTCTAGGTCTCTGAAGTCCACGTAGACACAGGTGCCCCCAGTGGGTTTAAATATAGGTACAATATTTGAAACCCATTTTGGATAATCAATTGGTTGTATGAAGCTAGCATCAAGGGCTTCTGCAATTCAAGTTTGACCAGTAATGCGATATGTGGATGCATCTTTCTCAATTTTTGTCTTATTGGTTTCGCCTCTAGATAGACGACTAGATGATGAACCACAAATTTTAGATCAAGACTAGGTGTGTCAGTGTAGGTCCATGCAAAGTTTACCTTTCTTTCTCTAAAAAATGCAGCTAGAAGTTCATGTTCCTTTTTGAAAAGTGATTCTACATAGAAGGTGATATGTGGTGTTTCTTTAGTCTCTAGATTGACTAGGTTGCATTTTTTAGCTAGCACTACTGATTTTTCTTGATGAATAGCACTAAGGGGAAGATTGAATCCCTCATCCTTTGGTGCCTCAAAGAGGTTTTCACCATCGGATATGTCTTTTTTTTTACTATTTTTAGGTCAAAAAGTGCCACAGTGTGGTTTTCACTTAAAGACCTAGATATTACTCTGAAATTTACTATTTTGTGACTGAGGGATTCAGTAATTTCTCCATAGTATGTGTGTCTGTCAAGCTCAATATCAAACCAAACTTTATGATCTCCATATGGGAGATTATCCTGACATCCCATGAATCCTAAGAGAGCCTCATCATTTTTGAATGTGTCTAAGATTGGTGGTCCTCGTTGGTCATAATCGATGAGTTGGGGGTAGACAAGTTTTAGTTCATTGGTCTAGTTACTTGGCTCGAAAGATAGGATATTGATCATGAAAAAGGAAGAATCCTCAAATAACATGGGTAGGTCAGTGATGGGGTCCTCGTTACACACATTGGTTATATCAAAGGTATAGTTATCTGAAGGTAAACTTGTGGATATCGGTAACTAAGGAGGAGCTTTCACTTTTTTAACTGAGGTACCTTTACCACATATGGTTACCTTTGGAGGGGTACATTGAATGCCAAGATTCTTCATGTGCTTCTTAAGAATAATGGGTTCCAAAAGGCTATTATCATTTTTCCCAAGCTTTTATTTTTGTTATAGCCCCATCCTTGCATTAACTACGGTCCTTTGTTGTCATTGTCCATGGGAAGATCAGGTATGGGCCTTTCATCTTGATACAATAAGCTTGTTATATCCCTTTCATCTACCACTTCCTAACTTAGTTCCCCCCGTCATTTGAATCTGGAAGGGTCTGCTTTGAAGGTTTGAGATGGTGTATCAATTGGTTGGGGTTGCCCATGAGATCAAGAAGATTGAGGTAACTCTTTTATTACAAAGGAACTCCTTTTCATTTTGTAGTCCCCACACCCATTATCTTAGATAATGACTTTAATATCAGAGATGTCTAGAATGGAGGGTGTATTTGTATCAAAAGTGGAGGATAGGGTAGATGGGTCTATATATGGAGATGTGGGTCGCTCATCATTCTTCAGGACTTGAGGGATCTTGTAGTACTTGGCTTCCAGATTCTTGCAATAATAGAATGGTTCAGGATCTCCATGGACTGTGACTTCTTGATTTTGATAAGGAAACTTGACACATTGATGGAAGGTGGATGCGACATCCTGCATCCCATGGATCCATGGGTGCCCTAGTAGGATATTGTAAGTCAAGATCAAGGACTTGGCATGTATTTTCCATGATTGTTGTCTCTACTTGAATAAGGACTTGAATGGTGCCTTGAGACACTCTTTCTTGATTATCATATGCCTTGATTGTGATACCTTTACCCTTCTCAATGACATCTTTAGAGAATCCTAGATTCTTTATTAGCTTGGGAGTAAAAATATTCAAACCTGCACCATGATTCTAATTTACTTGCTAAACTATTCTAAATGCTAAACCAAGATGCAAACTAAGCTCTCAAATCCTAAGATGAATTTTTGTAGAGTAATTGTATGCAAATGCTCTCTTATGAAAAAGCTGTAAATGAGCCTCTATTTATAGATTTCACCAAGACATTAGGTGAGTTGGCAGCAATGGACGATCAAGAAAAAGTCTAGAGAGATTGACGATGAGAAATGAGGAGGTTAGAGAGAATTAAGGAAGTTGTCCCCTTTAATAGAACAAACTTTCCAAGTATAGAAAGGAATAAATGGAAAGAAGAAGCCATGTGTCTTTGAG
The DNA here is from genome assembly GCA_007258455.2 of Sequoia sempervirens. NCBI lineage: Eukaryota > Viridiplantae > Streptophyta > Pinopsida > Cupressales > Cupressaceae > Sequoia > Sequoia sempervirens. The sequence goes on along the minus strand of VDFB02000003.1, from coordinate 707,718,859 downwards.
TTTGTTGAGGGTAAATACCCATTTTAGAAATTAGAAATAATTATTTTCATGTGACACATGGTGAGTTGAAAGATGATGTGGAAGGAGGTTTGAAGAATATGGAGAAATGTGACAAAATTCGAATTAAAAATTCAAATTTACTGAAAGGGAATTAATCAAATAAAACAAATTGGTTAAATTTGTCTATTTAATTAAATCATGAAGAAAGCAGTTTAGATAAGAGGAACTAAGAAATATGAATTATATAAATAAACTTTTCAATTTATTTATACAATAGAGGAAATAAATATTTTTATTAATTAAATAATCAATATTTAATTAATATTCTCCAAACCAATTTTGGATGTATACATTTTGCCCCTCTTTGTAGTGATGTGTTTATGCATTACTTCAAAGAAAAATTTACCAATGTTGTTAAAATTTTGACGATGCCCCAGATGGTGATTTCAAAAGATAATGAATGTACGCCCCCCTCAGGAGATAAATCAAGGAATTTTTTTCTTTTTTGATTAAAAGATTTTTGATGATTTTTGAAATTTTGTATTGATTTGTGATGATGATGATAATAAAATTTAGCTTTGATGATATTCCAGAGATTTATCTCCCGATATGGAAGAAATGAGCTGCCCCAATTAATTGATCCTTTTAAAAAAATAAAAATATCCCACCAAAATTACCCTTTTAATTATCCTTATTAAGAGGTAAAAAGTGAAAAGAGGATTCATTTGTGCATTGATGATTTTGAAAATTGTGGAGTGAGAGAGTATTCTTGAGCATTTGAGTGAAAATGGTGATCCTCTACGAGATTCTAGCAGGTGCCACGACACAATCGGCCAACGAAATACACACCCCTGGTATGAATTTCAAAACTTTTCTTGTGAATTTTGAATCAATTTTCCTATGTTTTTCATTTCGAATGTTTTGAGTTTTCTTGTTTTAGCACATACAAATTTCTTTGTGGTGCATAGACTTGATGTTTTAGCACATCCACCTAGAGTTTTAGCGCATTCGATAGGACTGTTTGTAATGGCACATCCACATTTTGGTGCATAGATAGTCTGAAATGACACATAGGATTATTAAGCTGCACATCCATTAGAAACGACACATCAATATTTAGTTTTGGCGCATCGGATTTGATGGCGCATCCGAGCGATTTCATGGTACATCCAAGGAATTCTCTAGCACATTAAAAGAAATGGTTCATTGACAGTCTGTTATGGTGCATCAACCTAGTTTGGTGGTGCATCTACTTTTTGGCGCAATGAAGTACTGCTATGGCACATCTAGGACAAAATTGAAGATTTTGTAGTTTTTCTCTTGAAATTTGTTGATGTTTACTCGTGTCAGCCAATGATTTGTTGTTGATGATAGATTAGATGATTTATTGAATGATAGGCGAGATGAAATAATGATGATGTTGTTTTGACCTCATGATAGGTGAGGATCAAAAATAGATGTTCACGAGATTTGATGAAAATCTCACTAGAACTGATAAGATGATTGATTGCTTGATGTTTGATTAATTTTCTGATTTGATTGATTGATTGATGCGCTGATTGTGATGTTTTATAATGATAGGAGATGGATTTAGATAATCTTAAGTCTAGAGAAAGGTTCCCACAAACTTGGGAGATGATCCCACATCTATCATAGGCCAATAGGGATATAATTGAGTGATGCAAATTATCTTCATTGATTGACATGCCTAGGAATATGATTAATTGGGGATTGTTGATTGCACTGGCAGAGAGGTGACATAGCGACCACAACACTTTTCATCTGGCCACTGGAGAGATGAATGTGATGCCAAAGGATGTCTACAGGATACTATGGATTTTTATGGTGGGTGATATCATGACATATGACCACATTGGGCATGGAGGTAAAAACGCCCTATGTTGGATATTCCATGATGACCATATTGTTGGATATGAGATACCTTAGCAGGAGATGTTTCAGATGTATGCCCCTTTTCCTTCCATGCTTGCAAGATTTGTCAGTGGCTTCTTATGTCCTGGCAAGATGACAAAGGGATTGTCTATCAGTTGGGGTCAGACACTAGAGCAGATGATCCAGTTTGGGACTCGTTTCTCCTAGGGTTTATATATACTTGCATAGTTATACTATGATTTGCACTAGGTAGTGTAACTCAGAGGAGCTAGTCTATCCATTGGTGTGACCCTCTTACAGAAGTGAGCTTGGGAGCATATAGTGGTGACATGACCAAAGACAAATAGATTTTGGCCATTTGGAAGAGCCTATGTCTATGGTTATGGAAGCCTAGTTGTCCAACATAAGCTGGGAAAATTGGAGTATTGAAGGCAGGTCTTGGATGACTTGGATTCCGTTACATGGCAACCATATGTGGATTGTGAGTAGTGGGTCAAGGATCATTTGGAGGTGCCTTATTTTATGACTACCAGATACCTTATTAGGTGGAAACACTTTATTATCGAGAGATTCTTATTGCTCCAGGTGCTTAGACAGTACGACAAAGTTCAGGGTATACCACAATGATTGGCTATGTATGCATGGAGGTAGCATGATGTGACCAAGTGGGGGCCTACGTTATCTTATGATTTTGTGTGTGATGAGTATCATCATTTATAGCCAGTGATTTGGGACTACCATCCAGTGATTGTCGAGGGTTACATGACTGAGGATTTCTCACACTACTTTGGGGAGCATCCATTTATGAGCATCTCGAGACCTGATGAGTTAGTGCTAGCCTTGGAGGACGATGAGGATAGACCACCTAGTTTGAGGAGGGGTAGAGGTGGTGGAGGTGAGGAGGGAGGAGGTGGTGATGATGGAGGAGATGGTGATGATGGTGGGGATGGCAGCGAGGATGACAGTGGCAATGGTGGAGATGAAGGAGGTGGTGCCTACCCAAGATTGGATGTTAGAGTGCCTCGTAGGAGGTGATCTTTAGTGGCAGCAGTGCAACAATGCATATAGATACAATTTCCTTCATAGCAGCAACAATCCTAGATCACAACATTGCATGCCCAGGTCTAGAATTTTTAGGGCCAGTTGACACAGGTGCAGGGACAGTTACAGACACATACACAGTTATTGTCACAGGTTCAGGCACAACTTTTACATGCCCAAGGGCAGATACAAACTTTGACGGTTAAGGGGGGGTATGTGCGGCATCATGATTGGCCAAAAAATGGTGATATGTAAGTGATATGATGGCCCATGTGGCTGACAACTTTTTTCACCCCAAAATTGATGAAACAAAATGGGTTTTTAAAGGAGATTCTTAGCTTTTCGCCAAGATAAATTATGCTTTACTTTGAATTTATTAAATAATTATTATTCATTTTCTATTTGAATTACGACTAAAGTACTAATTGATAGGTTGATTGAAAAATGTCTATAGCTTTCAAATGGTATCATATTTTTTGAATCCAAAACATGTGTCACATTCTATGCTTCACATACTATAGGATTAAAAAAAATTGAATTTCATGAAATTTTGACCAAGTTAAGGTGGTCAAACATACGAGTTTTTATATTTTTTAAAAGCTATAATAAAAAATTTATAATTAATTATTTACTTAGAAAAAAATTGTAAAAAAATATGCATCACGTTGGGACATGAGTCCTCTACTTATATCTAAAATTTTATAAAAAAATATTATCATTTTATTGTGGTTAGGGTGGTCAAACAGACACCTACTTCTTATTTTTTCCCTAAAATTTAAGTACTACTGCATTGAAATTTCAAATTTTCACCAGATAGATTTATTTAAAAATAAATAAACATAGTAGTTTAGAAACTAAATTTAATTTTCCATATATTATATTCTTACATATTTTTGAAATAATATAGATAACTTATTCAATTTTTTATGTCAAGTTGCCTAACTCTGATTTTCTAAATTTCCATTGCCACTTAAGGGCCTATTTTTTCCATGATGATCCTGCACATACCTAGGGATGTTGCTAGATAACAGCTAGCATAGGTCCAGGTCTAGGGAAAGGTATAGGGTCAGGTTGTTGTGTTGATTGTTGAGAGAGATGCACTGAGATGAAAGGAAGAGTAGGAAGAGACTATTACTGAGAGATTGTAGCAGGCTGTGATAGCTGCCAGGTCATCATATTATTTTAGAGAGGTCTGTCGTACCACACAGGAAGCTCACTTCTACAAAGACCGATATCATGACGTGGTTCCTCTTGAGCAACAATAGAGCTTTGCATAGTCTTAATCTAGCAGGTTGTAGTCTCAAACAATTAGTGTGGGTGTTACATAGCCATTGCTCGGAGATCAAAGAGATCTAGGTGGAGGTCTGTTGGGTGCAACGTGAGGTATAGGGATGCCAACACCATTCGAAGGGAGCACTACCTAGCTCTAATATTTGATGCTTATTATGATGTGGACATGTATACACTGATACTCGATGATTTACTACCATTTTGATGATATATTCCTTCATATTAAGATATCCTTGTACATTTGACATATTTTTGAGATATATATGCAGCGATGATGATGGCTGACCTAGGTGTTTATGTATGTGGATCATGATGGATGCATTTAATTTCCTATTATGTATGCTATGTGATTTTTTATGATGGTGATATGATATGTTATGAATGCAACATGTGTTATGATTCTATGATGCTTTTAGGAATGATGTCTATTACCATGTGAATGGATTATGCTTATGTTTTTGTACTTTTCTGATGTAACCATATGATGCAAAATATGAAATGGATGAATGGATGATATCATTAATGTTGGATAAATCCACATGTTCTTATGGATGTATGTTATTATGATGTATGATATGCATGGTGCTTTGTGTTTTTTTATTTTTCGATGCAAATATATGGATGCATGTATGAAATGGATGAATGGAAATTTACATATGTTGGTGTTTTATGATGCGAATGTATGACTAAATGTATATGGATGGAAATGATATGATCAATGCATTTATTTTTTGGATTTTCATAATACAAATATATGATCTAATGACTAGATGAATGATGAAATGAATGATAATGCTTTGAATGATTCCCTTTAATGCTTATGCAACTTAATGTGAATGATCTTTTTTTTTTTTTAATGTCAAATGTACTCATTCTATTAATGATAGAAATAACATCACTCATAATATTTTACTAGCCTTGGAGAAATCTATAAATATCACTACAACACCTAATATGAATGCAACCTAAACATGCAAACCTAATAATGTAATGTTGTCATCCCAATAACTAATTTATTGTGCTTGGTATCATCATTGAGCTTTAAAAATGTTGAAAGTGAGTACAAACATCGATGGTATAGTTAGACCATGATGGCCCGAGTACTACTTTCATGATTTTTTATAGTGCAAGTTAACACAAACATCTAGGTATAATTATACCAAGATGAATTAAGCATTCCTTGCGTAAACAGACAAGAGTTAACCACTTTCCTATGTGAATCCAAAATTTCATCAATGATACTTTGTAGAGCACACCCCATGATGATTCACATAGTATTAATGATCGACTCACAAACAATAGACAAAGAAGAATATCATTCTCAATCATAGCTTCTCTAGTTCTCAACATCCTTGAGTTTCTCCTAAGAAATGATAACAACAATCATAATGCAAATAATTTTGAACATTTTTGTTGAAGTGATAAAACTGTGATTCGGAGTATCGTCACCAAATAAAATTTGTTTTTGATTGATCTTGTTTGTTGTTAGTTCAGATGATTGTTTTTGGTGAGTCTGATTGATGTTCAAAATTGTAGCCCATTTGATTGTTGTGTTTTTACCATGTTGTCATACTGTCATTTGTCTATCATTTTAAGGTCAAAGATGGATTGCCCCTAGTGGAAACAAACTAGTTTTAGTATGGATATGTACAATGATCAACAAGCCAAAGTGAGACATGACCAACACAACAAAATATGTACATGAGGCTTAAATGAAGGATGTGGATAGTGATAGCAAAGAACCAATGTGGTCGATACACACTCCAATAGAGGAAGAAGCCAAATTGTCACAAATAACACCTATTGCTAGGTTTTTACAACTTACTTTTATTGAACTTTTTGGGGGTAAGTGCACCAAGATGGTCGCACTTTTGTGGCCACAAAAGTGAAAAATGAGCCAAAACACGTTCGCGTTATAACGCGAACGCGTTTTGGCTTTTTAAAAGCAAAAAAAAAGTGAACATTCGTCATTTGTTTTTTACTGGTTTTCATTTCTGCCCGTGGCCAAAAACCCTGCACTACGCGCTCACGTTGTTGAGGAGGTGACTTCTTCACATTTGATCAACTTGAGTTCAATTTTCTTCATAAATATGGCACCCCGACGACGAAGAGATGCAAGAGGTAAGTTTTGTTTGGTATTTGTAATGAATTTTTTTGTTTTAAATTGATTTTGTTTGTTTTAGTTTAGAAATGAATGATTTTTTTTAATTTGTAGGAAATCCTCAGCAAGAGGAGGAAATCCTCAATAAATCAACCTC
>VDFB02000003.1:707656695-707712277 GCA_007258455.2 Sequoia sempervirens | reverse complement strand
AAAAGTCTAATTAAGTATGTGTCCTCATGAGAAAACTCAAGACTCATGGTTCAAAATTCTCTCACATGGTCTATGTGATCATATTTTTCATTGTATTTGTCGTATTTTGGTAAGTCACAATTTGGGGGAAATGGTATCATGTTTAACTTTCTATCAAAGGACCGTATGGACAAATATCTTGCAACAAGTATCTTTTGGTAGTCGGGCTCCTTGTATGTCCTAAAATTGTTGTTGAAGGTTTTTTGTTTGATTTGTTAGGGTAGCCATTTGATCAATATTTGGCATTTCAATTTTAGTTTTATTTGGGGTTCCCTTCAATTTGTTGACATAAAAAATCATTTGGTAATTTAACCCTTGGGTTTTCCAACATTAGAAGGTATTTTTCTCCATCCTTTTCAAAGATTCTTTCTAGGAATTTTTGAAATTTGGGATCTTGGTTTGCTTGTTCTATTTCCTCCTCTGTTATTTCTTCTGTTTCATTTTGAGGAATTTTGTGAAAGGGATTTTCTTCTAGTTCACCCATGGTATTTTGAGGTTGAAGTTCCTTGTCCTTAAGTTTTTTCTTTTGGGACCTTGTTAAAATGGGCATGTAATTGATGAAGGTTTGATAAATTTTGATCGTTGTTTAGAAGTTCCATAGGAATACCTAGGTCAAATAGAATAATGAATCATATTGATGTAACCAAGGTGATAAAATTTGATGTAAACTGTGTTGTTTTTGGATGAAGGATGATAAATCCTAATGGGAAAACTCAAATTGATGATAAAATTTGGGTTTTGATGATGATTGGGAGCTTCTAGATGTTTGATCAAAGTTTAGGTAAAGGATTCCACTTGTAGAGGTCTATTTTAACAAGTTTAGACTCTAAGGAACCTAAGGAATAATTCTAAACTTGAGACAATTTTGAAATTTTAGGTCTAATTGGGAAATGGAGAACAATTTTTTTTTCCTAGATGAGATGTTCAAATCTTTGGAAAAGGCTTGGGTTTTGACAATAGTAAAATGAATACAAGTTGGGGTTGTTCTTTGAAGCTTTTATGTAGAAAATGAAGAGCAATCTATCTCTAAATTCGTAGAGTGTTGAGAGATGTTTTTTATGAGCTTTTGGACTAAGAACAATGGACTTTGGTTTCCATATTTTAATCTTTCATGAAATCATTTGGCAAAGAACATGCTTAGACTCTGTTGTTTCTAAGGAATGATTTTGGATTGGAGAAGTTTTCTAAATCTGGTTTCAAAATGTCGAATAGGAGTCAAATTCAACTCTCTGGTTATGAATTTTGGTGGATGCGTCGTAACAGTTAGTGAATGCGCTAAAAGGAAGATGCGCTATAACATGGCTTGGATGTGCCACAAAAAGTTTCAGATGCATTGTAGAATCAGGAAAATGCACCAGGGAATAGATCAGATGCACCCAAATTTTAGGTGTATGTTCTGGCAAAAGTAGTGAATGCGCTATAACAGATGGTGTATGCACTGGAAAAAGCAGTAAATGCGCTAAAATAAGTAGTGTATGCACTGAAATGGGGAATGCAACAGTTTATTGCCAATTTATTTGATTTTTTTGGTTTTTGGGACAAAGAATGGTTTGTTTCAGGTGATGTTTTCTGAATCATAGTTTTTCACTTTTCCAATGTGTGGGTATATGCAGGATTATGATGGGCCAAAAAGTGGCAATATGATGAGTATGTGGTTGACAAATTTTTTTTACCCAAAATTGATGAAACAAAAAGGGTTTTTAAAGGGTATTATTAAATTTCCACCAATATAAATTATGTTTAACTTTGAATTTAATAAGTAATTATTATTCATTTTCTATTTGAATTACAAATAAATCCCTGATTGATAGGCTAATTGAAAACCATCTATAACTTTCCAATAGTATCACAGTTTTTGAATCTGAAACATGTGTCACATTCTGTGCTTCGCATACTATAAGACAAAAAAAAATCATGAATTTTGACCAAGTTAAGGTGGTCAAACATATGAGTTTTTATATTTTTTAAAATTTGCAATAAAAATTCATAATTAATTATTTACTTGGAAAAAAACTACAAAAAAATATGCATCACATCGGGAAATGAGTCCTCTACTTATATCTAAAATATTATAAAAAATATTATAATTTTATTGTGGTTAGGGTGGTCAAACAAACATCTACTTATTTTTCCACAATTCAGTACTACTACATTGAAATTTCTAAATTGTCACCAAATAGATTTTTTTTTTAAACAAACCTAGTAGTTTTAGAAACTGTTCAATTTTCTCTGATTTTATTCTTACATATTTTGAAATAATGAATAACTTATTCAAATTTTTATGTCAAGTTGCCTAACTCTGATTTTTCTGATTATTTTGCCACTTAAGGGCCTATTTTTTCTATGATGATCCTGCACATACCCGTGTAAGTTTTTTTTTTTAAGTTCATTTTGAAAATACTTTGACAAACAAAATCAAGCAATGTACACTCCTATGGTTGTGAAAGATTTTATTCTTTTGGATTCCATGTGGGTTTTACCCCAACCACACTTATTCTTAGCAGATGAATTCAGAAGCTTGGCCACACGGGCTCCCTCTTATAGTGCACTCACTTCTTAGGTCAACCAAGCTTCCAACCCCCATAAAACTCCCATGGTAGGCTAATCATCTCTACTCAAAACTGTGAGAATGTGGATGCCTTTGCAACAACTGTTGCTACACCAAAGAATAAATATAGGTTTTTGGCCAATCTACAACAAGGGTTCTAGTACGGTCATTTCATTTGTGGGGGATAATCCATGTGGTGAGAGACCATTGTTTCCCTTCTCGTTGAAACTATCCTCATGATACTAACATTTGTTCTAGTACCCACATTTATATACTAGCTATAAGTCTCTTGGCTTTAGCATGTTACCCATTGGGTCATTCCCTTGGGTGATTACATTTTCCCACAAAGTAGGCCCTGTAAGATAAACAAAAGAAAGAAAGTATACCCATAGTTAGATCACTCTTTATTCTGCATGAATAAAGAGAGAGCACATGCTATATACTCCACTCACACTTGCAGATAAACATTAATGGGTCTGGATTTTTGGTCACCCAGTTAAGGGGAGAGTATATGTCTACCATTTAAAACAAATAGAAAACAATGAAAATGAACGGGTCTAGCTTTTTGGTCACCCAGTTAAGGGGAGAGAATATGCCTACCATTCAATACACATAACAAACATGGTGTCCTTTCATTTTTAATTAGTCTAGATTCCTAAATTTAGCAAAAGGAAATAAATCACTCCAACCCCTGCATCAAATTTATCAGTAGTTTGAAATAAATGTGTCTTTGACAACATTCTTGAGTTTCATCAAAGTCTCTGATAGTGTTTATAAAGCCTACACAACATAAAAACATTTGTTAGTTTTTAGACCCAAAAGAAATTTGCAATGAAAATTAAATGGGCCATTATAGTAAGCTGATGCACTCAAAGGTAAATGCACTACAAAAAATAGTGAATGCACCACAAAAAACTGTAAATGTGCTAGATAGAAAATGTTAAATGTGTTGTAGAAACCCCCTGATGTACCACAAAATGGAGTGGATGCGTCGGAGAAAGATGTTTCACCAAAACAGTTGGTGAATGCATTGAAGAATCTTTCGTATGCGCTAGAAGAAGCAGTGGTTGCGCTAGAGAAATTCACGTCGGAACCTGTAAAGCATACTTTCAAGAAAATGTTAAACTAACAGGGGATAGGCCCCAAAGTGGGCACCAATTTATGTGTATAAGAAAATATGTGAATTAAAGTAATCAATAACACACAATGGATGCAATGTATTATATTAGGGAAGTCTAAATTAACAAACACAATTCAATAAAATGATTCCTTAAATCCATTCCATCTTCCCCTATTCTTAAGAATCCTAATAATAGTGCCCTCAGATTTTAATTATGCATTGAATTACATGGATGACACCTAAGAAATGAGTAGCCAGTAAAATAGAATGCATAAACTATATCTACACCTACACTATTTTGATGTTTCTTTGCTAGATGATGGATTAAATGATATGCTAAATGGTGGATTGTTGTATATAGAATTCTAATGAAATGATGTAATGATGATATCGAAATAATGGAGATGTTGTGAGAATGATTCTAAACACTATATGCAAATAAGACATAACCAAGAATGCAACCATTATTTTAATTTACTTTCTAAACTATTCTAAATGCTAAACCAAGACGCAAATTAAGCTCTCAAATGCTAAGATAAATTTTGCAGAGTAATTGTATGCAAATTCTCTCTTATGAAAAAGTTGCAAATGAGCCTCTATTTATAGATTTCATCAAGGTATCAGGTGATTTGGAAGCAATGGATGATCAGGATTAAGTCTAGAGAGATCGATGGTGAGAAATGAGGAGGTTAGAGAGAATTAAGGAAGTTGTCCCCTTTCATAGAACAAACTTGCCAAGTGTAGAAAGAAATAAATGGAAAGAAGAAGCCATGTGTCTCTAAGTTTTTTGAGGGTAAATACCCATTTTAGAAATTAGGAGTAATTATTTTCATGTGACACATGGTGAGTTGGAAGATGATGTGTAAGGAGGTTAGAAGAATATGGAGAAATGTGACAAAATTCGAATTAAAAATTCAAATTTACTAAAAGGGAATTAATCAAATAAAACAAATTGGTTAAATTTGTCTATTTAATTAAATCATGAAGAAAGTGGTTTAGATAAGAGGAATTAAGAAATATGAATTATATAAATAAACTTTTCAATTTATTTATACAATAGAGGAAATAAAGATTTTTATTAATTAAATAATCAATATTTAATTAATATTCTCTAGACCAATTTTGGATGTATACAAAGTATATCAATTTAGTGTATGAATATATCACTATATATCTTCGTGGATGGCTAACCTTTACAAATTTACCTACTAAGTACAAATTTTTAAACCAATCAAAGATTTTTTTATTTAATAAACATAGTTCACAAACATCAAAATTTTATGGAAGTCCATCCCTTGCTCTAAAGTTCTCATTTTGTCGCAAGTGGGAAGGATGTTGGTAAAGGTTGTAGAATTAGTTCTCCATGAAATTAGGTTTCTTTGAGAAAAAAGTTGTCAAAGAATTCATATGTGTTGTGTATGCTTCCACATTTTGCATACATGTTTGTCAAGGTGCACACAACTATAACATTAAAAAATCAAGTTTCAATTATGTTTTAATGAATGTTTAAAAAAAGAGACCTTGTTCTAAAGCTCACATTTTTGCACAATTTTGGAGGATGTTGACAAAGGTTATGGAGTTAGAATTTAGAGATGTGAACTACATTTGCTTAAAATTTTCGTAAGACTTTTTCATTAAATCCATTTACAAAGTTCCCTATTTAAGCCTTTTCTTAAAAACGAGTATTGTTACTTTGAACAACATAGCTTTTGTATAAGCATATGTTGTGGCTATATTTTATGCTTTAGTAATTGACAAAGAAACTATTTGTTTCCTCTTGCTCATCCAATTTATTTCTCCTCCAAATATAATAATTACATGCCTACTTGTAGACCTCCATTATTCAATATCTCCAACCCAATATGAATCAAAAAATACCTATATACTAAACACTCTACTCATATCATTAATACCATGTTAAATTAATCAATTATTCAAAGTTTCATTTGAGTACGTAGACACTCTTTTTACATGATACTTCTTACTACAATTGCATAACGAACAATCCTCATGTAAACCAAATCCTCCATAAATTTAGGACATTGATCTATACTCATATTCGTTCCTATTGGTAGAGGTGAACTTTCCAAATTACTGCCCTACATTCCAAACCTTTGTAATTTGCTATCTCAAGATACTTTCTCCTGTTTAGTCATAGTTTCTTTTCAGTCTCATGCATGTTATATCTTCATCTTGAGAATATATTTGGTAACTCATAATTCTTGTATTAATTCCTTGTTCCATTCAAGTGTTCTATTTTCTTTGAACTTCTCCTTGAACATCCACTTATAGCTAACACACCTCTGGCTATTTTACACCTATTTTCCTCAAAACTAACATGAACTACTACATCAACCAATTTAAACATAGACAGAAGGTTTCTTTCCATAGCTAGTATATGAGGTACATCGATGAGTGTATGTACTCTATCATCAATAAAATAAACTTTTACCTTTCCCTAACCAACAATCTTCAATTACCTATTGTCACCAATAAGCAATTGTCGATCATCAATTTTAGTATACTGTATGTACCTCTCCCTATGTTGTGGAATATGAAAGGAAACACCTAATTCAATTGAATAAAAATTATCTCCGACAACATTAGCAAACACAAAAGCATCACTACCATATTCATTAATTTTAAAGGATTTATTAGAAAAGTCGCCATTCTTCTTGGACTTACACTACATTTTTATGTGACCCTTCTTGACCTACCTAGAGATTTAGACCTATCATTTATCTTAGAAATATTATCTATTGTCTTCTTCTTACCTCTCTTCTCTCTTGACCCACCTCTAACTACAAGGGAATCAAAATATTTATCATCCATCAATCATTTTTTTAGTTTTTTTCACTTAAAAACATGTTAATCATATTTTCCAGTTTAAGTGTTTTGTCATTACTAATTGATATCAAAAGGTTAAACCATGAATTTGGTAAGAAACAAACTAAAAAAATTCAATTTTCCTCTTCATCCATCTTGATTCCTAAAATAATGCAAGTCAACTTACTGTCACACTAAAAATATTTAAATGATTAGTTACACAACCATCCTCCCTCATGTATAAATAATATAACTTATATTAAAATAAATTTATTTACTAGGCTATTTGATTGATACATCATACCTAAATTCTTTCACAATGAATTTGATTTCTCCTCTTGAAAAACATTCATTAACACACAATTTGAAAGACATAATCATATTGTACTTATATATTTCTTATTTAGTTCTAACCAATCCTCATCATTCATAGAAGATGTAGCCACTAATCTCTCTCAACTAAGATATCCTAAATCTTCAAATTTCATCGTTTGAAGTTAGGACCATTAAATTTTCTATTTTAAGACCTCAACATGCTTATCATAGAGTTAATCCTTCCAAGGTTTTGCCTGATTCTAGGCATACACCAACTATTTAAATGTATAATTGTTGTAGGGTTACAACATCACATATTCTATGGTTTTTAGTTCAATAAAGTAAATACCACCCAAACAACCAACTTAGATTTGATGCCAAATATTGTGGAATTTCACTATTCTTTTAAATGATTGACAAAATATGATAATGGATTATTAAAATCATGTATTCAATTAACAATCAATAATATACATAACAAATCCAATTATCAACACATATGAAAGCAATAGAATACTATGTGGTCACAATAATAAATAAGACACATTTTTACATGGGTAATGCTTGTGGGAGAAAATGGGCCACAACCAAAAGACATTCACAATTATATTATTTAAAATCAACACAATTTAAATACAAGGTACTTGGAAAATATTTTTAAAAAGTCTCAATTGATAGCATTACCTTCTACAAATTCTCAATAATTTACACATTAACAATGTACAAATATCACAAATGGAGGCTCTGGACAAGAAGTGGTGCAAAGCAAGAGTTTTGAATTTCTGTGGTGGTGATGGCAGTGGTGCCTCAAATTCTGAAGATGAGGATGAGGAAACCTGGGTTTTGGTGGCAATGTGGCTTGACTCTTTTGTGCTGGATGCTTGTGGGTATCCTTTGCGGCTCTTATTTTGCCTAGTTCGATGGGTTGTTGTTGTTAAAACATTTCCTAATGCAAATTTTCCTAAAGTTGTTTATGGAGACCTTTGGTTTCTCTTGTGTGCTTTGTCTGTGGGATCTATTTGGGGAAGATCGCATCCCTTGCCTTAGTGGCCTTTGTGCATTGTGTTGGGTGATGGTGGTTATCTTCCACTCTAGTTTTTATGATGTTATCATGGCTTGTTTCTGTGCTTGGTATTTCTCTATTTCACCTTGGTGGTTGGTTTGCACTAGTGACTCCTTTGCCATTTGTAAGATTTTGTGTGTAGATTCTAATTATATTTAAAAATAAAATAAAATATAAATTGCAAATCCTTTTTATGCAATTTTTAATAACTTATTTTTTTTATTAAAAATCATTTTTAAAAAGTGATGTTTACTTTGGACAACATAACGTTTTTTATAGAAATGATAAATTCTAATTTTTTGAATACAGATTTGTCACAACAATATCTAGTGCATGGATATTTTTTCATAATTTTTTATGAATTAATTTTCCAAGTCAAGAGTGATTATAATTTGGACAAAGGTTTACTTTAGACCGCATAACTTTTTTTGTATGCATTTGAATTAACTTATTCTTTTTTTGTTAGAATAAGGACACCATTACCTAGTGCACATGTATTTTTTAGAATTTTTTTCTCAATTTTCCTTTTTTTTTGTATGTGTGAAACGAAGAATTTGATGTTCATTAAAAAACCTACATTCACAAGAAATACAAAATACATATAATAATCACATTAAAAATATATTTAAAATTACACTTTTTGGGAAGCTTATAATAAGGGCTACATACTTACAAAACATAAATTTTAAATGAATTCATTTTACCATTCAAAAGGTAAATCAAAAGTGGTTTTTTATCAACATTTTGATAGGTGTAGAGGAGACTCCATTATAGGTTTGGTTTGAAACTAACGGGGTTTTGATCTAAAGGGTATGATCAAAACCTCTTTAATTAAAATCATTTAAATGGAACCTTTAAAGGCTTAAATCATTATATATCTTCCAAAAATATGTGATTTCAGGTAAAAATCAAGATGTCCCAGAAAGTGTAACCCATTAGTGTGGCAATGCCCATATAGAAAGTAATAAATTGAATATTTAATTTTTCATTTTTTTGTAACTTGTGATTGGGTTTTTTCAATTGGAAAAACTTTGAATGCTTGTTTTGTTGTCTTTTGCATTAGGCTTAAGATCTATGGAAAAAAGGTTGTTGTTGAAGAAATTACAGCTAAAATTCATGTACACAATCTCTATATGTGGAGTTCACTCAAAGAACATAACGAAAGATGAAGCGATGGTTGTGGTGTAACTAAAACTTCATCACTTCAAACCTATTGGGTGGCTATAGGGTGGTCAATCAGTACCCCCTAGGTAGAACACTAGTGGTGCATAGGATGTGGAACAATGGTGGATTTCAATTTTTTTTTTTTTTATAAACTCATGGGGAGGGGGCTAGCTTCCACCCCCAATAAGACCATGACTTAAGGATTGGAGGACTAACGGCTCATGTGGCCAAATCCTTGATGGTGGCTAAAAGGGTTGCTAATAGGGTTGAAACCCTATATTGGTAGTACCTTGTTAGTATCATCTATAGTTGTAGGCATCAGTGGGGGGTATGATGGGGTTTATGGACCCCTCCCTATCGCCACCCACACCCAATTTTATTATTATTTTAATACAAGTGTTTTTTGTGCACAATTTTTTTTTTAATAAATTTTAATATTTCCTTTATAGAGGCTCATATAGTTGTACGAATAGGGAAGGGGGTAATTATGTTTGCATTTTCCATAGTTTTCCAAAATAGGCTGAATTTTATATCAATCTTTATCTCTTAGACTTCTTGGATCCAATGCTGTGGTTTATTTTTTCCTAAGGGGTCATCTATAGAAGTTCCCCTACAAAACCCTCATGGTGAACACTCAAAAAGAGAATGATTTTCCAAACTTATATTTGAAATTCATATATACAAAAAATAACCATAAATCTACAAAAAAATAACCTGCACAAAATCCTTATACTTTTCTATGTCTTTATTCTTTTCCTACAAAGCCATGGATTCAACTATGCACAAAATGTGATCATAAAATGGCTATACTAACCACAACCATAGCTTTGATACTAAATAAAAAAAAATTGCAACCATTTATGACAATTTCCATATAACCTAGAGAGAAAAATGAAGCAAACAAGTATTCAAAATCCACATGCAAAAGAATAGACAAATATACCATCAAAGATGACACAATGTTTACCTTGGGAAAACCCTCAAGAGGAAAAGATCAAGCCTCCAAAATCATGCATAACTCTTGTATTATCTTATCAACAAATATTACAATACATATATAGTGTCTCCATGAATGCCTTTGAAACATCAAGCTCTCTACATGTGCTCCATGTGACCAAGCATGTATCAACAAATCCCATGCCATGATTTTAACCCTCACATGTGAAACCTACAAGATATTCTCACACAATCTAACCCCAACTTGTCCAACCATAAACAACTACTCATGTGCTTACTTAAATTATAAACAAGCTTGTACAAAGCCACCAAGTTGTATTACATAAACCATGTGACTAATACCAAGAGCTTACAAAACTAGTTTTCGCCTCATTTGATTTTGGTACTAAGTTTTCCCAATATGTAAACCCACATTAAATATTTATCCCAACTTTACATAAAACATATAAAGTGTCCCCAATAATGTTTAACCCATGTAATTTATGCATCTCTAGATCCCCTAGGTGCACCAAAAATAATATAAAATTACATTATAACATTATGCAAGTACAACACACCTTTTCCTAATAGGTCTCACTCCTTTTCTACTTTACCAAAGTCCTTCCTATAAAATTATCTCTTAGAAAATGAATAGCTAAGAACTCACTTGCTAATATTTGTCACAAAATCATGCATAATTACTTCTTGTTCTTGCTTTCTCTAGCCCAATTAAGGATTCACTACTTAAATGGACTCTTTAGAAACCCTTCTTGATTTTGACAACATGGGAGGTGACTCTTAGTTCATGAGGATAATCTCTTCATAGTTTATCTTTAGCATGGGGAAGGTGTTGGTTTATAAACATTAGTAGTAATTGATTTAAATTTAATTTAATTTTAGTTTCTTTCCTTCTCAACCTAATAATTGCTCTGTCTATCATCTCCAAAGTAACTTCTTTGGAAAAATCTAAATTTTTGGTGACTTCCTTTATTCTAGTGCTAATTGCTATCTCCTCTTCTCCACCAATTAACAAATTATTTACTTCTTCCCTATGTAAAGAAGCTAAGGTAATGGAACAACTTCCTACACTAATCTCGAGAGTAGAATAATGCAAAAATTTTACAAATCTTTAATAGTTACAGAAACTTCAACAAAAATAGACATAAATATCATGCATACCGCAACATAGTGATTTACATGGGGAAAATCCTTTCCAAAGAAAAAACCCACACTCCAAAATCCGCCCAATATATTATTCAGAAATCACAAAGATTACAATATACTTGCAGAGAAAGCTTCCCATGGGAGTATCACCACTCAGAGATCTAGAGGCAATCTCATAATACATCACAATACACAACTATAATACAATGCCCTCATAAAATAGGGTTTCCTTCTAGGGCAATTCAAGCTAATAAAATATCAGTCATCGGATATGAGACATAATGATGAATGGTCCAGATTTACAATAATAAAGTGGATCCCCCCCATGCCCCCCACCCCCATCATTGTCGACTAAACAATACCTTATGTAATTACAAGGTTGAGACATTTTATCAACACCCTATAGCAACCACATCTATAGTATCCCTACAAATAAGTTCAAACTTCTCTAAGTTCATTGTTGCCTTATATCATTTCAATTGCCTTATCATTTTAGTTTAAATATTTTCTCTACAATTCTATTTTAGGTTATAAACCACTTTATTTCTTTAATATTCATGAATCTCATGTCCATTGAGGATCTACCTATCTCAATTCTGAGGATTTTATCAATTGTATCCCTCTTGACACACTCTCTTGATTCTTATCACACTTTTATAGCCTTTTCCATTATCTTTCCTCTCAGTCTTAGGATTGTTTCAACATTCTTTCTTTTTCCTTCTTTTCTATCATGATCATTAAAGTCTTTTCAAAACCCATCTAGATCTCACCAATAATTTTTTTATTCTATTGTTATAAATTTTTTCCATAAATATTTAATTGATATAAATCCATCCTTAACTCCTTTAAATTTTTATAACTTAATTTATCAGGGGTAGTACAAGACACATATTACTACCAAAAATTTCTTTTTAATACCTAGAATGATGTTTATCTTATGTTATATTCTAGCAGTGTAATTTTACAAGACTTCTACCTTCTAATGCACCTATGGATTTTAATCATTAGTCTCCATTAGCTTGCTCTTTCTATTTTTCAACTTAATAGGAATAGATTGAACTACCCTTTAGAATTTTTAGAAATGCATTCATAGGGACATCATGGCTTGGTCTAGAAGCCCTTTTCAATGGCTAAACTATTGCGTAGGAAAAGGACATGGAAAATCTTATTAGTAGCAATCTATATTGTTAATGAGAGTCATCCCTGCAAGACAATCTCTAAGAATCAAAGGTAGATTCCTTGTTTATCTTTAAAGGTTAGCCCTAAATCTATTGTGTTGTTGGGGGTGTGAAAAGGGATAGAGTTTGGTTGGAGGTTGTAAAATTCAATCACATCAAAATACACTTTCCCACTTGCTTTGAATGTTTAGGTGCATGTCAGACATACATCACGTTGTGATTATTCCAAGAAAGTGACTAGGTGACACAGAGAAAATATCACTATCTACAAATGAAATTAGCTTGGTCATAAAATGAATATCTTGTGGTGGGTTTTAGTTGGTTGATAGAATCAATAGAATTCTTAGTTGCATCAAGAGTAGTTGGGAACTAGGGTTTCGGCTTGCTACATGCTAACCTACTTTTAGGGAAGGATATATAAATAATCTTAGGATTTTGAAAGGAAAAGATGCAAAGAGGAGTGAGGAACAAAGAAATGGATTACCCAATACTAATGGAAGAAGAAGTGGGATTAGGGTGAGGGAAAATCTAATACCTGGTGCAGGAGGACCCAGCAAAGTTGGAGCACCTGGCAAGGTTTATACTTCATTTTGAAGTTTTTGGTTAAGCTCATTTTGTTGTGTTATGTAAGGTCTTGTGGACCATCTTGTTTATGGTTGAGGACCTTTTCTCCTTCGTTTATAAATTTTGAGTGGAATAAGTTTGGAAGCTTATGTTTGGGTTATTTTTCCTACAATAGAAAAAAGTTGCAAAACACACTGTGTTTTCCAACAGCATGCTTTTGGCCGTTCCTAGGCTCAAGAAAGAAAACCTGACGGTTTCCTTACATTGTAAATGTGTTTCCTTGACCTTTGAAGGGGGTTGGGTGTTTCGAGTGTTGGCAGTTTTCATGTGAATAATAAGGAGACAGTGATTTTTATTGTGTAAATACAGTTTTTCTGTTCTTGTTTCTGGAACAACAAATTAAATGAACTGAGCTAGACATTTGTTGGTTTGATTTATCATGTAGAGGAGTCTTTTTAATCTTTTTTGTGGCTAAATAGATAGTTACTTTATCACTTCTCTCCATTCTTTATATATTTTGTGTTTTCTTGATTTATTGTTTTAACTGTAAATCTAGTAAAAATGGGGTCTTAGGCCACATTCTTCCCGTTCCAGCAAGCATGGACTCATTGGGAATGTGGGTAGGATCCTTGCCTGTACATTTCTTAGTTGTAGGGGTCAGTAGGAGTTATGGAATCATGATTAAAGTCTCTCCCTAGGCGAGTTGTTGATACCCGGCTTGGGAGGACAGTTATATTGCTCAGACCTAACGAGGCAGGGGTGTTGAATTTTTGTTAAAGAAATGTGTGAAATGTTTGCAAGATCCTTCATAAAGGTTCTCATGATAGAAGAGTTCTTGGCTAATCCTCTGGAGGTTGGAACAAGCAAAGTAGTCCAAGAAAAGAATCTAGAAAAGCCCTAGTTCTTGCAAGAATAGGGTACACCTATGTAGGGACAGAAAAAGGGTCCAAAATCCCAAGAATCTGTTAGTGCTTGGGATTTGAGCCAGGGTGTTAGAAGGGTGTTTGGCCTAAATAGTTGAAGGAGAGGAGTATTAAGAATTTTTCTTGTTGGAGGAGGCCTAATAAGGGCTCAAGCCTAGTAGCCCTTCCCAAACCCTAGACTAGGGTTTTGTGATAGTGATGGAGAATCAAAGCATGGAGGTCAAACAAGAACCCTTCCTTGATGGTTTTGAAGTCATAGAAGCCTATGCACACCCCTGTAAACATGTGAGGAGAAATTAGAGGCTATCTAGTCTTTAAAAGGATTAAGGGCTACGAAGAGTGAGAGAGGAAGAGCACCAAATTTTGCTTGGTAGCAGCAAACTAGAGATGATAGTAGGGTTGGAAAATGAACCAGAGGTGCCTAAATTGTAGAGGACCTATAGGTTGAGTGGTGGAGGAAGTGACACCAAGGGGTTATCAAAGGTGAGACCCAGAGCATTGAGATTTTGATTGTCTCAATCCAACCCTACTACCCTATCAGATTGGTATCAGAGAAAGCAAAAGATTTGGGAAAGCAGCTTATATTTCAGAAGTTGAGTCAAGTGAAAGTCCCGCCATGGTGAAAAATGCACAATTAGCCAAAATGGTTGAAGAACAAGAAGAGGACAACAAGTCTTTAAAGGAAAGAATAGAGCAACTTGAGGAAGCATTGAACAAGGTGAGGTTGGAAGGTAAAGTGCCAAAAGAAGAAGAGGTTGCAGAGGAAGACAAAGTCCCTGAACCTAACCCTGTTATGGAGGAGGATCCTTTCTTGAAGGCATTAAAATCCCTGAGTGGAAAAGGACTTGAGGGCATACCACTATTCAGTGGAAAGATGGATCCTGATTTGGTCATGGATTGGATAGATGGCATGGAGAACCACTTTGAATGTGATGGAGTCACTGAAGCACAAAAAGTGAAGGTTGCTAAATCAAGGTTGAGGGGATCAGCTTTGACATGGTGGAAGTTCATTCAGACTAAAAGGGAGAAGGAAGGAAAACAACCCATATCAACTTGGAAAGGAATGGTTGCTAAGGTAAAGGAAGCCTACATGCTAGATGACTATGAGATTCAGTTGCACAAGAAGAGGAAAAGTATAAGGCAGAAAGAACAAGATGTCAACACCTATACTGAGGAGTTTTAGAAGCTTTTCTTGAGATCAAATGTGACAGAGGATGAGAGCCTAAAAGTGGCTAGGTATCTTAATGGATTAAAATGTAATATCCAAGAAGAGATGGCTCTTTTGAGTCCTAAAACAGTCCACCAATGTT
Organism: Sequoia sempervirens; assembly: GCA_007258455.2. NCBI lineage: Eukaryota > Viridiplantae > Streptophyta > Pinopsida > Cupressales > Cupressaceae > Sequoia > Sequoia sempervirens. The sequence continues at coordinate 707,697,127 of VDFB02000003.1, read as the reverse complement.
ATCAGCTAGCTATGAACATTGAGGAAAGGAATAAAGAAAGCATGATCAGTCCTCTAAGGGCAAAGAAAGAGGTAGAGATCAAAGAGGACAGCGTGGTGGTTACCAAGGTAGAGGTAGTGACCAAAGAAACCAAGGAGAATCAAAACTCACTGAGCATGGAGGTGAAACATCTTCAAGAGGAGGATTTAATAGAGGAAGAGGACCTCAAGGAGGTTCAAATAGAGGAAGAGAAGCAGGAAGAAGTAACTCTTACTTTGCCACCATGAAGTGTTACCATTGCAACCAACTAGGTCACCCTGCTTATAGATGCCCAGAGAAAGCTTCTTCTTCAAGCAATGAAAAGAGAGTGGCTTATGCACAAGAGGACACCATGAGTGTCAAATCACCTTAGATCAGTCATATAGAATCTGAAGTAGGATAAAATCTGATGTTTAACAAGGTTTTGATCAGACAACCGGTCAAAGAAGAACCCAAGCAAAGGAGAGCTTTGTTTAGAGCAAGGTACAAGATATTTGGAAAGGTATGCAAGGTCATTGTAGATTCTAGTTCTACAGATAATATCATCTCTGAGGAGGCAGTAAAGAAGTTGAAATTGGAAACCAAACCCCACACTAACCCTTACAAAGTCACATGGTTGAACATAGGGCAGAGTGTTCTAGTGAATGAGCAGGTAACAGTGGAATTCTCAATTGGAGGATATAAATACAAGTTGGTTTGTGATGTAATACCCATGGATGCATGCCATCTTCTGCTTGGTAGGCCATGGAAATATGATAGAGGTGCTATATATCATGGGAATGAGAACACCATTGAATTCAAGAAGGATGGAAGAACTTTCAAGTTGCAGTCATTATTAGAAGAAGATGAGGGGCAGTCAAAGGTTCCTAACATCATGTTGAGAAGTGGCAAGGAGTTCCTTAAGGACCTACAAAGGGAATGAAGGATATGTGATCCTAATGCAGTCAAAAGATGAAGAAAAGGCTGAGAAGATAGTCATACCTGAAACAGTTCAAAGGCTGCTAGAAAAGTACAAGGAAATTGTCAGTGATGGTACACCTGCAACCCTACCTCCAAGGAGAGCTATAAGCCATCAAATTGATTTCATACCTAGAGCTTCCTTACCTAACAAAGCAGCATACAAACTCACACCAGATCAGAATCTTGAAGTGGCTAGACAAGTGAAGGAGTTGTTGGATCAAGGCTTGATTCAAAAGAGTATTAGTCCATGTGCAATCCTAGTGGTTTTGGCAACAAAAAAAGGTTGTAAGTGGAGATTATGCACTGATTCTAGAGAAATTAATAGAATCACAATTAGGTATAGGTTTCCTATTCCTAGAGTTGAAGACTTGATGGATTGTCTTAGAGGTGCAAAATTCTTCACCAAGTTGGATCTTAAGAGCGGGTATCATCAAATCAGAATTAAGGAAGGTGATGAATGGAAGACAACTTTTAAGACAAATGATGGCTTATATGAGTGGAAAGTGATGCCATTTGGCCTCTCAAATTCCCCTAGCACGTTCATGAGACTAATGAATGAGGTGCTTAATGATTTCACAGGGATTTTTGTGGTAGTCTATCTTGATGACATACTAATTTTCAGTAAGACAGTAGAAGAACATTTGAAGCATGTGCAGATGGTTCTTAAAAGGCTGCAAGAAGAGAAATCTAAAATTAACCTTGAGAAGTGTGAGTTCTTCAAACAAGAACTTGTGTATCTAGGCTTTGTAGTATCCCAAGGAACGTTGAAGATGGATCCCAGCAAGGTGCAAGCCATTCTAAACTGGCCTACACCAACCACAGCAATAGAGGTAAGAAGTTTCCATGGTTTAGCTCAGTTCTATAGAAAATTTATAAGAAATTTTAGTGGTATATGTGCACCAGTACTAGATACAATCAAGGGTGGCATGAAAAAAATTTTTAAGTGGACTCTAGAGGCTGGTAGAGGATTTGAAAAACTGAAACAAGAAGTGGCAACTCAGCCCATTCTGTTATTGCCTAGTTTTGACAAGTTATTCACAGTTGAGTGTGATGCAAGTGGAGTAGCAGTAGGAGGAGTACTTAGTCAAGAAGGTAGGCCTATATCCTTCTTTAGTGAAAAGCTCAATGAGGCCAAGAAAAATTACTCTACCTATGATCTTGAGTTATATGCTTTAGTGCAGTCCCTTAGGAAGTGGAGGCATTATTTGTTGCCCAAAGAGTTTGTGGTCTTCACTGATAACCAGACACTCAGTTACATTAACACCCAAGAGAAGCTGAGTAATAGGCATTTGAAATGGATGGAATACATCCAAGCTTTCACTTTTACTGTCAAGCACAAGAAAGGGCAAATGAACAAGGTGGCAGATGCATTAAGTAGAAGGTTGTTGATAGTCCAAGAGATACAGCTGAAAAGCATTGGATTAGAGAGTTTCAAAGACCTCTATGGCGAGGATGAAGATTTCTCATAAGCCTACAAGGTATGCTCTGATTTTGAGAATCATTTTCATAGTCAGTATGTTGAGTATACATTGCAAAATGGACTGTTATTTAAGGGTAATCTGTTATGTGTCCCAAGAGGATCAATGAGGGAAAATTTGATTCAAGAAAAGCATAATGGCAGTCTTAGTGGACATTTTGGTATTAACAAAACTTTAGAGCTAGTTCAAAGGTTATATTACTGGCCTAAGTTAGCAAGAGATGTCAGAAGATATGTAGAACAGTGTTTTGTTTGCTTGAAAGCCAAAGGGGAGCTAGCAATGCTAGTTTGTATCAGTCCCTGCCTATTCCTAACAGACCATGGGAGTGTGTGAGCATGGATTTTGTGGTAGGTCTTCCTAAGACCAAAACTGGTTTGGACAGTGTTTTTGTAGTTGTGGACAGATTTAGCAAGATGAGTCACTTTATCCCTTGCAAGACCACACATGATGCAAGTTACATAGCCCATCTCTTTTTCAGGGAAGTTTTAAGAATCCATGGATTTCCATTGAGTATTGTATCAGACAGGCATGTGAAATTCATGAGCCATTTTTGGAAGACTTTATGGAGCAGATTGGGTACCAATCTGTCATTTGGATCAGCTTACCATCCTCAGACCGATGGTCAAGCAGAGGTGGTTAATAGAGTGCTAGGTAATATTTTGAGGTGTTTGACAAAGGAATATTGACAGACATGGGATGTGGTGATTTCTCAAGCTGAGTATGCTTATAATGACAGTGTAAATAGAACTACAGGGAAAAGTCCATTTGAAGTGGTGTATGGGATGCACCCAAGAGGCATATGTGAGCTCAGAGATCTGGAATCCATGGTGAATAGGAGTGGACATGCATAAGACTTCACTCAAACCATGAAGGAGATTCATGAGTAGGTTAAGAAGACAATCACAACAACAACACAAATATTGAAAGATAAAGTTGATGTGTCAAGGAGAGATGTGCAATTTGCAGTAGGTGACTATGTTATGGTCCATCTTAACAAATCAAGGTTGCAGAAGGGAATGTCAACCAAAATGTAGATGAAAAGAGTGGGACCATGCAAGGTGTTAGCCAAGTATGGGAAAAATGCATACAAGGTAGAACTACCATCAGATTTGGGTATATCTCTCGTATTCAATGTTGCTGATTTGATCATGTATAAGGGGACAGTCAGTGATGAAGTTCAGAACAGTCATGAGATCTATAAGGATATCAGTAATATACCTCTTCCTAATCAAGAGAAACCTCAGGCAGAGCAGATTTTGGAGTCCAGGGTGAAGAAGGCTACAAGACACAAGGTGTACATGGAGAACCTTGTCAAGTGGAGGAACAAACATGAGTCTAAGGCTACCTGGGTTGAGGAAGCTGACTTTATGAAGCTAAGCATTGATCTATCACTGATATCTCGTCAAATCCCTTGATCTTTGTGCAGAGAGGGGGAGAATGGTGCAGGAGCACCTGGCAAAGTTGGAGCACTTGGCAAGGTTTATGCTTCATTTTGAAGTTTTTGGTTAAGCTCATTTTGTTGTGTTATGTAAGGTCTTGTGGAACATCTTGTTTATGGTTGAGGACCTTTTCTCCTTAGCTTAGAAATGTTGAGTGGAATAAGTTTGGAAGCTTATGTTTGGGTTATTTTTCCTACAATAGAAAAAAGTTGCAAAACACACTGTGTTTTCCAACAACATACTTTTGGCCGTTCCTAGGCTCAGGAAAGAAAACCTAACGGTTTCCTTGCATTGTAAATGTGTTTCCTTGACCTTTGAAGGGGGTTGGGTGTTTCAGGTGTTGGCAGTTTTCATGTGAATAACAAGGAGACAATGATTTTTGTTGTGTAAATACAGTTTTTCTATTCTTGTTTATGGAACAGCAAATTAAATGAACTGAGCTACACATTTTTTGGTTTGATTTAGCATGTAGAGGAGTCCTTTTAATCATTCTTGTGGCTAAATAGATAGTTATTTTATCGCTTCTCTCCATTCTTTGTATATTCTGTGTTTTCTTGATTTATTGTTTTGACTGTAAATCTAGTAAAAATGGGGTCTTAGGTCACATTCTTCCCATGCTAGCAAGCATGGACTCATTGGGAATGTGGTCAGGATCCCTACCTATACATATCTTAGTTGTAGGGGTCAGTAGGAGTTCTAGAATCATGATTAAAGTCTCTCCCTAGGTGAGTTGTTGATACCCAGCTTGGGAGGATAGTTATTTTGCTCAGACCTAAGGAGGCAGGGGTGTTGAATTTTTGTTAAAGAAATGTGTGAAATGTTTGCAGGAGCCTTCATAAAGGTTCTCATGATAGCAGAGTTCTTGGCTAATCCTTTGGAGGTTGGAACAAGCAAAGCAGTCCAAGAAAAGAATCTAGAAAAGCCCTAGTTCTTGCAAGAACAGGGTACACCTATGTAGGGATAGAAAAAGGGTCCAAAACCCCAAGAATCTGTTAGTGGTTGGGATTTGAGCTAGGGTGTCAGAAGGGTGTTTGGCCTAAATAGTTGAAGGAGAGGAGTATTAAGAATTTTTCTTGTTGGAGGAGGCCTAATAAGGGCTCAAGCTTAGTAGCCCTTCCCAAACCCTAGACTAGGGTTTTGTGATAGCGATGGAGAATCAAAGCATGGAGGTCAAACAAGAACCCTTCCTTGATGGTTTTGAAGTCATAGAAGCCTATGCACACCCCTGCAAACATGTGAGGAGGCATTAGAGGCTATCTAGTCTTTAAAAGGATTAAGGGCTAGGAAGAGTGAGAGAGGAAGAACACCGAATTTGGCTTGGTAGTAGCAAACTAGAGATGATAGCAGTGTTGGAAAATGAACCAGGGGTGCCTAAATAGAAGAGGACCTATAGGTTGAGTGGTGGAGGAAGTGACACCAAGGGGTTATCAAAGGTGAGACCTGGAGCATTGAGATTGTGATTGTCTCAATCCAACCCTACTACCCTATCAATACCACTAAATAATATTGACAAAAAGGTAAAGGAATAACATTAGGGATACAAAATTCTAGATGTAGTTTTTGGTAAAGGAAAGTATAGAAGTCCAAAATTGTATGACTTAAGAGAAATGGGTTAGGGATCATTAATGTGGTGAGCCTAATGCTAGAAGAAAAAGAGTAATGTAAATAAGGTGGAAGACTTTCAAGGTACAAAGATTGGTTTTACCACATACCTTAAATACCTTTTGAGTATGATGGTATGAGTAATCCTAGTAGTATGGGTCCCAAAAGGAGGAAGGTAGATGTGAAATGGGGTGAGGGAAATAAATAGGGAAAATACTAAAAGCCCAAGATTTTGAGACAAAGGAAAAGTTAATCCTCAACTTAGGAATTGGGGATGAAAAATATTCAATGCTAAAGGAGAGGAGGCATGGAGAATATTTGAGGTTCATGGATTAGTCTTATAAATTAAGAAGCATGTGATTATATGGAAACATAAAATCCTAGAGCCCCAAAGAGAAAGACAAAGTAGGGAATGGAAGCATGGGGAAAACAATGATAAAGTATCTAGAAGTAATGAAAAGTCTAAAGGACTAAAATAGTCAAGGGTCTCAAACAAAAGTAGAATTTTTGGGCTTCAAGGAATGGAGGGAAAGAATACTGGCAAGAGGAAACCTATAAACCCAACAAATTTTACAAATAGACAAAATTATCCCTAGCACTTAGAATTTTTTATAGTTTGAGATATTTAGGTAGGTGACAAGTATAATAAAAGGAAAAACACTACAACAAGAAAATATTTGAATAAGGGGTTCCATTGAAGGAATTCTTAAATTAGTTATAGATGGTGGTTAAAATATTGCTCTATTAATAAAGGACTATCTAACTAGATACATTTGCACTTGATAATATAGGCCCCATTATCGCCTAGAAAGGGGAAAGAAAAAAATATCGCATAGCAACTATAGGGACAAAAAACATAAATCTTTGATCAGATATCAATGAGGGAATCTATAGGCAACAAAATCTTGAAACAAATATTATTAGTAGACTAGAGCCCTTTCATTAAGAATTATATGCAAGGTAAAGGATCGAAAGAACAAACATCAATATAGGGGTTTCATAATTTTATCTAAAAATAGAGATAGTGTTGCAAGGCATACAAAAGTGAAAACTTTATTAGAGAATGTTCCTAAACATTCTAGGATAGGAAAACCAACTTAGAAACCCATATATTAAGGTTTATGATAGTTAAATCTTTTCAAAATAACTTCATACAAGAAATGAATCCTCATGAATTAGCAAGGCCCTGGACTAATCCATGGAAAAATGTGTGTTCAAGTGAGTTCATTTCCTCTTCATGAAATCAACTAAACTAATCATTAGAAGTAAAAACTTGATAAATTTAGTTGCAATGTGGAAATCAACACATACTTAAAGTCTCTTAGCAATTCTAATAGTTTTCCTAGGGGCCGCGTCTAGAAAACCATAAGCAATTGCCAACTTTTCACTGTGGTCCATGGTAGAGAAGTAACTTTTTTCCCTACTCTTCCACACCACTAAATAAATGTTTTGCATTGGGAAAATACCCTATTTCCTTCATCGTCCAATCCAATTTCTCTAACTTTGCATATATTTGTTGTCTGTGAATATGATTTATCTCCTACACAAGAAACATTTACCATTTTATGGCCTTCAATCCAACTACATCCAAAGATCTTTTTAATTCCTTATCTTCCATCAATCTTCTTACCATTCGCTCACACTAGCTACCCACTTCTTCATAGATGTTCGAGAGAAGATTATAAGTCACATCTTTTTTAGGATCCAAATAAAATAGCAGTGTCACTAATAATACTCCTGAGCCTATATTCATGTGTGATATGTAGGCAGCAAGAAAACAGATCCACACAACCACCATAGGTTTAATTGGTATCTTAAAAATAAAGTTTAGGGTGTCCTCAACATAACCAACACGAGCAAGTAGGTTAACCATCTACATATAATGATCAATTGTAGGTGTAATGCAATAAAAATTATCCATGTGAAAAGTATGTACAACCCACAATGCACTAAACCTACATGGCTGCATGTACATATAACACAAGTAAAGTTTATAATGTTCTAGTTCATGCTTCATTAATTCAAATATTTTGAGAGAATCCTTGTGAAATCCATTTTGCATATCCCACAAACATTTCATTCCATGAAACCACAACGTTTCCAATGATAATACCTGACAATAATCCCCTTTCCATTAAGCTTTGATGGATGTCCATACCCTGTTCTTAAGCTCTTGTATTGGTACAAGTGCCCTGTCAACAAATCCATTTTGCGCATATTCTGCAATAATGGAATTCACTGAAACCATATGTTTTGAAGGCATTTTGTCAAACAGTTCCTGCCCCTTGTCTATGCTTTAACATTTTACCAAAGTAGTTGCAACTACATTTGACAAAATTCCTTTATCCTTTATGCTTTGATGGATGTCTATACCCTGTTCCAACACTACCATTTGGCATAGGCTAGGAGGATGCTGGCAAAGGTTGCTGAGTCTGGCTTTACACCTACTAGTTGCATTTGCATAGAATTTTAGATTAATCCACAATTAGGGAATTCCATGAGGAAACGTTTCTTCGAGCCATTCTGTTAAACCGTTCATGTGCCTCGTCTATGCTTCTACATTATGCATATTCTACAAAACATGGCAATTCCATGAAACCACATTTTTTAGAGGTATTCCATAAAACAGTTCACATGCCTTGTCTATGCTTCCACATTTTACATACATTTATACCAGGGTAGTTGCAACTACAACATCTGAAAGAATCCCTATCTTTTATCCTTTGACGGATTCCATACCCTATTCGAAAGCTCCTATTTTGGCATAGGCAGGGAAGCTACTGGAAAAGGTTGCGGAGTTTGGATTTATGCCTAACAATTGCATTTGCTTGCAAGTTTCTGAAGCCTTTTAAACAAGTCCATTTTGCGTATATCCTGCAATCATGGCATTCCATGACACCACATTTCTTAAAAGCATTTGGTTAAATAGTTCACATACCTTGTCTATGCTTCTACATTTTGATTACATGTGTATCAGAGCATTTCCAACTACATCTGACAAAATTCCCCTATCCTTTATGCTTCTATGGATACCTATACCCTGTTCCAAAGCTCCCAGTTTAGCACAAACTAAAAGCATGCTGACAAATGTAAACTGAATCTGTATAGCTTCTGGATTTGGTTGTCCAAAGTTTTTGCATTAACATTTTGGATCACACTCTGTCATCCATCATCAGGATGAAAGAGAGCAAGAGGAGAAGAAACATTGATGCTCTCAAAGTTCTTCTCCCCTTGCTCTCTTTCATCCTGATGATGGATCACTGAGTGTGATCTGAAACGTGGATGCAAAAACTTTGAACACAATCAAATCCAAAAGCTATACAGATTTAGGATATGGATTGTGGAAACTTATTATCATTAAATGTAAACTGATCCAGCTGGAAACCTATTTGTTGCATATGGAAAAGTAGTGTTAAAAATCCATTTACATCTTTTCAAAATCTATGACTATATACATTATGAAGCTAATAAGCTTTTAATTTTGACTTGTAACAAGACGATGAATAATTTTTAAGTTAATTTTATATTATTTTGTACAAATATTACATCTTTATATAATAAACATTATGAAAAAATGTGATCTTATTTTCAATATAGTTAAAAACATCTTTATTAATTACTCATTTTCTTTTTTTGTTATATTTTCAAATCAATATGTTTTTGCTTTTCTATGTGCCACTTATTAACTTGAACAACTCTTAAATCTTGGAAGAAAACCTTGTTTTATTTTAAAATATAATAATAATATAGAAATGCTATGCAATTTGATTTCTAAACTATAGTTGAATACTATAAACACAATTTTACTTGATTGCTAAAGTCTTTTCAAGAAAAAAAAAAGGTTAAAAAATTGAGTTTGCACTTATTATTGCATTGACCAATAATATAGCAAGGCTAAAATGGATATGGAATATAAATTTCCTCATTTTTATATAAAATGCAATACATTGTTATTGTTTATAGTTATACTACATGCATGTCAAATCATCTCTAAACTATATCTTTAGTAACAACTTTATTTGTTGCTTCATTCATGTTTACTAATAAACAATCTTGTATCATGGGACCAAAAGATTATGGTGAAAGTGATGTTTTAATTATTCATTTTGAATAATGTTAGTCTATTGATATTTTTGCCTCATAGTATCAAAAATCTAGGTATTGCACCTTGTGCTACTACACTTGTAGCTAGTTATGGCCTATCAAATCTCCACTATAAAATAATTATTTTTCATGAGTTTAATTTTTTATTTACATTTTTTCATGCATAATTAATGTCAATTTTTTCTTTGAATATGTTTCATGCATTATACTATTTATTTAAAATGAATGTTTGATTTTTCACATTATTATTTTCTTTGACTTACTAAAGTTTCTCATTATTATATTCTATGCATGATGGTATTTTATACTAATCAATTGTCTATATTTTCTCATGAATTTGTTATGTGCATGATTTTATTTATGTAGATGAAAGTTTTATTTAAAAATATATGCAAGATCCCTTGAATAATTGATCTATAAATTACATCTTTTAGTAATAATATTACTTTGAGTAAAAATATTGAATTATATTTTGTTTAATGATTATTATAGTCATACTTACAAAATAGGACCTTATATTATGTGCATGGTTATGTTGTCACTTGGATTTATTCACATGTACTCTCTTTTATCAGTAAAGTCCACATTCATAATGTTTTTCTCATATAAATGTAAGAGACAAAAACAAGAGAGCCCACAATATGTATTGTCCATGTAGCCATCAAAATATGACCTCAATGGAACTGTTGCTGTCTATTGGATTTATTCACATGTACTCTGTATATCAATAGAGTTCTCATTCCTAATATCTCTCCCATATAAATGTAAGAGTGAAAACGAAAAGAGCCCACACTATGTATTGTCCATGCAGCCATCAGAATATGACCTCAACCAACCAGTGCTGTACCATACAAACCACCTGCAAATAAAAACACAGAAATTCTCTTTTTCTCCACACGTTAACTTTACTCCCAGTCTTTTGTATGTCCGAGTTTATCGGCCGCTATTTAAGAGTGGCCACGTTATAATCGTTGAGATAGACAGAGATTGGGCAGAGGCAGGAGTGTCGTAAACCACAGCTGGGGACTTTCAGTGAACATTTTTTAAGCTTACGCATGTCCATGGCGGTGGTAGTCTTCAATAATTTTCTTTTCAGCTTTCCTTCCGACTTGACTCTTGATAAATGTCGTATAGCTAGCTATAAGCCTTCTAAGAGATTAAAGCTTTTAGTCGGGAGGATCTATCCAATGATTATTCTTATAATTCCAAAACAGCCACATCATTTATATCATCTAAAGAAATTTTGTTATCCTTACCATTATTAAGGACTAATTTGGAGTATTGAATAGAATGTTTGACCGTTGGTGCAATGGGTTCAATAATACTTTGTCAATATACATCATTCTTTTAAATGATCATATGAAGAGACAATATTAGATGAGCTAGAGGCTCATGAATAAAATTTTAAAAATCATTCATCTAAATCACATCAACAAATTTAATGAAAACTATTTTCATTTTCTATGGAAGTGAAAAAAAGAAAAGATTCTTCTTCAATGATAGATATTATCAATTCATTATAAAACTACAATAGAACCACTAGCTACCTTGACATAACCTCCTTTTATCCCTGAATTTAGAGCAGATTTATACCACCTTCTATCACTAAAAAGTAGTGTTGAACACTCTGTTTGCTAAAGCTCTTCAAATGTCTCACCCCCTAGACTTTTACATCAAATTTGATTCATTAATCAGCTATTACTAAAAGTGGAGTGACAAACAATCCATTGATTAGACATTCTTTAACATTCTTTCTTCTTTCTTATATTCTATCATGATCATTAAATTCTTTTCAAAACCCATCTTGATCTCACCAATAATTATTTTATTCTCTTGTTATCAAAATTTTCCATAAATATTAATTGATTTAATTCATCCATCCTTAATTCCTTCCTTTTTAATACATTAATTTATTAGGGGTAGTACAAGACACATAATACTAGACCAAAACTTGCTTTTTTATACCTACACGATCTCTACCTTATTTTATATTATTGTAGGGTAATTTTACAAGACTTACCTTCTAGTGAAATTTGGGTTTTCATCATTAGTCTCCATTACCCCACTATTTTTATTTTTCAACTTAATAGGAATAGATCCAACTACCCTTTAGAATTTTTAGAAAGGCATTCATAAAGACACCATGGCTTGGTCTAGAAGGCCTTTTCAAGGGCTAATGTGTTTCATAGGACTAAGGAAATGGAAAATATTATCAATAGCAATCTATATTGTTAGTGAGGGTCATCCCTATAAGACAATGTCTATGGAATCATTCCTTATCTATCTAAGGTTACCCCTAAATCTATTTCTGTTTTGGGGGTGCAAAAAGGGATAAATTTTGGTTGGATATAGATAGAGGTTTATTGGATTTAGAGGCCTTTTGATTAGTCACTCTTGGTTTTAGGAAGGAATTCATAGGGAAATCATTGCTTGGATAGGGGGGTTGTCAAATTCAATCACATCAAAATAAGCTTTTCCACTTGCTTTGGATATTTAGGTGCATGTAAGACATGTGCCATGTTGTGATTATTCCAACAAAGTGACTAGGTGACACATAGGAAAATATCACTATCAACTTATGGCATTGACTTGGTCATTAAAGGAATATCTTGTGGTGGGTTTTAGTTGATTGGTAGAGCCTGTTGACTTATAAGTTATATTGAGTAGCTAGGAAATAGGGTTTAGGCTTACTACATGCTGGCCTAGTTTTAGAGAAGGTTGTAAAAATAATCTTAGTGATTTGAAAGGAAAAGATGCAAAGAGGAGTGAGGAACAAGGAAATAGCTACCTAATACTAACATGGAAGAAGATGTGGGATTAGGGTGAGGAAAAATATTATACCAATAAATAATATGAATTAAAAGGTAAAGGAAAATGATTAGGGATATAGAGTGCGAGATGTACTTTTTGGTAAGGGAAAGTATAGAAGTTCAAAATTCTATGACTCAAGAAAATGGGTTAGGGATCATTAATGTGGTGTGCCTAATGCTAGAGGAAAAAAGAGCAATCTATTAGTTTTTCCACATACCTTATACCTTTTGGGTATGATGGCATGAGTAATCCTACTAGCATGGGTCCCAAAAGGAGGAAGGGAGATGGGGAATGGGGTGAGGGAAATGAGTAGAGTAAATACTAAAAGCCTAATATTTTGAGACTTAAAGGAAAAGTGAATCCTCAAATTAGGAATTAGGGATGGTGAATTTCAATGCTAAAGGAGAGTAAGCATGGAGAATATTTGAGGTTGATGGATTAATCTTATAGATTAAGAAGCACATGAATATATAGAAACCTAAAATCCTAGGGCCAAAGTCAAAGACGGGGTAGGGAATGGAACTATGGGGAAAGCAATGATAAAGTACCCAAGTAATGAAAATTATATTTAAAGAATAAAATAGTCAAGGGTTTCAAACAAAAATATAAATGTTGGGATTTAAGGAATGGAGGGAAATAATACCAGCAAGAGGAAACCTATAACCAAACAAAGGCTAAAAATAGACACAATCACCCCTGACATTTAGAAATTTCTATATTTTGAGATTTTTAGGCATATGAAAAGTACAGTGAAAGGAAAAATATTGCAACTAGAATATTTTTAAATAAGGGGGTCCATAAAAGGAATTATTAGATTAGTTATAGATGGTTGTTAAAAAAATGCTCTATTAATAAAGTAAGGACTAGAATTAGATATATTTGCACTTACTAATTATATAGGCCCTAACATTTCCTAGAAAGAGGCAAGACAAAAATATCACATAGCAACTGTAGGGACAAAAAAAACAAATCTTTGATTAGATATCAATAATGGCCTCTATAGGCACAAAAATCAAACTAAAAAGAATTAGAAGTAACTGTCTAGAGTCCTTTCACTAAGAATGATATGCAATGTAAAGGCTAGAAAGGACAAACATCATAGAGGGGTTTCATAAATTTTTCTAGATTTAAATAGAGATGGTGTTGCAAGGAAGAAATAAGGAAATTTTATTAGAGAATGTTCCTAAATATTTTAGGATAAGAAAACCAACTTAGGAACCCATATATCATAGTAAAATATTTTCAAAATAACTTCATACAAGAAATGAATCCTCATGAATTAAGACGACCTTGGAGTAATCCATGGAAAAATGTGTGTTCAAGCGAGTTCATTTCCTCTTCATGAAATCAACTAAACTAATTGCTAGAAGTAAAAAATTTAACAATCTTAGAGATAAATTTCATTGCAATGTGGAAATCAGCACATAGTCAAAGTTTATTAACAACTCTAATAGTTTTTTCTAGGGAGCATATCAAGAAAACAAAAAGCAATTGCCAACTTTTCACTATGGTGGTAGACAGATAAAAATTTTCCCTACTTGTCCACACCACTAAGTAAATGTTTTGCACTGGGAAAATACCCTATTGCCTTCATCTCCCAAGCCAATTTCTCCAACTTTTCATATATCTATAGTGTCTATGGATGTAATTTGTCTCCTACACAAGAAGCATGTACCATTTTATTTACTTTAATCCAAGTACATCCAAGGATATTTTAATTTGATATCTTCCATCAATCTTCTTAGCCTTTTCTCACACCACTTGTCCACTTATGCATAGATGTTTGAGAGAAGACCATAAGTCATATATTTTTTAGGATCTAAATAAAAAGTAGTCACTATAAATACTCTTGAACCTATATTCACATGTGATCTATAGACAACAAGAAAACAAATCCACACAACCACCACAAGTTCAATTGGCATCTTAATGATAGATGTTTTGTCAACCATGCACATATAATGATTAATTGTAGGTGTAATGCAATAAGAGTTATCCATGTGACATAAGTATGTACAACCCACAATGCACTAAACCTGCATGGTTGCATGCACATATAACATAGAGTAAATTTTATAATGTCAGGATATGTTCTAGAATGCTTCATTAATTTAAATATTTTGAGAGAATATCCCATAAATATTGTATTTCATGAAGATATATTTCTTCCACATATTCCATACATGTCTACTAGAGCATATCCAATGATAATATCCTTTGATAGATTCCATACCCTATTTGAAAGCTCCCATTTTGACACAAGCAAGGAAGTTGTTGGCAAAGGTTGCAGAGTCTGAATTTACACCTGACAATTGCATTTGCTTGCATGTTTCTAAAGCCTTTTCAACAAGTCAGTTTTTCCTATTCACAATTTCTTTTTAACTTCATTTTCTATTCACATTTTTTCTATTTTCTACTTTTTATACTAATCTATCCATATGCCTTTCTTGTAAATTATTGAAGTATAATTTTCTAAAAAATCATGCACATCTTTTCAGATCCATGCCTATATGTATTATGAAGTTAATAGGCTTCTTATTTTGACTTGTAATCAAGTAATGATTAATTTGTAAGTTGAATTTGCATTATTTTATACAAATAAAATATTTCTATATGATAGACATTATGAAAAAAAATTATGTTATTTTCAATAGAGTTAAAAACATCTGTATTAATTATTATTTTTTTATTTTTAATATTTTAAAATCTATATATTTTCTCTTTTCTATGTGTAAATTTTTAACTTTAACAACTCTCAAATTTTGAGAGAAAATCTTGTCTTATTTTAAAATATAATAATAGTATAGAAATGCTCTACAATTTGATTTCTAACCTATAGTTGAATACTATAAATACAATTTTACTTGACTAAAGTTTTTTCAAGAAAAAGAAATTTTAAAAATTGATTTTATTGTATGAAACAATAATATAGCAAGGTAAAAATGGATATAGAATATAAATTTTCTTGTTTTCATATAGAATGCAATACATTGTTATTGTTTATAGTTATACTACATGCATGTCAAATCACCTTTGAACTATATCTTTAGAAACATCTTTATTTGTTGCTCGATTCATGTTTACTAATAAATAGTCTTGTATCATGGTCCAAAAAAAGATTATGGTAAAAGTAATGTTTTAATTATTCATTTTGAATATGTTAGTCTATTTATGTTTCTATCTCATAATGTCAGAGATCTAGGTATTGCATCTTTTGCTACTACACTTGTAGCTAGTTATGATCTATCAAATCTCCACTATAAGAAATTTATTTTTAATCATGACATTTTTTAATTAACATTTTTTTATTTATGTATAATTAATGTCAATTTTTTCTTTGAAAATGTTTCATGCATTATACTATTTATTTAAAATGAATATTGACTTTTCACATTATTATTTTCTTTGACTTACTAAGGTTTCTCATTATTATGCTCTATGCATGATGGTATTTTATACTAATCAATTGTGTATCAATTGTGTATCAGTAGAATCCTCAATCATAACATATCTCCCTATAAATATAAGAACAAAGAACAAAGAATCCCACAATATGTATTGTCTATGCAGCCATTAAAATATGACCTCAACCAGCCAATGCTGTCAGTTGGATTTTAGAGTCTTCATTCACTACTTCTCTTCCATATAAATGTAAGAACAAAAAACAAAGGAGCCCACAATAGGTATTGTCTACTCACCCAGCAGAATATGACCTCAACCGGCCAATGCTGTACTATACAAACCAGACCAACTCTCAACTGCCACGTGCAAATAAAACACATAAATTCTCTTTTTCTCCACATCTTTACTTTACTCCCAGTCTTTTGTATGTCCGAATTTATCGGCCGTTATTTAAGAGTAGCCACGTTATAATCGTTGAGATAGACAGAGATTGGGCAGAGGCACGAGTCTCGTAAACCACAGCTGGGGACTTTATCAGTGAACATTTTTTAAGCTTACGCATGTCCGTGGCGGTGGTAGCCTTCAATAATATTCTTTTCAGCTTTCCTTCTGACTTGACTTTTTATAAATGTGGTATAGCTAGCAATAAGCCTAGGCAAGAGTTCCTTTGCTTTTTAACTGGATATTTTATCGATGATGGGGTTTTCTAAATGTATATTAGCAAGAAGTAAGCTTGTTTTCGTGAATGAATTGAAGACTTCTACAAAAGTAAAGCTATCCAATGATTATTCTTATAATTCCAAAGAAGTGATTTGGAAGTCACATCATCTAAAGAAATTTTATTATTTCTATCATTATTGAGAATTAATTTAAACTATTGAATGTAACACTAGAATGTTTGACTGTTAATATAATGGGTTCACTAATATTTTGTCAATATATACCATTCTTTTAAATGATCATATGAAGAGAAAATATTAGATGAACTAGAAGCTCATGAATAAAATTGGAAAGACCAATCATCTAAATCATATCAACAAATTTAGTGAAAATTATTTTCATTCTTTATGAAAGTGTTAAAATGAGAAGAATCTTTTTCAATGATGGATATTATCAATTCATTGCAAAACTACAAGAGAACCACTATCTCCCTCAAGACATTATCTCCTTTTATCCTTGAATTCAAAGTTGTTTATACCACCTTTATAGTGTTGAACACTTTATTTGCTAGAGTCTTTAAAATATCTCACCCCCTATATTTTTATATCAAAGTTGATTCATCAATCATCCATTACTAAAAGTGGATTATTGAACAATCCATTGATTAGATATTTTTACAATACCTCACCCAAAGAACCTTACAAATGAAGAAAATCATCTCTTTGAAGCTCGTGAAAAAAATAGACACCATTACCAAAAAATACATAAAACATGTAGAAAGACAAAAATAAGTAAAATGAATTTTATGAATGATAAAATAAATTTATGTTACATCAAATACTTCAAACATTAAGGCTATTGTCTACTTCATCCTTCTCTGTAATTCATGGAATATGAAGAGGTATTCATGGTATCTATCTTAAACCTCCATAACAATGTTTTATATTGTCACACTTCCCTACTCTACATTTACTTGGATTATTGCTTTCCAACTTATCAATATTTGAAGAATGAGAATTCATGCGTGTAGCTATCCAAAAGCTAGCAAAGTCCTTTCAAGAACTTTAGATGATGATATTGTTTATTGACTATTTGAATCTTCTTTTCTAGCTCTACAACCTTGAACAATTTTTATTTTTTATTTTTTGCAGTTTTCAATCACCTTCTAAGTGTTCATTTTTTCTATAACTTTCTACTTTATTACATCGTGTAGAATAAGTAAATAAAAACATAGAGTATTGCATGACTTTATTTATATAGAATGATAGTATTTTATTGCAGATTGGTTGTCTATGTTTTTTAATGAAACAATCTTAGAGACTTGTTGTACACATTGAGAATTTGTGATGTTTAATTATAAACATAACACAAGAAGTCTAATTCAACGAAAGGGGAAAAATCATAGTACAATTGCGTTACCTATGACTCTCTTATGACACCAACTTCAAATAATAGATATTTGGATGATTATATTTTGAACATAAAATAAAACAACTTTAATATTTAAATATAATTTATTATTGATATTAATACATATTAAATAATTGCAAGAAATTCATTTTGCAAGAATCTGCTGATATCAAACTTTTACTAACCTACTCTAACCAACTCATCTAGACAATAGATTTTTTACCTAAATCTTAATAAAAAAAGTACTCACTACTATGTGGCACTTGTTTTAATATTCTTAGACAACATTACCTATATTACACCTTAAAGGTGTAATTACAATGGTAGAATGGTTACATGTCTATATTTGCACTTTGTCTCCAAAGTGTATCTAATATTATGGCACCTCTTTGCTAGCAAGCCTCCAAAAGGGAAGAGCAGAAAGAGGACACTTCCTTGGTAGGGTCAATCCACACACTTCATCTCTATTCAAATCCCCCTCCACACTCCAATGAAAGCAATGTATGAGCTGAGCCAAAGCCAAGTGAACAACGGAAAGCCCCATGGACATTGCAGGGCATCCTCTCCTTCCTGTTCCAAAAGTTAGTAATTCAAAGTGGCGGCCTTTCACGTCTATGCTTGAGCCAATAAATCTATCCGGCTTGAATTCTAAAGGATCCTCCCAAACACTTTCATCCCTTCCGATTGCCCAAACATTCACAAACAACCTTGTTCTTGGTGGAATGTAATAACCTCCCACATTGCAACCCTCGGTGGACTCGTGTGGCACGAACAAGGGCCCTGGTGGATGTATTCGGAATGTCTCCTTCACCACACATCTCAAGTAGTCTAAGTTTACAAGATCACTCTCCGTTATCATGCGATCTCTCCCAACCTCTAATTCGATCTCTTGTTGTGCCCTTGCCATTGCTTGAGGGTTTCTCAGCAGCTCAGTCATTGCCCATTCTACAGTTGTGGAAGTTGTCTCTACTCCAGCACTTAGCATATCCTGTGAAAGCATTGAACTCGTTGGTTAGTGAGACCTTAGCAGAAATTTGTAATTCCACAATTTGACGAGACAAAACAGGAAATCGTAACATTTAACTAGCAATATTAGTTTCTGGTCATGGCAATTATTTAAACTGAACCGACCAAGATGACTGATTTGATTTGAACGCGAGAGTCTTGGATCTCGGGACTTTCAGTCTCAGCCATGTCCAGCATCACGTCAACAATGTCCGGATTGTCCGATTTTTTCTCCCTTCTCCGCTCAACGTGCTCATCGATGAGCTTCTCAGCAAACGCATCGAATACTTTATGAGCGGCCCGCATGCGGCGGCGGTAGCCTCGCCAGTCTAGAAAGGCGAGAGAAGGAATAAGGTCTCCCGGAACAACTACTCCCGCGAGATGCATCATCTCAGCTATCATCTTTAAAAACCAGTCCCCTCCGCCCTCTTCATTACCGGTGTAAGTTCTGCCTGCAAACATTCTGCACACTATGTTGACTGTGAGAGTGGAGATGGGCTTCCGCAGGTCGACGCAGCGCACGCCTTGCTCGCTCTTCTCCCACACAGACCGCACCATGACCCTCACCTCTTCCTCCCTCACCCACCTGAATGATTCCGTTCTCTTGGGCGACAGTAATTCAGTTGTGCACAGCTTTCTCACCTGCCGCCAGTACTCTCCGTAGGGGGCTAGCACCACGTCTCTGTGCTCGTAGGCCATGTACTTGCCCGCCGATGAAGATGGCCGGTTGGCGAAGATCGAATCGTGCGTTTTAAGAAATTCTTTGGCCATGTCAGGAGAAGAGGCCACAACCGTGGGTATCGAGCCCAGGCGTAGGAACATGATGGGTCCGTACTTGCTTGCCAGCTCTGCCAGAGCCTTGTGAGGAAGGCTTCCCAACAGATGGAGATTGCCTACCACTGGCCATGGCCGTGGCCCTGGTGGCAATTTCAACTCCCCCTTGTTGCTCTTGCTCTTCTTTTTAGTGACAAATCTGTATACAATCCAGAGGAAGATAAGCGAAAAACCCAACTCTACTGCAGGGGAATTCAGCCATGCCATATTTGAGTAGTCCGCCTTGCAAATATTTGGTAGGAACTAATCAGTATTTAAAGCTAGGCAGGACCTCGGACTAAATGTTGCTCGACAAGATTGAAAGATGTTAATATGCTGAAACTGTGTGAATGCTGGATTAAAATTTGCTGGATTAAAATCTGTTTGACAAGATGTTAATTTGCTGGATTAAAATTGTGTGGATCATATTTCATGGTCCGTTTTCAAGATGATAAAATGTCTCAATCAAATGTTGCTTGACAAGATTGAAAGGTGATTAATTTTATATGTAATTGTCTTCCTCTATCTTTTTATAATTTTTTGATTTAAAAGAGGTGATTAATTTTATATGTAATTGTCTTCCTCTATTTTTTTATAATTTTTTGATTTAATTGTCTTTTATAAGTTTTTACGGATCCCTCAAAGTTGAAAAAACTCAATTATAGAAAACAAACAAGATTTTAAGAAAAATGAGAAGACATATATCATAAGGAAAATATGATAAAAGAAGGGAGAATTCATAAGAGGTTGGCATGCAATATTTCATCATTGAACTTGCGAAGTAGTGGATTTGATGCTTATTGGAGAGTCGTGAAGGAGTGGATTGGTAGAGTCTCAGGAGTGGACTGCTGTTTGACAAGATTGAAAGATGTATTTGTCCGCGCGTGCAAATAAAAACACAGAAATTCTCTTTTTCTCCACATGTTAACTTTACTCCGTCTTTTGTATGTCCGAGTTTTTCGGCCGCTATTTAAGAGTGGCATAAACCACAGCTGGGGACTTTATCAGGGAACAGTTTTTAAGCTTACGCACGCATGTCCAATTGCTGAATGCTGCTTGGCAAGATTGAAACATGTTAATATGCTGGATTAAAATTGTGTGGATGATTATTTCATGGTCTATTTTCAAGATGATATACAATTATGAAAGATGTCTCAATTAATAAGATTGAAGGACGATGAATTTTATATGTAATTGTCTTTTTCTAATTTTTTTATAATTTTTTGATTTAGTTGTTATTTATAATTTGTTGATTAGTTGTTATCATAGTTTTATGGGGATGCACTCTGCCCAAAAAAGTAGACAAATCCGATATGGGGACATTTATGAAATGCAGAGATGCGTAGGAAACATCCCCCATCGTTCCCCCATTTTACCACCGTCTCCTGAACATTTCCTTCATAGGAGACTTCTAGGCGTCTCTGAGTCTTCTAGACATCTCCAAGTTTCCAACATCCCCCATAAAAAATGTATTAAAAAAATTATTCTTTTTTTAAAATTTGAAAAACAAAGAAAGTTAAATTTAAAATTAAAAATTTTAATATTATTTTGTTACCCTAATGAGTTGACTTAAGTCAAAGTCTACTATAGTCTATCATAGAAAATTTTCATTTTGTTTTACTTTTCATTTTCTTCCCGTGCGTGTATATAGTTTGAGACTTGAATGACTCAGAGACAATGGATTTGTGAGAGTCTTAAGGTACTACTAGGCTTTCACATTTTCTTATTTTCTGATTTTATAACTGCTAGGTAGAATACTAAACATGTCTACAAAATGTGGAAGCACGGGTGGTTGCATTCAGTCAAATAGTTCACATGCCTTGCCTGTGCTTCCATATTTTGCAGACATGTTCTACTAGAGGCAGAGCAATTTAAATTTTTAATTTTTCAATCTGGTGCAGATCTTGAATATTGTAATATTCAATATTGTGCATATCCTACAAGCAACAATATTCAATATTCAATATTCACTAGTTCAATGAAATCATTGCAATGTGTTTAAACTCTAAACTTTACTTATTCCTTAGGCTTCTATAGTTATACATCTTTTTATAACTAATTTTTCAAGTACTATATGTATTTTAGTGCACTACTCCCCCGCCACCATCCGCCAACCACCACCAAACTTAGACCCCCCGTCCCGTGCCCCCAAGACGCGTCCCCTGCCATCCCCCTGTCCCCATCCCCAAAACTTGGTGGAACACATGTCAGATGACGAGGATAAAGATTCCCTCATTTTGAAAAAAATCAATTATAGAGAGCATAACAAAATTTAAAGAAAAATGAAAGGACATACATGATAAGGAAATTTTGAAAAGAAGGGAGAATTGATAAGAGGTTGGCATGCAATATCCTACCTTGAATATTTTTTGTTCATCATTGAACTTGTCATGTTGGTCCACTTAAATTTGGACATTTATAAAATGCACTAAGAGTATGAGCAACCATCCTAAAATAAAATAACTTAATCAATTTGATGCTTATGGGAGAGTCATGAAGGAGTGGATTGGTTATGCTACATTTGACTAAGGTATGTATGCTATCAATGCAACATGCATTTTTTCTTGGCAAAAGGTGTACAAGGTTAAAAATGATATTTTAGACAACTCCATGCTATGTATGGTGATGTTTCCACAAGTGTGTAATTCATAGAAATTATCAACTAGATCCACACTATCGGTACCCTAAACTTGTTGGATATTATATTTAGTAGATCTAAAAGAAGATCACGTTTTTTGAGTGAGGAATAAATACAATTTTATCATTAAACTCCTAGAGTACATGACAATAATATTTAAAGGAAAAAGGAGCAAGCTTGGTGACACTTGGCAAGAATTTTCTTGTTTCATTTTTCTATTCCATGTTCCTTTTATGATGATAACAAACAAGAGATTGGGAATGTTGTGGTGAGAACATAATTCCAAAAGGGTGGTTAAGGAAAAGATTAGGAGGATTTCAAAACTTGAGGAAGGAGGATAGGATGACAATTGACATCTCTTGGCACATTGTGAGTTATAAGATAATACATCTTAGAGGTTCAAGTGATCCACATGAACAACCTAATGTTGCCAAAGTCTATACACATGTTTTTAAGAGATTGATTGATAGGTTTATGGTAGTTCAAGGTACAAAACATATTTTTATGACAACCTCACTGATCAAGATTTCTAAGTACAGCTATATTAAACTAAAGTCATTGGAAAACTAGTTGTAAGCACTTCATAGTAGTATATGTTACTTTTCTATATTTCATTGTAAGAGCTTAATATTGTTGATTAAAGTTTAGACTATATTTTTAGATTTCAAACTCATATTTTTGGCCTATTGTGTCATTTTAAAAAAAATTATGAGTGCTGAAAATTTATTTTTTATTTACTATAAATCTATTTATGTCAAATTTTTAATTTTTTCTTTAGATAACAGGATTTTAGTTTGGAGTGATTTTAGCATCTTAGCTCATTTCTAGTACAAATTGTTAAAATTGGAGGTTGATTTTTGTAGAGGGATTTGTTTCTAGTCTTGATTTAAATTTTGAATATTTCATACAATTTTATTATAGTATATTATCTATTTTTCTTTATTGATGTTTATTTCTCTAATGGCAGATTCAAGTTCATTTGAACTTCTCACTCCTCATAATTATCATATGTAGAAATCAATATGCAATTTAGTTACTCCTATGTGTTAGAGTAATAAGTTATTATGCTTAATTAATTACATCACATTGATTAATTAATTAAGTCACTTATTCCTCTTTATTACTTAAGCTAAACTTAGGCACATTTATTAATTAATTATTAATTATTAAGTGCACACTAGGTTTCATTTAGGTTTCCCTTTTAGGGTTTCTTGATCTCCTTCATAAGGATTGATCACATTGTAATAATTGATTCTCTTAATGCATTTTTACTTTGAGGTTCTTCATATCTTTTGCATGTGACAGGTATCCATCTTGCATGCAGGTGATCTTGGATTCTAACATGGTATCAGAGCACCAGACCTGCAGCTACTTGTTCGTGATCTGAAGATATGGCCTCTTCGTGAGTTTCGGGTGCAAGGGTTTCCACATGCAATTTTTTGATTGGATCTGGGGGTAGCCTAAATTTCTGGGCATTTTGGGACAAAACGGACCTCACCATTGAGTCCGCAGCACCCAAAAACCCCCATTTTCATATAAATTTGTCTATTTTGGTGCAAATTGGTCGGGAGGCAAAAATTTTTTGTTTGAAGGGCTGTACGGCCTCATCTGCACGCTGTTCGAGGCACTTTTTTTCAAGAAAAGTACGAAAAAAATCACAAAATGGGCAAATATTGAGTGCCGCTGGTTTAAATGGATCCCTCCGCCCGGTGGCCACCGGGCAGACACCCTGCGGCCACCGGACGGCCGCCTACCAGCCACCTCCGCCGGACTTTGCTGCCTTGCTCCGCCGGCCTTCAGCAACCCCGCGGATATCTCTGCTGGTCGTGGTCTTATGGGCGACCGAGGCCCCAGCTCTGCCCCCGGCCAGCTCCCTCCGCAACAGCTCCTGATCATATGAAGAACCAGGGGCTCCGCCCCCGCAAAGCCCTGCAACCCGCCAGCCCCTGGTCGCCCACAGGACCAGGGGCCAAAAATTTTTCATCTTGCAGGGGGGGCAATTTTTTGCAGCGACGGCCATACAGCCGTCAAATTTATGCTCGTGAACTGGTGATGTCAGCATGACGTCATTGGCCGTATGGCCTCTTTGCCCCCTCCTAACCCTAGTTTTTCCTAAAAGAGCAGTTTTTTTCTTTTGGCCATAACTTGGGCATACGGTATCAAAATCGGGCAAACGAGATATCGCCGGAAAGCTGATTCCGAGCACTTTCCAGTAGTGCTATTTATTTTTCAGTATTTTACTGTTTTCCTGCATTTATTTCTGTTTGAAGTCAGATGTACTTTTTATGCTTCCGAGCTCATAACTTTTTGCCACGATCTCCATTTTTTGCCTCGTTTGAAGCGTCGGAAAGGTATTGAGGAGCTCTAGGTTGCTGTCCATGCAATTTTTCTGTATCTATCCTAGGTTTATCAATTATTCCAGATTTGGCCCGATGGGTTGTTTGGCGATTACTTGGATATTTTGGCAGTTGGGAGGGTGCATCTTGCATCTTTGCACTTCGTTTACAGTAATATATCATTTAATAATCACTTGCTGCATCATAGATTCCAGAGTTGTTCCCGTTTGGAGTTTTCGAGTGTTCCGTGGCATCGGGTTTTCTGTTGCTTTAATCATGATTCCTTGAGTCATCAGTGACTCTCATCCGGTTTCAGTAGTATACAGAAGAATATTTCCTTGCTTGCCTATATCAAGTTCTAGTGTTACTCTACAGAGTTCTTCCAGTGCTTCTTTGCAGCATGTTATCTCATTGTAAGGGGGTTTTGTCCCACTGGGTTTTTCCTTCTCTTACTCATATTGCATTTGTAAATGGGTACCTGATCGCCTCATTGCCGGGACCCATCTTTGCTTTCATGCATCTTATTCTAGTGTTTTAGCTTCTTCCTAAGTTCATCTTAAGGGGGGGTGTTAAAGTAATAAGTTATTATGCTTAATTAATTACATCACATTGATTAATTAATTAAGTCACTTATTCCTCTTTATTACTTAAGCTAAACTTAGGCACATTTATTAATTAATTATTAATTATTAAGTGTGCATGCTAGGGTTTCATTTAGGGTTTCCCTTTTTAGGGTTTCTTGATCTCCTTCATAAGGATTGATCACATTGTAATAATTGATTCTCTTAATGCATTTTTACTTTGAGGTTCTTCATATCTTTTGCATGTGACAGGTATCCATCTTGCATGCAGGTGATCTTGGATTCTAACACTATGTAATGCTTTATGGTCTACTTTTAGTGAACATCAAACTGATTTCAATAGGGAGTATGTGTAAAGCCCAACCTTACATGTTTGATTATTACAACTCCTTTTCCCTTGGTGGGTTCCATTATTGCTAGTTAGCCAAGTTAATTGATGAATTACATGCAGACTTGTTTTGGTGTTTTGTGGAAATCATTGGTCACATTCTTGAATCTTATAAGTTACTCTTTCTCTTTCCCTCTCCCTTTAAAGCACCATATTGAAAATGTATGTTCTATTGAAAAGAAATTACATATTCATTTTATAAATTATCTATATCCAGGGACCATTAGCTCTTGTACCCCATTACATTCTTTGTACTCTAACAATGTTATTGAATTGAAATGACTACATGCCTTAGTCCCTCTAGCTCTTTAAAATTAGCTTAAATATTCAATGTGGTTTATTTAAAATTATCAACTATATATTGATAATTATCTAACCTAGTGAAGGTTGGACATGACCATATGAGGTTAAAATGATTGCTAGAGACATTATGTAATACGTTAATTTGTTTGAACATAAAGAAAGGAATGATGTGGTATCTAGCTTCAATCAAAGGAATTACTAATGTGTTTTATGTCTCTTGATGAGGATACTACATGTGAGTGGGACTAGGATTTTTATAAGTTTTCAAGTGGCTCAAGAGGATTGATAACTAATCATATGGAAGAATGAAGGTAACACTAATTGAACAAAAGGTGAACACCAAGTGAGTAGATTTTTTACGCATATGCATTATTATCTAGTTGAAGGTAATCTTTAATAATAAAAATATTCAAAGATAAATTAAGTAGAATAGATAAATGATGAATTCAAATTTTATGATTTCATTCTTCTTGAAGGTGGATTTAGATTTCTCTAGTAGAATGGGTAGTATGTATTCATTATCATCAATTGAATTATGAAATTGATTAATGTGAAATCAACTATGAATGATGTGATTATTTATGATGCCTAAATATGTATATGTATTGAACATATTAATGTTGTGATTACTATTTAGGAAATTAGTAACAATGGGGAAATGGAGAATAATAAAAACCCTTATTGAGACACTTCACCTATAGAAGTTCTAAGTTGTGATATAGTGTCAAAAAGATTTAAATGTGTGATTTCAATATGTATGTCTAAGTTGTATTTTGATCTTTTGAGTCAAGTATAGTTTTATTTTGTTATTTTATTTGACTTAGAAATCATGTGTAAGATGTGTAAGTTGCATTTATGATAAAGGTTCCCTTGATTTTGTTCAAATTTAGATTTTTTAAGAGAGATTTTGGAAAGAGGTTAAAGGGGTCATAAAATATTAATTTTTAGTTTATTTTACTAGTTTTAAAGCCCTGAGTCATGTGGCTACCTAGGGGTTAGGTACAATTTGAACTATATATTTTAAATTGTAACTAAGTTTTAACTCCTTAAAATTAGCCTTATATAAAGGTGATGAAATTATAAGTTTTGAAGAGGTGGATGGGTGATGTGTCATCATGTCTATCCATCCTCTAACTTTTTGTTAGGGTTGTTTGATGTTTGGATAAGCCTTTAAATGACTCACCATGGGTGAGTAAAAATTGAGGCTCCTTGTGAGGAGGAATCTTTGAAGTTTGAACACTTGACTTGATGACAATTTGTTTTTATACCTCATTTTATTAGACAAATTGATCCTTAGTTTGGTAGTGAAATCTTGTTTTCAAACCTTAGGATGAGAGGCTAGCCCAAAATCTATAGCATTAAAATATAAATATCTAGAAATTATATTTGGAATATATTTGATAGATAGTTTGATAATTCAAATTGAGGCTCCACCTCCATTTTCAAGGTGAATGGTTGAGTTTTGAACCCAAATTTAATATTTCAAAATTTATGAGCAAGCCCATAGAGCATCGTTGCAATGACAATATTTATTCATTATGTAAATAGAAAATGTGTTGATAATTCAATATGACTCCCCAATTTTAGTTTCATGGTCACCAAGTAAGTTTTGGGATAATTGAAAAAATAAATTAAGTGCCTGTGAAATGGTCACTATTACAATGGAGATCCTAAAAAATAGTTTTTTGTTCAATTTATAATCATTATAGAAGGATACCCATAAAATTTAAATGGTCCCCACAAATTTGCATGGCTTTGAGATTTATTTCAAGGTCATGGCACAAATCTCATCATTTTGACTGGAATACATTTTAATTGCAAGTTTCTAAATCTTAATTTCAGTGTTATTAAAACATTGTTTTAATGTTTTAATTGATAAAGAGGATTAACATTTTGCTTGTTTCTTATCATTTTTCCCTATTAATTTTTTAATCTTAAATTAATTTAAGTTGAAGACATAAAGGGGCATCAAAATCCTCATGTACTTTTTCGATATGAAAATGGTTGTCTAAGAAAATCGCAATGCAATAACACATCTTTCTGACATCCATTATGTCCAAAGATGTGTTATGGAGAAATTGTGCACTGGAATGTTGTGCTAACATGTGGAGGAAGGTTTGGGGATGAGTTTTGACATCATAGGTTACATTATATTGATGTTATGACCTCCAAAAGTAGTTGAAATTTACTAAAAATAACCTAAACAAGTTTATAAACATCCCTAAAATGTTTTAAATGCCCAACTTAACTTCAAATAACCTCATAGCTAAAAAATGGGCTGCAATAAGAAGAGTGCACATGGATCATAGGAGGTGTTTTTAAATTTTAAATCACTCTAGGCTATTTTAAATCATTCCTTCACACCCAAAAATGACCTACAATTTTTTTCAACACCTCAACACTATTTTTGAAAGCCTAGACATGGTTTTAAACACCCATACAATATTTTAAATTACAAGCCACACTGATACATTTTGAACCATTTTTCGATGACAGCCCGTCGGAATTTTGACAGATGTCGGGTCGAAATTTTGATGTTTCAAATGTCGTCAAAATTCTGACGCAAAAATAGTCACAAACAACCATCGAAATTCCAATGGGCTGTCGTCGAAAAATGGTTCAAAATGTATCAGTGCCATAAGAAAAAATACCTTGTAGAACTTTTTCATTCATGCTTGGAAATGTGATTTAGAACAATCTACATGCAATAAAAATGCCCTCTAGTTATTCAAAATGTCCAAGAATGGGGAAATAGTGTATGGAAAAGGTAAAGTGTAGTGCACAATAAATTTAAATATTTATTCATGAATGAAAAAGGCTTTGAATCATAAGAGAATCCATTGCAATGGAAATACCATGCCTAGTTACAGAGAAAATGTGTTGACCTGCAAGTTTACTATGAAGTATATTGAAACAAAGCAAGAGAATGGACTGGCTTAGGAAATAAATGAGTTGATTTTTGAACAGGAGAATGTAAGGTTAGCTAAACCTTCATGCTTGTGGAATCATACTAGATGGTGATTGTAAAGGAGTGAGGCTCGAGATTTAAAATATTTTCAAGAGTAAGGGTGAAATGAGTTTAAATTGAGAGAATATGTGTAAGAAAAATGGTTTCTTGCAAACTATTTGACAAAATGTCTAGTTAATTGTAGGGTGAAATGGGAAGTTTTGGTGAAGGAAAAGTGTGCTTTTTGAGCTAGGTTTATGCTCTCAATTATAGAGATATGTTGTGGAGTCATTTTATTCACCTATAAGGTGAGCACTAAGCTAGGAGGATACTTTTACCATTGGGGTAGAAAGTTGCACAACAAAATGCAATTGAAAATGTGAAAGTTATTTTAAGTTCAAATGGCCAGAAAATGAGAAATATGAGAAGTTTAAAAGGTATTAGGGCATATTCCTTCATGAATATTTAGTTGTAAATTAGAAGGTTTATCTCCTACCATTTTTTATTTTTATCTTCAATCTATGTCTATCCTCTTCTCATATATGCAGTTTTTGAGTCATTTTGGAGTTTCTAAGCTTTAGGGAGAGGTTGATGGACTTTCTAGGCTAATATTAGGGTCAAGTTTGTAACTATTTTAAATTTATCATATAAAATTAATGAAAAATATTTCTTAAATAAGGACATAGTTTGATATAAGTTTGATTTTACTATGACACTATAATTTTTATTAGTAAATCAATGTAAGAATCAATCTTGCTAGTGTAAGGAAACTTGTAGCCATCTAATGATAATTTCCACATAACCCAAAATAAAAAATTATGCAATTAAGTACTCAAAATCCATATGCAAGAGAATAGACAACATACCCATCAAAGATGACACAAGATATACCCTAGGAAAACCCTCAAGAGGGAAAAACCCAGCCTCCAAAAGCATCCATACTCCATCATATTATTCAACAATAAATCCATACAAGAGTTATAATGAACACCTCTAAAGCATCATGCCTCTCAATGAATCCACACATCCCATGCCATGCTTCACACATCCACTCCTCAAAAAGACTTAATAATGATAACCAACTCACTCACCCAACCTTACCACTAAACATGTGCTTTCTTTTATAGACTCAAACTCACACAATTACAACTAAGTGGTAAGATTAAACCATGTGCCACAAAACCATGTGAACACAAAAACACTAATCCCTTATTTAATATTGGGTACTATGTTTTTTCTTTATTTAATATTTCTCCAATATTAAATTATTATCACATGTCTCACACACATTAAATATTAATACAATGTTACAATACAACATCAAGTGTTCCCCCAAATAATTACCTCTAGTGTGAATAACCACACCATCTAGGTGCATCACAACTAAATAATTATTTAATTACAACATTATAATAAATCATTTATTGCAATGGTGTACAACACCATATCCATTTCTTTTTTTATGCACTTATACCTAGGTTCGATTAGTTTGTATCCAAGAGATGTAATAAAAAATCTTATTATGATTGGTTTGTAATTAGAAGTCTTTCTAACATGGTACATGTTGGTTTTTTGAACTAAAACTGGATTATTAAGTATGGGATGCATTGTTTGAAACATGATGGAATTTAAGATTCTAGGCTTTGTAAGATAAAGTCATGTGATATAGGATCATCTAGATTGAAATTTATTCTATCATTGTTGTTGTTAGTTTTGAGTTGAATTTTTTCTAGTAGGATAAGGCACCACTCTCTTATGGTTCTAGCTAACTCCACACCTCAAATTTTTAAATATTGACATCTACAAAATAGTATAAATTATTAATGTTTTCTTCCTAATGAAGTTTAAAAAATGTAAAAGGTAGGCTTGGTTTCTAGACCATTTATCACCCATTTTCCTATGCTAGATGAAGACAAGGTAATTTATGTAATTTATTGATTTATAATGCTAGTATTTAAGGTACAACAAATCATTCCTACACCTACGAAATGTAAGAATCCTTTAATCATATATCTGTGAGTGTGTAAATTATTCACATATTTAGGGTTTATGACTACAAGCTATAATGAAATTTGTACAATCTAAGTTAGTGGCATAAAATTGGGCTTATGCATTGTGCTAGTTGGACTTGGTTTTATCCTTGTAACACTATTTTTGAAGGAGCTTAAAATTAATTTTTAAGACCCTTAGTCTATCAATATCTCTTGGAAATTAAATATAAAAGAACTCGTGCTTCCTAATATTTGTCACAAATATCATACACTATTTCTTCTTTATATCTTACTTTATCTATCCCAATTAAGGATTCACTACTTATATGGACTTGTGAATGGAGATTGTAGACTTGCATAAACACAACAAACAATCACACAATTAGATCAATATGCAAGTTTAAATCCACATTCCTCATAGAATTCATTTACAATTTACAAAATAGGAAATAAATGAAGAACACAACAAAGAAAGCTATTAAATCCTATTAAAGCATGCAAACTCTCAATCCCATGAGGGAATTGGTGCCATTTTGATGTGGAAAATGGCCCTTTCCCAATCTCTTGTAAGCTTTGTGATGCATTGATGGTGATTTGATGATTCCTTGGAGAAAATCTTGCATAACCTAGCTATAAAACTTGAAAATGGATGAACGATGAATGAGAAAAATTCAAAATCTAAAGATTATTACTTTCCATGAAGTTGTGGATCCAAAATACAAAGGAAAGCCTCCTATTTATAGATAAGAATGTTGGAGAATGAGGAAAAATGGATAAATATGGGATTAATCATCAACCAATGGCCAAATGCCACTTGTCAAGATGTGAGAGTATGAAGTTTGAGCACATTTTGATGAATGTGCACAATAAATGATATTAGGTGGAATTTCAAATTTATGAAATGACATGTTGGAGGGAGAAAGAAATGAATCAAATGCCACTTGGCTCAATGCACAAGGACATGTAAGAGATATTGAGTGCCTTGTTGGAAGGACAAATCCCTTTGGAGGGATTTTCAAATTTGGAAGAATATTCCTTTTGATGCCATGTTGAGGGAAATTAGAAGATTTAATAAATCAAAATAAATGATTTATTGAGAAAGTTACAAAATCTATAGGATTTAGGTGATTAAGATTAATTTAATCAAGATTTGATTCAATTAAAAGGAGATTAGTTGATTTGACCATTTTGATTTAGATTTGAGGATTAATTTAAGTCAAAATGAGAGGAATATGATTTAGACTTAATTAAATAAATATTTTGATTTATTTAATTAAAGAGGGATGATGTTAGATTAAATTAAATAAAGATTGATTTAATATAATAGAATGAGTTTAGATTTATTCAATTAGCAAGAGATGATGACTTAATTAGATAAATTTGATTTATTTAATTAAGGAGTGAAATATGATGAATTTAATCAAATATAGACTATTTGATTAAACGATTAGCAAAGGGCATGATTCAATACAAAGCAGTGTTAGTAATCAAGATCAAGTGTGATTGGTACATTTTTCGTGTCTACATTTTGTTCAGGCTCTTTGAAGCAAAGTACTCGCTACATTCGTTCAAAGAATAACTGGTCTAAATTAAAATTCTTTTTTTTTTCAATTTTTAAATGCCCCATTGCTACCTTGTCGATGAAATTATGCTGGTATACTGCCCCATCGAGAGATCAGATGAAAATTTCAATTTTTGGGTGATCTCACGAAAAAAGAGGACAAGGTGCCCAACGGGTCCAAAAAGGCTCCGAAATACCAAAAACATGCACAAACATGAAAAAATGATGCAAAACAGCCTTTAGTTAGGTGAAAATAGGGTCAAGGGTCCAAAACCATAGTTGGACATGGCTAAACATGGTCAAAAACCCTTACTTTTAGGCTTAAATAGGCCTCTGGGGGCCACTTCCAATTCATTCGTACACAAAGCCTTTAGAATTCTTGTGATTTGAGCTCTGAGCATTGATCAAGATAGTGCAACGTGTGCTTCCCCGCCACATTTTCGAGTGTGTGCGAGTGTACCAGAGGCTTCCCAGCACAAGACCAATAGAAAGTCATCTTGCCCCAACTTCATTTTTCAATTTTTGAGTGCATTTATTAGGGTCTAGGGGTCAACGAAGTCAAGCGATGCTATATAGTGCCACTGAAAAGCTCAAATCGATGTCACATGGGCCTAAACTGTGTCGCTAATGTGAGTTGCACCGCGACAGTGGAGTTTAGAATTTAGGGTTAAGGTCATAAAGCGTGTCGCACTTGCAAATTGCACCGTTGCAGTCCTCTTTGGATTTTAGGGTTAGGGGTCAAACTAGGTTGCTTTTAAACTTCACTGCAGCAACAAAGTTTGGAACTTTATGGCCTCCAGCAGTGTAGTTTGGAGTTTCCAAACAATGTTACCTCTACAAATAGCGACACATATGCTATTTTAGGCACACAAACTTCAAACAAGATTATGATTTTTCATGAAACTTGACACACTGACTTTCCTGATGTAGGAGGACATGGAGCCAGTCCATTCACACGAGCACAAATCATCCATTTTGAGTAGATTGACTTAGGACCCCCCATTGCATGAGGTACTCTAGGAGCACCTAGGGACAATCAAATTATGGTATGTGGCATATGCCTTAGTCATCTAGACACATCTGGGCATGATGACAACATTGGCGGAGTGTTGGCACATTGAGACATCTTTGTTCCACCTTCTCATAGGTGAGGCCACAGTGACCCTAGAGGACGTGTGGCATATTATGTGTTTGCCCATCCATGAAGAACAAGTTATTTATGAATTTGATGTTGGGAGAGATGTTTGTTATGATATCATGGGTCTGGATGAGCTTGTTTTCTTAGAGGGACAGATTGAGCTTGAGAGGTATAGAACTGTGGTACCATCTTTCAGTCTAATAGTTATTGCCATCATTTTAGGGCTCGTAGCACCAGATTGGCACGGCCGATACTTCAACCAAGGCTGGGGGCTTGCTTGGGAGTGGATGCTCCACTAAAGGGAGTGCTTTGCCTAGAGCCCAGTGATGCTGGCCTCCCTGTACCATGATCTACATGAGTTTTCTTACTATGATAGTTGGGCTATTAGATCAAGGGTGACATTATTGCATATCTGGGCCTAGGAGAACATTCTAATGCTCCACCCTGTCAGAGTTACACTAGTTGATATGGAGTCGGATGATCCAGTTATCTAGAGGTATAGGGGTGCTCTGCCATTTTCACATACAAGAGTAGTAGGAATTTAGCATTGGCAGGGGGTCGTCGACAAGATGATAGTTTTCACCTGGAGAGTTTATCTTGGGATGTCAGCTTGGTATGATGATGGACAATAGTTATTTTTCACTAGGCAGGACCGATTGATGTAGGGCTGTGAGCATACTATGATCGGGAGATATCTTCTAGACTGTGTGGCCCAATAGTTTGGGGACACATAGGACCATCCCGATGACTAGTACGTGGCCATCTTTTTCTGTACTACAAGGGAGATGACATGGGGTTAGACAATCCCTACAGCATATGTCGTACAAAGTTTCATGTAGCTAGTGGCTAGGCCACATCCTTATGATCAGGGACAAGCAGACTCAGGTATGACACATGCCTATAGGGATTGGTTCCGACTACCGATGAGATTGACAATTCCTAGAGCACTTCTATCATGGAGGAGACCCAGAGGCCAGTCCATAGCACAGGGGCAGGGCCGAGGAGGTAGAGATGGCAAAGGTGCTAGGGATGGCAGAAGAGGATGAGGCCGATGGGGAGATGGTACACCTCGGCGATAGCCAGAGTAGTAGCCAGAGTAGGACAAGGGATAGAGGGATGGTGATGGGCATTAGGATCAACCCATGGATGGTCATAAGACAGGCAGTCGATGCCACCAAGAGATGGTCACTAGGACCAGCCACCCATCAAGCCAACACCATAGCTAGACTCGAGGGATGGGAAAATTTTACAACTGTAGGCGCAAATACAGGTGTTGACCATGGAGAGAGACCAGGTGAGATAACAGGTTTTGACCCTTACATCAGAGAAAGATCAGGCCATTCAGTAGCGGTAGGCTACCAAGCTACAAGCTGCATAGGAGATGGGTGGGTAAAAGTACAAAACTATGTCACACTTTCAGCCAATAAGTATTTCTAACTAAAAATCAATTTTTCTCAAACATATGATCTAGTAAGATTCATTCTAGCTAAGTTAGATACTTCCACAGCTTTTTCAACTAAAATTGTTGGCTAAAAATATATGGAGCACTACTTTAAGTCCAATTTACCAAAAGAATAAAATTATTTGAAAAACTTGAAGTTTCAATAACTCTTGCTAATGTAAAGAACATTTTTAAAAAATATAAAAAATACCCTTTTGTAGATCCATAAGTTTAGTTTTCAAAAATATATTTATTTTAATAGTTTAATTATTTCTTATATTTTATATTTTATTTTTTCTAAAAGTAGGTTATCAACACAAAATATTAGGTTGATTACTATGCCAAGGAAAAATACTATTTAAACTTATTAAAAAAATTGAAAAATATATAATGCACTAGATAAAAGAATCTATTTTAAGATAGTATAATTTTTTTTCTAGTTTAGATAAATATTAAATATGAAAGTTGACATCCAATGAAAACAACTATTTTTTGATTCACACACATTTTAATATTTATTTAAAAATACATATTTATCAAAATTGGAAAAAATAATATCTACACACAAAAAATTTGAAAGAAAAATAATAAAATTTACTATAAAAGTTTGACGTCCCATACAACTTCAATTGTTAGCATTTTATCAGCAACTAAATTATAGCTTTAATTTATTAAAAACTAGTTTAAAATTATTTTAATTTTTTTTTTTTAAATACAAACATAAAATATACTAAAAATTATATATTTTATTAGTTTACATCATTCCAAAATTCAAAACATATATGCCACTTTTTAGTGATTCAAGTTTAAAAATTGGATTAGCATTGGCCATTTCCTTTATAAAGTGTGAAACACCTTTGTGCTTTTACCCAGGTTAGAGACAATAGTTAGAAAGTATGGCTGCCTCCTCCTCCCAGAGCACCATATCAATGCAAGCATACAGAGAAGTTGTCTGAGAGGCAAAGTACTATTGTGTTCATTATCACTAGGTCATACCTTGGGCAGCACGAGTTCTAGACTATTCTCAGTAGACCGGATACAAGCCCCCAAAGGATCTCAAGGAGAGACAAGGTGGTGAGGGAAGTAGCCAGTAGGGCTAGCTCGTTTACTTATCAGAGACATTATTCTTTTTGAGATTCATAGGCTCATTTTTTATAGCCCTGTGGGCGATTGTACTTGTATTGATTGATACACACTTGATCCTGATCTTGTACCATGATCTAGTGTATATTATTTTGATGATATATTCAAGATGATATGAGATGATTCATTCTGATATGATGTGTTCTATTCTATTTATGCATTTATGGGTGGATTTTATTTTATGTGATCAATGCATTTATGACTTTATTCTATATGATGTAATGCGATGATTCTATGTGATGTTTATATAATGTTATGATATGATACAGTGTTTTATGGATGCATTTCTTTTTTAGTATCTTTTCTATACACTTTTGATGATGATGCAAATGTTACATATGATATGTGAATGCTTAGACTAACAAATCTATATTATGATGCTCAATGGATGATGATGATAAAATGTATTAAATGCAATCTTTTTCTTTTTCATTATCTTTCTTATGTATGATATGGTAATGCATTTATGGACGACATGATGATGCACATGATATGATGTGATGATGCATTTAATGCATATGTCATGATATGATGTTATATGATTATGTACTATATGAAAATGAATAATATTATGATGTATATGTGATGATGCAATGGATGCTTTTACAATGTGTATGATATGAGTTAATAATGCCTATGTGATGGTTCCCTTTATGCTTATGCAATGAATGCAAATTTATGGTTTATGAGATGCTTAGAATAACCAATCTATATTATGCAATGATGAAATGCAATGCATGTAATATGGTCAGTGTTTCCTATATGTTATGATATGATATGCATTATGCTAATGGTTTGTCAATGTAGGACGGATGCAATGGTGATGATTTGTGATTAACTGTCATGGTACCATGTTAGCATGGAAAGAAGATAGAAGAAAGTAAGAGGCTCCAACAAGTCAAAAGAGATGATGATGATGATGATGATTTGCTTACCAAGGATTGGGATTTTAAAAGGACCATTTACCTTATATGTTTGATAATACACATAGGAACGATGAATCAAGGTATAAAGGACCAGGATGGTGTTGCACCTAGTGTGATGGACTTTGACTCGACAATCAGATAGGAGTACTCTGGTTCATACCTAATACATGAAACCCTATTCAAATTGTAGTTTAGATATTCCAAACATCTTGTACCACAACATAGAAAGGAAATCCTTCTTATGTGGTGAACAAGACAACTAGAACATCCTCCCTACACCTAAACAAAGCACGTATGTCCAAGGTTATATTACAAGAATATCCCACAAGCACAATAGATAAAAAGATAATGATCGTTGCCTCATTTATTTCTCTCTAAATCCCTTCGTTTGGGACATCATCGAGAGGTCTTTGAAATGAGCACAAAAAGATAAGTCAAAATACAAAGATAAAACACACAAACAAGCTAATGTTCTTCAATACCGCTAGCCAAGACTAAACTATGGTGATGCCTGATGTTGATGTCCATTGTAGGAAGGATGCATCCTAGGACATGATGTTATCAAATGATTGATTTGGGACTAATTGGATGATAGGCTATTGACACAAAGAGTTGACCAACTTGTTTACGTACTAACCTAGACTTGAAACCTTGATGTTTGAGTTTTCACTTTTAACCTACTAGACTTGTTTCCAATTGTTTCACCAAAGGTTGAGGGTGACGATTGATTTATTATGAGTGATGTTTTATTGTGGGTGAAAGAAAGATGGGATGGATGGATTTTTTTTTTCAAATATTCAAGGATGTTTTTTTTTCATGTTTTTTGAAATGTTATGGGGTTGTTTTTGGTATTTTCAAGATTTTTCCAATGTTTTGATTTTCAAATTTTCCAATGTTTTGGGGTTTTTTGAGATTTTGACCAAGAGACAAACCTAAAGACCTATCCAGGGGCCTCAGGGGCTGATCAATAGATTATCCTTGCCTACATTATACATGCAAAGACCACATAGTTCGACTGACACATACTCAATTATTGATGAGATATGAACAGATGGATTGCCAATTTATTATGACGAACTCCTAAAGAACTGAACTAAGTGTCTCAAGGGATGATCAAAGATCATCCTTGCCTATGTTCAAAGCTCATAGATGATGTAGTTTGACAAGATGACTCTATTTTTGAATTTTTTTGACTGACTTTTTGACCTATTTTGGATTTTGATATGTTTTGAATGTTTTGGGATTTTTCTGATTTTATGAATGTTTTTGGATTTTTTGATTTTAGGAAGACTTCAAGAATATACACTTGAATCCAATCCAATGAGAACATACCCCTAGTGTGATGTGATAGATGACTCTAATAAAGGCATGACAAACTAACATTGAGAATGGGTTGAGTAACTATACTAGGAGGTATCATGACAAGAACACAAGACCAAGCTATAATTCAGATACAGATGAGGGATGGATGGAGATAAATGGATGATGGAAGTGTGATGGATGGATGGTGCAAAATGAGCCATAAAAATTCTGGTGGATGGAATGTGCTTATTTACACAAGGTTTTGTTTGCCAAGTTTTCATCAAGGTACTTGCCCAAAGTGCCACTGAAGTGGTTTTCACTAGAGGACGATTCTTTTCTTTTTACTATTTTTAATCCTTTTTCTAAATTTTGACTTTTTGATTTTTTTGTTGTCACCAAGATGCCTGTTTGCCAGGTTTTCATCAAGGTGACCATTTTTTTAGGACATTTTTAAATTTTTTTGTAATTTTTAGTTTTACACCCCGCAAGATTAAGCATAAAACTTTTTGAGATAGGAGTTGTTCATGGGCTCCTACAAAGGTTCTCCTTCAAGTGTTGATGACTGATATGCCCCTGACTTGTAGCTTGCCATGATGATGAAAGGTCCCAACCAATTGTTAGATTTGGTTGTGAAACCACCCAAGATCAAAGTGACTGAAGGAAAGTAAGACAAGAACCCAAAGATGAACAAAACTCAACACTCTCCTAGCATTGAACTAGAATCACAATTTGAGCTAGTGTTCTCATCAACATAGGGAGAGGTGAGGGCTTGCTTATATAGAAAAATATAGGCATATAAAACCAAGAGGAATAATAACTCCCCTTAACCCATAATAGGTGGGAGGTTTTACCTACTTGGTAAATGTCAAATACATGGTTATGCCAACTCAGGTAAAGACAAAAAATGGTTATGGGGAGGTGGAAAATAAGTCCAAAAGAGGGTGTGACATTCAACTACCCAAAGGTGGGTGTGAATGACACATGTGATTGTAGGATTATGCCACATGTCCTCCTCCTAACCATTATAATATAACCTAAGCAAGCTTAATAATGTGTGTAGGAAAAATAAATATTCCCTAACATAAGGAAAATAAAAAACCTACACCAACACTCCCCTTAAGCATAGCTTAGGTGGGTGAGAAGACACAAAGATGCAAATATGGGTCCTAGCTACTAGGCCATGTTAGGTACCCATGTACAAAATACTCTCTCACAAATGGAGTAAAGGAGAAAACCTAGTGGGACAAAACTCCTCCCCAAAAGAGAGAAAAGAAAACAAGTTTCCCAACACAAGAAGAATCCCATGCAAGGAAGAAGTCCCCTCCAAAATAGAAAGGATAGGAAGGACCATGTAGCCTTCCCCAAAGTAGTCAACTATGCCAATGGTTGAAGCTTGAACTGAATGTAGAGCATGGTCCACGATCATCGAACAATGTTCCTTCCCTTAGGAAGAAACAAAACCAAAGGTGAATGAAGAATTTCTTCCCATTCTTGAAATGAATATGAGGGAAGAAATCTCAAAAAGTATAAAGTCTCTGAAATCTGCTCATTTGTCTCCATGTCGATGCCAAAAGCTACCACCACCAAATCAAGTGTTCTAGGCTACACTGATGAAGATGACAATCCAGAACCTAGTAGAGATGTATGTAAAACAAAATCAAAAGACTCAACTACCTCCTTTGAAGACAAAGATGTCTCCTCCAAATGTTGCTCAAAAGTATCCACACTCATGTGTCAAACTGTGATGAATGATCATGTGGAGAATGAACAAGAGGATCCAAAGGTTCCTCCATAACAACTAGAGAAGAATCAACTTCATCAAAGAGAAGATGGATGTCATGAATAGTGTCTCCCAAGTCTAAAATATGAGACTCTATGAACTAACCTACAATGTTTGTCAAGTAGTCATCCCAAGAAACTATATCTGGAAGACAATGTCGATCCTGTTATACTGAATCATATGTAGCCATGAATGTAACACAAGTATCCTCAAAAGCAATAGTAGACAAAGGAGAAGGAATGGAAGGCTCAATAA
>VDFB02000003.1:707528047-707656595 GCA_007258455.2 Sequoia sempervirens | reverse complement strand
TTCTTTGGCTTAGAGATTATTAGCTAAGACTGATATGAGTATATGGTTTTATGATTTTTAGTTCTTGTACAATTGTTGTAGTGTTGAATAAATATTAAGCATTTTTGGTCCTATACCATGTTGTATGAATTCTTTTGAATTACATTCCTTATGCTTCAAATTCTTTGTTGTATGCTTGGTATGCATTAATGATCTTGATAGTAAGGCATAATTTGTTTGGTTGAGTCATTTGACTCCTTAAGCATTCAAGCACTTCTAAGTTAGTGTCGTAGGGGTGATTTGTTGCACCCTTGACAGGAGCCTTACTAGGCCTCCCTCTCGACCGACCCAGTAGATAGTCATGTCAGAGAAAAAATAGTGGAAATTAAAAAAATCTAGGTGGGAAAGTTGCACAGTAGAGCTGAGAGTGTCTCTTAAAAGTCTAAGGTCTTTTTTAACTTTCTTGCCTAGCTTTTTTTGAATTTTCACTATTTCTACTTTGACTTGACTGTCTGATGGGATGGTTGAGAGGGGGGCCCAATAAGGATCCCCAGTCCAAGAATGCTATTCATTAGTCTGGCATTGTACTTGCCTTTGTTGCTTCCAAAAATGTTCCCCATGTTGGTTCCCCTTCTTGTACCTCTGCCCCTTCTCCTATAGTCAGGACAATGGGGGGCCCAATAACGATCGCCATTCTAAGAATGCTATTCCTTAGTCTAACGCTATGCCTGCCATTGCTGCTTCCAAAAATGTTGTTCCCCATGTTGGTTCGCCTTCTTGTACCTCTTCCTCTTCTCCTGTAGGAAGGATAGTTGGTACTTTTAGTAATATGCCTTTGTCCTCGTCCTTTGGTTTGGAATATTTTTCTCTGAAGAAGAACCTACTTCTTATGTGGATAAACTAGTGGGTGTCAACTTGCCAGCTATGGGAAGATTGAACACAAAGTTTGCTTCCTGTTTAGTAATAGGTAGGGAAATTGATGTTCCTAAAGCGTTGATGATTAAGGCTATGGATGGCCTCAAGCTGTCATTAGTTTGGAAAATTCTTAGCGTATTGCTCAAATAATGATCAAGTAAGGCTTTGGGTTGCTTTTGTTTGGAGCATAAAAGGAAGTGTCTCTATTAGTGCTATGCCCAAAGGTTTTTTCCTTTTTTCCTTTATTGTCTATGAGGATATGTTAAAGGTTTTAATGGGAGGCCCATGGGCTTTTGATGCTAGTTTCAAGAATTTCCTCTCATTGTGTAAAGGAAAACCAAGATTTGACCCTTCTATTGACTTGGGTGCTATGACCCCTATGTGGGTATGCCTTCTTAGGCTACCTCTTTAGTTTTGGGAGTTGGGCATGTTAAAATGGATTGCAAACTCTTTTGGAAGCCT
This sequence comes from Sequoia sempervirens, assembly GCA_007258455.2. Taxonomy (NCBI): domain Eukaryota; kingdom Viridiplantae; phylum Streptophyta; class Pinopsida; order Cupressales; family Cupressaceae; genus Sequoia; species Sequoia sempervirens. Next base: position 707,655,239 of record VDFB02000003.1, on the reverse strand, counting down.
TCTAGCTATTGACAAGATAACCCAAGAAAAGTCTCACTTAGTTTTCACTCATATTTGTGTTAACATGGCTATTAACACTATTCTGCCTACCTTAGTGCTCCTAAAATCAAAATTTGGAAACTGGTCTCAATCTCTTTAGAAAAAAAATGCAAGACTATTTTGTTAGTCCTTTAAGAAATTTAGCCACCTCATTGACTCCTATAATAAGAATCCTCAAGATGTATTTAATGGTGACCATCAACCCTTAATTGAGCCCATGATTAAGGATTTTGAGGTTGATATTGAAGTCCCCTGAATAAGGATGAAAATGTTAGGGGCGGTGTTGAATTCTTAAAAGATTCTCCCCTATGAATATTGGAACTTCCATGGAGTGGGAAGTTGCTTATGAAAAGCCTCATGCTATTTTTCAGGTCATGGGATCTAAGGAAAGTGAGGAAACAACTTTAGGGGATGGGATAATCCTTGGTTTGAAGAAAAAGGTTACTAAGGTGAATCTAGATGAACACTCTCATGGGGAGCTGGAAACGAACCAAAGGGTGGTCAATGCATTGGTTCCTAATAAGGTTGATAATGGAGAGAATGCTGAGGAAGGGGATATTATGTCACAACTTGCTAAAGAATCTTCTGCCCCTTCTCAATCCTTGGGGGGCATCTCCTTTTTGTCTCAAAAGGACAATGGGAACCTTAAGGACTCATTGGCTTCCCCCTTCTCGTTTGACAAAGAGGATGAAGAAGATTGGACACAAGCTAGAAGCAAGTCAACAAAGAAAAAAAAAACTAGATGTAGGGGAGGAAATAAGGTTGGAAGACATTCTCAAAAGTAATCTAGAAACAAAGACATGGTGCATGATGTGGCTTCAGGTAGACAAAAAACTTTGGACTTGATCATGGGTCTGAAGTCCAAAAAGGAGTAATGCTGGCTATTTTCATAACAACTTCTAGATGTGCTTGTCATAGATTAGTTATGAATATGAAGATTCTTTCCTAGAATATCAAGGGCCTTAATAGCCCTTATAAACATTTTTTGGTCAAAATGTGTATTTTGGATAACATGGTTGACATCCTGCTCCTTCAAGAAACTAAAATGAAGAAAAAGACCTTTGACAAGGCTATTTTGAATAACTAGCCTAGTGCTAATTACTTTTTGAGTGAAGTTGAAGGGAATTCAAGGGGCATAGTTACTTTGTGGAATCCCTTGAAATTTAAAGGTTCTATGGGATTTACTAGATATAGTTGTCTCATGGTTTCCCTTGAAAACCTGTCTTCTTTAGAAAAATGGAATTTAATTGGGATAGACTGCAGTTATGGAATTTTTTGAATGATGCTCTAAAGAGTAGAAATGAGGACTACTGCATGCTGGGTGGAGACTTCAACTCATCGCTTTTACCCTTAGAGAAGTTGGGGGGACTTCATGACTACTCTAAAAGTATGATGGATTTAGCTGGGTTTTTTAATTTTATGGGGCTTTTTGATGTTCCCCTTTTGGGCTTCCATTTCACATGGTCCAATAGGGGGATTGGTAATCAATTGATTCAAGTAAAGTTGGATAGGTTCCTAGTCTCTACCAATTTGAATATTTCTCAACACCTTTCCCTCTTTGCCCTCCCTAGATCCGGTTCTAATCATAATGCCATCTTGCTTAAGAGAAATGTTGATCCTAATAAAAGCCCTTTTCCTTTCATATTTGAATTAATGGTGACTCTTCATCCTGACTTTGCTGCCCTAATTGAGAATTAGTGCTCAGAACCCACGGTTGGCACCCCCATGTTTTTCTTGGTGGAGAAGCTGAGAAGAATTAAGTAAAGAGTATAAGGATGGAACAAATTAACTTTTGGTAACATATTTGATACCAAAAAATTCTTGGGAGACAACTTAAAGGAAGTGCAGGATAATATGGAGGTTGGTCTGGTGGGTGAAGACATTTGCATTCAAGAGCATAACTTGAGAACTAAATGGTTCAAGATCAACAAATAGAAGGAGATTTTTTGGAAATAAAAATCTCAAGTTCAGTGGCTTTCCGAAGGAGACTGAAACACCAAAATTTCCCATTGGTCCACAATGAAACACAGAAGCAAGAACAAGATAAGACAACTTGGGAAAGTTGATGGCACTATGCTGACTACTGAAAGAGAAATTGCTGAGGAAGCTGTGAACTTCTACTCCTCCTTCCAGAATGAACTAGGGGATGTTAAACACGTATTTGATGATATCTTTCAAGTGATTCCTAAGGTTATTATTGATTAGGACCTAAAGGTTATTTCCAGAGTTGTTTCTCTCTAGGAGGTTAAATATGTCTTTTCTCAGATGGGTTTCCTCCAATCTTTTTCTAGATATATTGGGATATTGTGAATATTGACCTGTTAAATGTAGCTAGAGATTTCTTTAGACCGAGAAGGATCCTCAATCAAATGAATGCTACATTCATTTCCCTTATCCCTAAAGAGGAAGATGCTTCATCCATGCAGGAGTTTAGATCCATTAGTCTGTGTAACACAATGTATAAAATCTTCTCAAAGATAATTGTGTTAAGACTAAAAGTTGTTCTGAGTAAAATGATAGTCCAAAACTAGAAAGGATTTGCTTAAGGACGAAACATCTTAGATGTTGTCATAACCACCCATGAAATTCTCCACTCAATGGACCTAAGTAAAAATTCGGGGAAGGCTCTGAAAATTGACATATATAAGGCTTATGATAGAGTCTCTTGGTCATTCCTTTTTGTTGTTTTCAGGAAATTTGGGATTGATGGAAGATTTCTCAAATTGCTTACTATTTGTGTTACTACTCAAAAGTGCTTGATGTTAGTGAATGAGGTCCCCCAAGGTTTCTTCTCATGTGGTTGTGGCCTTAGATAAGGAGACCCTCTCTACCCCTATTCGTTTATAATTGTTGTAGAGGTCTTTGGCAGAAACATTAAAAAAATCATTGATTCTAAAGTGCTAAAAAGAGTCAAGGCTAATTTGTCCCTCTCTCCTAACTCTCATCAATAGTTTTTTGATGATACTATTCTATTTGGTGAAGCTAGCCATTGGAAATCTATATTAAATGACTATGCAAGTCAATATATCGATTATAATAAGAGTAAGTTATAATTTTTCTCATGTGGTCGTGGCCTTAGACAAGGAAACCTCTCTTCCCCTATCCATTTATAATTGTTACAAAGGTCTTTGGTAGAAACATTAAAAAACTCATTGATTCTAAAGTGCTGAAAGGAGTCAAGGCTGCTTTGTCCCTCTCACCCAACTCTCATCAACAATTTTTTGATGATACCATTCTATTTGGTGAAGCTAGCCATTGGAAATCTATATTAAATGATTATGCTTCTACTTCAAGTCAATATATCAATTATAATAAGAGTAAGTTATACTTTATACATGTTGATCACATTGTGAAAGAGAGAGGTGCAGATTTTGGGTTACTAGGAAGCTATTTTACCCATGACTTACCTGAGCAGTCTTCCTCTAATCTCTAGAAAATTGGAAAATAATTATTGGAATCACTTAATTGAAAGAGTCCAAAAAATGTTAGCTAGATGGAAAGGTAAACTCCTAAGCCAAGTAGGGAAGATCCAACTGCTAAAAGCTTCTCTTCAAAACATTCCAATCTACTATTTGTATTTGTTTAAAATATTTTCCTTTATTGTGGAAAATTTTGAACAAATCGAAAGAAGATTCTTGTGGTTTGACACTGAAGAAAAAACAAATTGGCACTTGTTGGATGGGAGAAAGTGTGTGCTCCTAAAAATGCTGGTGGATTGGGGATAAGGAGAATTAAGCTCTTCAACAAAGCTCTCACTTCTAAGATGGGGTGGAGCCTATTGGAAGGAACCAAGGATTGGGTTAAGATCTTCCAAGATAAATACTTCAAAAATAGAGAACCTAGCTATTTCCTCACTTCTTTTGATTTTCCTTGTGGATCTGTCTTTTGGAACCACTTGTCAAAACCAAAAGTATACTAAAACTGGGTGTTTGAAAATGTATTGGCAATGAAAAGGATACTAATTTCTGGAAGGACCCTTGGATCTGTGAGGCCCCTCTCTCTCTTCTTTAGATGGTCTCAAACCCTTGAAATAGAGTTTGACCAGAATGTGTGGTAAAAAGGTGGTTGATTACATTAATTGGGATGTAGATGAACCAAAGTGGATTGAATTTAACAAGTTGCTTAGGAGTTCCAATTTGAGAGGTTAAAGAAAACAAAACTAGGAGCTTGCGATGCAAAGTCTTAACATCCTCATTAGGGAGGTGACTTGGTTCTCTAAAGATAGAAAGGATGAATGGTTGTGGATTAAGAATCCTTCTGGCTACTTCTTGATCAAAAATGCATATAAGGAATTGGAAAAACCTCTAATTGATTGCAGGGATCTTCATTGGGACAAGGTGTGGATAAAAAATATAACTCCTAAAGTCAACTATTTTTTGGTGGGTAGCCTCTCATGGCATAATTATAACTATTGATAATCTTGTAAGAAGGGGTTCTAGTTAGTTAATAAATTTTTCATATGTAAGTAGGAAGAAGAGACTGTTATGCATCTATTCTTCCACTTTCTATTCTCTAGAGAAGTTTGGTCCTATTTCCTACTTTTGTTGCTTATGGAATGGGTCTTCCCTCCTACCATGAAATAATTTATAGACAGTTAGTATTTTAGCCCTTATTCCCACAAGATAATATTGGACCTCTGGAACCAAAAATCTCCTTTCATATCATAGGGGATTTCAAAGGAAAGAAACAATTGAATTTTTAGGGAAACTAAGAGAAACAACCATGAGTTATGTATGTCCATAAAGGCTCAAATACAGGAAAATGTGGAAGTGGGGGTTATAGCTATTCAAAAGTTATGCCCATTTATAGAGAAATAAGAATCAAATAGGTATGGGGCATACAAAAGGACCTTACCAATATCAATTGGTCTACTTATCTCTTAAGGAAGACTATAGTGTGGAATCCTCTTAAGAGGGATTGGATAAAATGCAACTTTGACAGGTGTTCTAAAGGTAATCCTGGCCTTGTAGGGGTGGGGGGTTTCTTGAGAAATCACCTTGGAGATTGTATAGTGGGATATGAGAAAAATGTGTTTATCTGCACCAACAACAAAGCTGAGGCCATGCAAGTGTGGGGAGGAATTAAGATGCTAAGAGATTTTGGTTTTCAAAAGGTCATCCTAGAAGGAGACTCAAAACTTATAGTTGACATATTGAAAGGTGATACAACGGTTCCATTGGAACTAAAGGATATAATAGACAATTGTAAGGAACTTATGAATTTCTTCACTCTCTATCCAACTCAACATGTGTACAGGGAAGGAAACCACTATGATGAAAGTGTTGCCAATGTGACCCTCATGTGCAATACGTGGACCTGATTGGAGTTTTTCTAGTTGCCTATGACAATGAAATATAAGGTGTTGAAAGAACAATATAAAAATGTTTATAATTTATAAGGTTTTGATAAGGGGTCAATGTAAGGGGACATTTAGATTTGATGATGGAAGGGGCTCAAATATTAATGAAGTCAATATTGGTATGATAAGTATTAAGAAGATATCCTTAGGTGCAATAATTGATATCTTTATCATTTCCAAGAACACTCAGGATCGTATGGTTAATTACATTAGTAAGGCTTGTGTCATATCATAATATTTTGATGTGCCAAACATCATTTCCCACCTCTTAATTGAGGCTTAGTTTGTAATGGAAAATAAGGATATATTTATTATCAGAAAAGGTAATCATTTAATTCTATACTAGGAACCATGTTTGAGGTCTCTTCTATCTACTAGTTCTCATTAAGCATTTCAAAATGCTTTCATCTTCCAAACACTTTCAGTTGTTCTCTCTGCAAGGCTAGTTGGAGAAGTGGTTTTGGGCATTGTGGTGGTATGAAGAAAGGGTTGCAAAAGAAAAATTCAAAATTTTTACAGAGTTCCAAAATGGGAGGACCAAGGAAACATACTGAACCTCCTAATTACGTGACGCTCAAGAAAAATTCCCATCTCTGGAGGTTGTGTCAAAGGGTAAGAATGGTCTCCTTCTTTGAGGCTATGAAAGATTACAATGTAAGTTTGATGACCAAATTAACAAATTCTAGAAGAAAAGGGTAGGTGACTATAGGGTTAGTGAAATTTGAAGTCATTGTTGAGCTCATTATGGAGGCAATGAATCTAGCGAATGAGGGAATAAAGGTTGCTAAGAAATGTGGAGCCGATTATCAGATGTTTGTGGAGAATTTTCTTCATGGTGGAGAGAATCTAACACAATTCCAAAATGGTTACACTTGACTTGAACTTCCACCACCTTTTTCCCTGGTAAGTATGTTTGTAATGAGATATTTCACTTTAGAGGGAAGATACATGACATTCCATGCATATTATTTTCCCCTTATTAACTATATATGCCATAATGACCACATTAACCTTCCCTTCTTTTAGTTATCTTCATTGCAACAAAGTATCGAGAATGGGGAAACTTCCCCATTGCATCAAGGTCTTATGCTTTCCCTCTAAAATTATGCCCTAGCTAACAACCCTCATGTAAAATCGCTAGCTATTAGGCAAGACATCCCTAATCTAAATGCTGATGTGGAAGATGAAACCCTGGTTGTTGCTCATCCTAATCCGAAGCCTAACCCTAGGCCTCTACCTCAAATTATTGCTCCTAGGGAGAGTTCCCCTATGAATTCTACCCCCTTGGTTGCTCATAGCTACAAACCCTCTACCCCTGTTGCTAAGTTGGCTTCGGTGAAAAAATATTTTGAGTTTGATCTAATCAAGGTCACCCTAGAGAAGTAGAAACACTCACCATTACTCCTTGAAGCCCCAAGGCTAAGAATTTGAAAATAGACCAAAAAAAATAGAGTGTTGTTATTACCATTAATGAAGACCAAGAGGGGAATCAATAAGATGAAATGGAGGAAGGGCGGTTGGGATCGATTAGTCATGGTGAAGGATCAACGCGTTTAACTAAGGTTACCTAATTAGACATGAAGGGAAAATAGAAGGCTACTGACCAAGATGAGGAAAAACAAATGTTGGTGGAAGAATTTGAACCACAAGTTGATGAAGAAAGTGAAGACTTGGAATTTGAAGAGTGCTTATGAAATGGGAGAAGAATATTTAGAGGAGGTAAAAAATGATGAGGAGGATGACAATGAGAGGGAAGAGGAACCTAGGGTTCCTATGAAGGAGACCACTAAAACTGAGAAAAAATCCATTGCCTCTAATTCTCATGAGGACACTAACATTGATTTTTTGGAAAGAAGGATAACTTTTATGCAGGTATAGATGGATGACATGGAGAAGGAAATCATAACCCTGATGAAGGTCACCAATGGACTCATGTGTCGTGCCATGGTGGATGCGGTCTCAAGAAAAAATAAGATCATGATGATGCTCAAGAAGATTGTGAAAAGTGATGACAAGGACCAGGAAGACAAAGATGACCTTGATTGGAGGGAGTTTGTATCCCAAATCGACAAAAAATGGGAGTTGATTGCCAATGCTAAGTAATGGAATTTCTTGTCTTTTTTGTTATCGTTTTGCTTGGGCTATATGTCTAGTTTCAAACTATTGGTACATAATTTTATTATATCAGACTTCTATTTCTTGATAGCAATGTTATGGTTACGTACCTACTGGACTTTGGTTAATCTTATAAATGGTTTGCGTACTATTTTGTGGATTAATATGGGAATTTTTTTTTTATTATGTTGTTAATGGTTTTGTGGTTGTAATTTTGGGTACTAGGCTTGCATGCCATTTTGGGCTCTAGTTTTTTTTTCTACTGCTCTTTTCAGGTGGGAGTTGGTGTTGTTTTTCCCAATGAATTTCTCTGTTTGTTGTTCTAGCTTTATAACCATGAGATTAATGCCCTTTCCTACTTAATCAACTCAAAAATGTCCTACATATATACCCAATTACATCTGCGTACATCAATTAGGTTGACCTAATTAGATGTAACCCTATTTTAATCCAAAATAGTTTTGTTGGCTCCACAGTTGATTCAAAAACATCTTTGTGCTCAAATCAAACATGCAAAACTTGATTTAGGTCAACATAGACCTGAAATAGGTCTTTCTAACATCCAAAATACATACTTATTATTCCTTGTGTTATATGTATGAGCAATTGTGTGATAACTTGGTTTCTATGGCACATGATTACAAGTGAGTTGTTTTACAAAGTTTAAGATATGGCCATGAGGTTTTGGTTTTTTTTAAGGTGGTCCTATGATAAGCATGGGTTTTGGTTTGAACTTTAGGTTGTTACATAGGTGGATAAATTATAAGTTGAGGTGTGACTACATTAATTATTCTTTATTGTGTAGAAATGTTGCAAGCCTTAATGTATGAACTAAGTGAGATGAAGTCCTCAAGGGCTTCATCTAATATGTCAAAGTCATCACAACTAAATGGTTTAATAGGTATATAATGCACTTGTAGACAAAGATTTGACAATATTAGATGACTATTCTTTCTCCAAGATTAATCATTAAATTTCAATTTCAACGTATGCTCATGTGTGTTATAGACCTAATATAGGCACACATCTAGAAACCAGATTCAAATTTTGCAAAATAACATGTATTAGTCTATTTTGGAGATCTTAGGTAGATTTTTGGAGGACTAGGATACCATAGGGTGTCTATTTCTTGCTAGGTTTCTTTCTAAAATTTTAGTTTTAGAGGAACTAAGGGCATAAACTAACTATGTTATAGCTTGCAAACCTAGATTTAGAATTTATTATGTAGTTGTTTCGTGAGTTTTCAGATTTTGCAATGTGTTGTAATAACCTAGGGTTTTTCATCTTTAAAAAATGAAACTAATCTACCTAAGTTATGCAATACTTTAGAAAATGTAAACAATTGTCCTAAAGATCTGATAATTCCAATACTGAAATGCAATAATTTTTCATAAATTTGTAACAAATTAAGAAAAATGACACCTTTCTTTCACTTGAAATGACACCTTTTCAAAATTTCAAATCATAACTCAACAAACAAAAACATAATGATAACACAAAGACAAAGATCTGTGCAAAGTTTTTCTAAGCCACCAATAGCAAGATAGAGTTGCCTAATGGCATGCTTGTCTTGGACAAGGGGGTAAAAACTAAAAGTTTGAAAGTTTAGAAGACTATTTAGGGATTTTGGATCTATGTGCAAATAGTTTTGATAGCCAATATTTCTCTAAAATTTGTTCAATTTAAGACAATGTACCTAAATACAAATGTGTAACAATGCTTGAACAATGAATGACAATTATGAATGTAATTTTCAATATAGATCTGACCTTACATGATAGAAATAAACCTTAAAATGCAATATTGTATGCATTTTTTTGAATTTTATATGAAATAAACCTATGATGAAATATTGTATGCATTTTTTTGAATTTTTATGTCTTTTATGATGCAAAAATGAAACCCTTAATGAACAATGCAAAACAATGCAATGCAAAACCTAGATCTAATGTTAAATTTCAAATTTTAGAAGGTTATTATGATGTCAAAATGTCAGGTTCACGAAAATGTAACATAGAAAAAGGGATCCCTAAGTTTAATTTCTAAACAGGATTAATTTAGCTCCTTTTTCAAAAGTACATTAGGATGCAAATCAACAAGGTGATAAGATTGACTTTCAACCATGAAGGTGAGTCAATTAGACCTGGATTTGATCCTTTTGAGTCTTGGAAGGGGATTGGAATTGATTTTCTTTGATTAATCTAATTAGATTGTGTACCCTAATATAAAAATTTTAAGATCCTGATAACTGTTAGTCTAAAATAGAGACCTGTAGGTAGATTTAAGAAGGGAAAAACACTATGTACCTATATTGTAAACTTAGAAATGGTCTAAGTAGGAGGATAAAGTTTCCCAAGGGTGTCTAGCTCCTTGTATTCCTTTTTTGGAACTAAAAGCTTGAACTTGTAGAGGTCTCTGTCTACTCCCTATGCCAATCTTACAAGCTTTTGTCTTTGGATATGAACACGTAATAAATCTATAAAAAAATATGGTGGGGGGTGGCTATATACAAGTTTTCCTCACTCAAAACCCTATTTTGGTATTTCTACCTCCATAATGGACAATAAAATTGATTGATAACAGTGTGTGTTCCCTAACCTTAAGTGCATCTAAGGTTGTTATGAGCTAAAAATTCATAAAACCCTACTCAAGCACACATTAGAGAAGGATTCATATATGAAAATGACAAGATCTACCTAAGAGGAAGTCAGAACACCCATAGGAAATCTTAAACATAATGATAGCTTGCTTTAGGCTAAGAGGATGAAGCTTGAAGATGAGAAAACTTAGTATACAAGTCATTAGGTTGAAGGAAATGGCTAAATACAACTCCCAAACCTAGAATCCATCATGCTCTTCTATTGATATCAATCTTCAATCATGAAATAGGACTTGATCAAATATACAAATAAGCTTGAAAATCTTCAAATTCAAATGTATGTAGCAGAATGTAATTATCTTTCTTCTTAATATTTTAACTCTTGCTTTTCTAGTTTGAAATGGTGAAAAGACTAGGTATTTATAGGTATTTCTCTAATTTACCAAAAATTAGATCCATATAGCTTAACTTTGCAAGTTAAATTTCAAATGTTAAAATGTTGACATTGACATATTCAAAATTTGAATTGTGATAAAATAAGGGGACTTAGATTCCGAAGGGAGTCCCAGTCATGTCCTTGTTTTCAGAAAATAGAGTGTTGGGGGCAAGACATTAAATGAATGAATTTTTTCAATTCTTGCAATTTCTCAAAAATGATAAAATAGGCCTTAAAATGCATAAGATAGGAGATTAAGGCCTAATTAGGAGATGCTAAAGATGCATAAATGCAAGTGTCACTAAATTAGGTCGAAACTAAGTACGAAATTGTACTATCACCCACAAGGGAGTATAATTTACAATGCTACAAAATGATTAAAAAGATTGAGAATACTAAAGAAGAATTGAAAGCTCAAGTAGCCTAATTGATGGCATGTGTGAATAATTTGATACAACCCATTGATGTTGTTGCTCCTAAGCTAGTCTTACAAGCTACACCAAAAGGATGAGTTTTTTATCTCAAATTTGAGGGTTGGGTGACTACTGTTAAAGAGTGGAAAGATGATTTACAAGCCTTAGCAAGCAAAATTTTGAGAAAAGAAATAAAATATTATCATCATATCATTGCATTAGTGATGAAACCAAAGTAGCCCACTAGATGGAGGTGGAAGTAGAAGAGGATTTGGTGGTATTGGATTATTACATCCCAATTTCATAGAGAATAAGTGTCGCTTCCTTAGATGAATTGCTAAAAGTAGTTGTGATAAAAGATGAAGACAAAGATAAGCCAAAGGAATGACTAAAGGTTGCATAGCTAAGGGTGAAGACCCTAAATGCAAGCATAAATTAAATAAGAACAAGAACCTAGTTGAACATGCTATGGTAAAGATAGATAATCTTGTAGGAAGTATTATTTGCATATTTTGGGAAACATCATCTCTAGTTTCTTCTCCCAACAAGATGGTCAAAGAATTGAAGAATTCACTACAAGTTCGATTTACTCAAGAGACCATTGATTGAATAATGATTAAGAAGACAAAGCTACTAAATTTTCAAGACAAGCTAACTAGCTTCACTGACCTATAAGAAAAGTTAGAAAATTCCATGTTTTCATAGAGGATTAAGTTGTAATACCATTGAGGTCCTTCGATGGATACTATGAATGATGTCATTACTACCTTCTCCAACTATTTTCCTAGTGAGGATAAGATTGGAATTTTGGATTTTGGTTTATTTTAAATAAGTTTTGTAATAAATAAATGCCTAGATAATTAACTCTAAATATGGCATTACGTTTTTAGTTAGACTTTCATTTTTAGGCAAGCTATTATGGTTAGTTAGAGTATATTTCAAATCAAAGTTGGGCGCTTTAGTTTAACTTTTAGTTAACTCTTTTTTTGGATCCATGAATCTTGGGATGCCTAATTCTATTTAATGGGAATTCTTTTCAAAACTTATGTATTTGCAAAAGAACTTATACATTTTCAGCATGGAGATTCCTATTGAACTTTTATCAATAATTTTTAAGAATCAATGGATTATGCCTTATTTACATGTATATGGATCTTGATCTCTCGTGATGGTATGGTTTTTTTATCTGTCTTAATTGAGTAAATTGGTGAAATCTGTTGTGTTACTATGGTATTGAATAAAATTTTGTCCTAGATTTGTGCATTCTTTATGATGATTTGATTTGATATAAATTCAAAATCTTAACATTGATTAATTTCCTTTGAAGATTGCATTGGTGTTAATATCAATTATGTGAATACTAGTTGCTATAATACTAGTTATTGGGATTTTGTCTAACCACTCATAATTGATAAATGAAATAAATCTTATTGTTATCCATTTAACTTTATGTTGATATTCTATATTTCTCTTATAACTCATAATATTTTAATCTTTATTTTATGATATTTTAAATAGGTAAAAGAGTATATAAATAACACATCTTTTCTATAAGAATGTATTAACATGTAATTATCTATGAATTTCAAGAAATAAATCTTTCTATTTTGGTTGCATGTCTTGAATATATTTCTAGAAAACTTGAATAATCCAAGCCCCTTGTTGAAACATGTTTACATCAACTACTTATTTGTTCATCATTGTCAAGGCTTGACTCAAAAGGAACATTGGAGTAGAGTATCCTAGTTTTAAAGAGGAGTAAAATTTATTATTTCTTAGAGAAAACCTCATGGGAAAAATGCCACTCCAAAAAGAGATGAAAGCCAAGTGAAGGACTGAAGAAGCCTCCAAACAAGACAATGTTGTCCCAAAAGATAGAAACAAAGGATGAACAAAAGAACACCAATGATGCATGAAGAAGCTGCAAACATTGTCGAAGAATGACTGCTGAAATGCTGAAAACAGGAATGCAAGTGTCCATATGGTAAGTGCTCCATCTTACTAAAATTATAGAGATCTTCTATTTGTACATGGGCACCTTACATGGCCTTGTTTTCCGAGACCTTTCTTACATTCTTTTTAGGGTTTTTAGCTACTCTTTAAGTTCATCTTAAGGGGGGGTTTTAGAGTAATCGTGCATTAGCTAATAATTAGTTAATATTTAATTGATTATTAGTCTAATTTATTCTCATGCACTTAAGCTAAACTTAGGAGTGTTTTTATGCTTTATTAGTTGAGCTATTATTAGGTCATTATGTCTCATGTCATGTGATGTTGACACTTTTCATGATTTGAACCCTTTCTTATTTAGGGCTTTTCTCTTATAAGCACTCAACCCTCATTGTAAATATCTAGAGAATATCTCAAGCTTTCATATCTTTTTGAGAATCTCTCGCTTCTGTAGCTTTTTCTTGTTGAGGAATATTGCATTCTTTGTTTGCAGATCTCTTGCATGGAAGGTGTATTTTTTTGTTGTTTGATCTTGTGGCTTGTGGTTTTGTGCTTGTTTCACAATTCTAACAAGTTGGTTGTGCTAAATCCACCATCAACACCCCCAAAGTTATAACTAGAGTTGAAGGATTTTTTATTAAGATAAGTTAGGTTTTTTCCATGGCCCAAACCATGTCATGAAGGAAAGAAAAAAAGACCAGATTTCTTACTAAGGAATATTCTAATACAAAGCCTTTGGATTTGATTCATACTAATCTATATGGACCAATGAGGACAAAGAGCTTACAAGGTGACAAGTATTTTATGATACTTATTGATGATTACTCTAGAATGACTTGGATTACTTTTATAAGAAAAATCAAAAGATTTTGAGAAGTTTAAAGATTTTAAGGCTATGGCCAAAAATAAAACTGAAAGAACAATCAAGTGTTCAAGAATAGAAAAAGGTAAAGAATTCTCTTCTAATCGATATAAATAATTCTATGAGTTGCATGGGATCTAGAGATAATTGTTTTCTCCTAAAAATTGTTAGTAGAACGGAGTAGCTAAGAGGAAGAATCTGACTTTAGAGGAGATGGCTAGAATAATGAGAATTCAATCAAAGTATATATTTTGAACAGAGCTCAAATCAAACTAAGGACTATTAAAAAACCATATGAACTATGGAAAGGAAGGCCGACTTTAGTTATACATCTCAGGATATTTGGAAGTAAGTGCTATATCAAAAGGGATAAACAACACTTGGGTAAGTTTTATTTTAGATATGATGAAGGTATTTTTATTGGTTATTCTATGGTAAGCAAGGCATATAAGATGTTATAACAAAATATTGAAAAGGATTGTAGAAAGTGTTAATATAAGTATTGATGAAATAATACAGTCTACTAATTTTTTGGATGAGGTAGATGATGAAGAACCAATATATAGGAGTGATGAAGACTCAAAAGTTGACTCTGAGAGCACAATTGCAAAGACTTCGATAAGGTACATTCAAAAGAATCATTCTAAAGATTAGATCATAGGAGATAAGGACAATGGGGTTCAAGCTTAGATAATAATTGAGAAAGTAAATGAACATGTACACTTTGCATTATTATAAAAAATTGAACCAAGTTCCTATGTGGAGGCAAGCAAAGAGAAAGGCTAGTTGGATGTTATGGAGGAAGAATTAAATTAAAGAAAAATGAATCTTGGGAATTAGTCTCGAGGCCCAAAGAAAAAATGTCATTTGTGTTGGGATTAAGGTGTATTAATCATAGAGTCCTAATATTGACTTAATCAATGCATTATTGCATTTATTTGTATTATTTAATTGCCCATGGTGTCATGTTATAAATTGGGACCCACCGGTTGGGTGGCATCCCTGTTGGAGGTGATTGGATGGCACATAATCAATACAAGTGGATATAGACATGCCATTTTAGAATCTATGACATATGAAAAATTCTATGAAAACTCATACGGCATATTTATGCATGAAGTTGGTGCCCAAGATGGGTTGTGACATGGTGTAAGAGAATCAGGTATTTCAAGTCATTTATGATAGTCTCTTACAACTGTAAGTGTCATAAGTATGGAAATTTTTTATGACATGCTATGATAGATTCTATGATAGTTCTAAGGCATTTGTCATAGCCTATTTTTAGCATATTCTAGGTGCCCAAGCTTGGAGAAAGAATATTGCATTTAGTGACACTTGTAAGGGGTGTAAGGGAATGTTGTACATGTGTCTAAATACATGTTTATGGCATGGGATATTGTTCCATGTGGATTTGGAAGCCCCTCTACTTCTAGATGCTTCTTCAAGCTTGCATCTCTCTATATATTGAGTGCCTTGATTGTATAATGCATATTTTTGCTGCAGGTAACGAAGTGTTGTTGGATTCACTCCAAGATAGGTGTTTGTGATGAAACATTTGTTGAAGAAAGCTTTGTACTTGGGGTTGTATTGTAACTCTTATTTGAAGTAATACAATAGTACTATGTTTTTTGGGGGTGGGGTTTTTTATCCAAAAGGGTTTTCTCCACATATATTTGGTGTTTGTTGTATTTGTGTATTTGCTATTTTATTATCTTCTCTATGTGCATCTCTTATTGTAACTGTATAAGGTGTTAAAAGGAATTTTTTTGTAACTCTCCCCTACTTAGATTAGTGCTAGGAAGTTGCTTCCACTCACTTGGCTTCCTTTTAGTTGGTATTAGAGCCTGGCCAGCCTTGATTCCTTTGTTGGGTTAGAAGGGTTTTTTAAGTTGATCATTGTTTTAGTGGGAGTTTTGTAGAAGTGTATTTCGTGACCTTGTTATAGGAAAAAGATGGTAGGAACATCTAGGAGGAGGGTGATCCCACAATATTGGTTTACAATTTTTGGCCAAACTAGACATTGAACTGATTTTCTTAACTAAATCTTCACTTTCAAACACCTATAGTGGCTAAACCATGAGGAATTTGAAAATGATGCAAACTAGTGATTTGTGACATTTTTTCTATAGATTTTAGATATATTTTTTTCAAAATTTTTGGAATCAGATTGCACTTATTTTTCCATCTCTAGGTGAAGCCACAATAGTGGTTTATAATTGAAGTGAGGAAGGAAAACTCATAGAAAATGAATGCATGGAAAAAATATTTATTTTAGGGGTTCATACGAACATACTGGTTCGACCGAACCCATTAGGGGTTCGCTAGAACCTAGGTTCGGGCGAACCCTTTTAATGCTTTACCACCAAAAATGAAAAAAAAAGCCCTTATAAAAGGGGGTTCGAATGAACCAGGGTTCAAATGAACCCTGGTTCGAGTGAACCCCTAGGGGTTCGCTCGAACCCATGGGGGTTCATTCAAACCCCCTATTCCTCATCCCTCCTCTGAGACAACAAAAACCCTAAATTTTTGCACTTCGGAGGTCGGGTTGATGATGAAAATGAAGGAATATTCACAAACCTAATTGGAATCAGGTAGTCCTCAAAACAAGCTATCCAACGAATATAATCTTAATATGTTTTGGTTTTATTATGTATTTGTTTTTTTAGTTTTATTAAACATAGGTTTTTCATCAAAAATGAAGGTCTATGTTCTGCACATGTGGAAAAATAGCAGATTATCAAAAAAAAAAATTGAAAAATATGAGTGCACCAGATATTGAAGTCCTTGATCCAACCAAAAAAAATAAATTTAATTTCGATATATACAAAAAAAGTTATGCATTATACGGTTGTGCTATGTCTGAATTGTAATTGGTTTGACTTTGAAACTTGATTAAAGAAAAAATATTCAATTAAAAATTGTCTAACCAAGTGGAAGCACTAGATATTGGAGTTACGAATCTAAATTCGAAAAAATTATAATTTTATCCTTCATGGAAAAAAAGTTATGCGTTATACGGGTTGCATCACTTTTTAAAAATGCTGTTTTTTGAAAAAAGCCAGTTTTTGTGGGAGATGGAAAAAGTAGTGTAAAATGATTCCAAAAATTTTGAAAAAAATATTTTTAGAATCTACAGAAAAAATGTGATGAGACTCTAGTTTGCATTATCTTCAAAATTTTCATGGTTTAGCCGCTATAGCTGCCCGAATGTGAAGATTTAGTTAAAAATAATAATTTCAGTGTCCAGTTTGGCCAAAAATTGTAAACCACTATTGTGGGATCACCCCTCCTTTGAAAACTAGTTTTTAACAGTAAACACCATTTTTAAAGAGTGATGTTACTAGGTAACACAACTATTTTTTTATGAAGGATAATTTTTATTTTTTTTTATTCATATTTATAACTATGATATCTAGTGCATGAAATTGGTTTCATAGCATTTCATTGAATATTTTTTTCTTAATTAAATTTCAAAGTCAAAACAGTTACAATTTAGACATGATTTACTGGCTAAAACATAACTTTTTTTGTATCAAAATTCAATTTTATATTTTTTATTGGATCAGAGACATCAATATCTAGTGCATTGATATTTTTTTTTTTTTTGATAATATGCCATTTTTCCATGTGTAGAATAGAGAGCTTGATTTTTAGTGAAAAACCTACATTCACAAGAAATAAAAAATAAATATAATAATAACATTAAATTTATTTAAAATTATACTTTTTGGGAAGCTTCTAATAAGGACTACATACTTACAAAAAAAAATTTAAAATGAATTCATTTTTCCCCCAAAAGATAAATCAAAAGTGGTTTTTTACCAGCATTTTGATAGGTGTAAAGGAGACTCCATTATAGGTATGGTTTAAAACTAGCAGGGTTCTATCCAAGGGGGTTTGATCTAAGGTGGTTTGATCAAATCCTATTCAATTGGAGTCCTTTAAATAGAAAATTTCAAGGCTTAAATCATTATATTTTTTAAAAATATGTGATTTGAACAAAAATCAGGATCTCCCAGAAATTGTAAACCAGTATTGTGGGATCACCCAAGATTGAGATGGATAAATTTAACGATGGTAATTTTGAACTTTGGAAGCTCAAAATGGAAGTCATGCTTGTAGATCATGATCTATGGGTTGCTATTTCTGAAACCAAACTTACGAGCATGAAACAAGAATATTGGGAGCTCATGGATCAAAAATCCAAGGGTCTTATTAGACTCTATTTGGTTGATTTCATCCTCCCAAATTTCCATGAAGAGAAGACTTATAATTGTATATGGAAGAAGCTTGGTGATGTCTATTAGGTTAAATCCTTGGTAAGCAAGATTTTCTTGAGAAAGATGTATTCTCTGAAAATGGAAGATGGAGGATCCATGGAAAACCATCTAAATGCATTCAACATGTTGAATGCTCAACTAGGTTCTGTTGGAGACAAGATTGATGAAGAAGACCATTGTATGCTCCTTTTGTGTTTATTTTCTAACTCTTGGGATCACTTGGAGATGGCTATTGGAAGCACTACTTCCACCTTCAAGATGGATGAGGTGGTTTCCTCATTATTATCTGAAGAGATGTGAAGGGAGTCTTTTGAGATGGGCAAGGAGGTCATTGTTGTTCATGGTAGACCAAAAGAGAGAGGAAAAAAGAAAGACAATAAATATAAGTCAAAGTCTCTAGGGAGATCTAAGTCTCTTGGTAAGAAGTCCAAGGAAAAATGTTGGAACTATGGCGAAATTGGTCACTTTTGGAAAGATTGCAAGGAGTAGAGGAAGAAAAACAAGTCTTTCTTTGATTCTAAATCTAATAAATCATCCCAAGATGAAGGAGAAACATTTATTGCATCCTTGGAAACCCATGCATTGTATGATGCATGGTTGATATATTTGGGTGCATCTTTTCACATGACCTCTCATAGAGGTTCGTTCTTGTTCAAGTATTTGAGTATAATGGTAGAGAGGTGTACCTGGTGATTCTCTCACTTGAAGATTGTTGGACATGGAAGAGTCAATCAAATTTTCTAATGGATGAGTGAAGGGTATTGATGGTGTCTTGCACATCTCGAGTTTGGCACAAAATCTACTTTCTATAAGTAAAATGAATGAATTGGGAGTGCAAGTTGTTTTCTCTGGTGGAGGATGTAAGATGACAAGATGAGCTATGGTGTTAGATAAGGGAGTTCGTATTGACACTCAGTTTTAGCTTGATGCATGCACTATACAGTGCAATAGTTATTTTGATGTATCGAATAAGATACCTTTGTATTCTTCATCCTCACCATTAGATCGTGCATAGAAGAAGTATGCTATAGCTACATCTGATGATCATGCATTTTGGGTACATAAGGGTGCTTAGTCCATGTAAATGAAGCTTCCTATAGAGAAGACAATGTTATGGCACCAATGACTTTGTCACATTAGTGAGAAGGGTCTTTGAACCCTAAAAAATAAGAGCCTTATTGAAGGCCTTGATGATTGTAATCTTGAGTTTGAATTTTGTGAACATTAGAGTTAGTTGTAAAGCATTTTCCATAACATATTGTTAGCATATTCTAGGTGCCCAAGCTTGGAGAATGAATATTGCAATATGTAATGAAACTTGTAAGCGGTGTAAGGGAATGTTGTACATGTGTCCAAATGCATGTTTATGGTGTGGGATATTGTGCAATGTTTATTTGGATGCCCCTCTCCTTCTAGATGCTTCTTCAAGCTTGCATCTCTCTATATATTGAGTGCCTAGCATTGTAGAATGCATAGTTTTGTTGTAGGTAATGAAGTGTTATGGGATTCACTCCAAGATAGGTGTTTGTGACGAAACATTTGTTGAAGATAGCATTGTAGGTAATAGTACTGTGCTTTTGAAGGGTTGGGTTTTTTACCTGAAAGGGTTTTCACCTAGTATATTTGGTGTTTGTTGTATTTGTGTACTTGTTGTTTCATTATCTTCTCTATGTGTATCTCTTATTGTAACTATATAAGGTGTTAAAAGGAAATTTTTTATAACTCTCCCCTACTTAGATTAGTGTAGGAAGCCATTTTCGCTCTCCCAACTTCCTTTCAACTTGTACCAAATGGGTCTTTAGAAATAAGTTGAATGAAGATGAAAAAGTGATCTGAAACAAGGCCAAACTTGTATGTAAATGATATGCTTAGGTGGAAGGAATTGATTTTGAAGAGACATTTTCTCTAGTAGCAAGGTTGGAAGCAATGAAAATGATTTTGGCCTTATCAACATTCAAGAACTTCAAGGTATATCAAATGGATGCGAAGTCTATGTTTTTGAATGAACACTTAGAAGAAGAAGTCTATATTGAACAACTAGAAGGTTTCCAATGCTTAGCAATTCAGATTTTGTGTGCAAGCTAAAGAAAACACTTTATGGACTCAAAAAAGCTCCTAGAGCATTGTACTCCATATTGGATAGATACCTACAACAATAATGTTTCTAGAGAGGTAGTGTAGATAGTAATTTATGCAATAAAACATAGGGCGATCAATTGTTGATTGTTTTTGTTTACATTGATGATATTATCTTTGGAAAAAGTAGTGATATTATGTGCAAAGAGTTCTAGGATGAAATGCAAAGTGAGTTTGAAATGTCAATGCTTGGTGAATTGTCTTTCCTTCTTGGATTACATATTTCTCAATCAGAAAAGGGTAAATTCATTTCTCAAAACAAGTACATAAAATAAATTTTGAGCAAGTCTAAGATGGAATAATGCAAATTAATGAGTACACCTATGGTTATTGGGTGTAAATTGAGTAAATATGATGAATCTACTCCAAAAAACAAGACTTTGTATAGGTCTATAATTGGTAGTCTGTTGTACGTGACTACATCCAAACTAGATATAATACAAGCAGTTGGGATGGTAGCTAGGTTTTAGGCAGTACCTAAGGAAATTTGTTGCAAGGAAATAATTTTTTTTTAGATATTTGAAGGCTACTATCGATTTTATTTTGTGGTATCCTAAGAGTGAAAACTTCACTCGAATTGCATACATAGATGTAGATTGGGTAGGAAGCATAAATGACAAGAAGAGTACAAGTGGTGGAGCTTTCTTTCTTGGTGACAATCTTGTATCTTGGTTAAGCAAGAAGCAAGATTCAATATCTTTTTCTATAATTTATAAGCATAATATATTGTAATAAATTCATGTTGCACTTAGATATTATGGATGAAGTATAATTTGAAGGAAATGAAGATAGAGTTTGACAATCCCATTCCCATTCTTTGTGATAATACCAGTGCTATAAACATTTCCAAGAGTCTGGTAATGCACTCAAGGAAAAAGCATATTACAATTAAGTATAATTTTATGAGAGAAGGTTACAAAAAGAGGAAAAGTTGGAATATATTGAA
Organism: Sequoia sempervirens; assembly: GCA_007258455.2. Lineage (NCBI taxonomy): Eukaryota > Viridiplantae > Streptophyta > Pinopsida > Cupressales > Cupressaceae > Sequoia > Sequoia sempervirens. The sequence goes on along the minus strand of VDFB02000003.1, from coordinate 707,634,104 downwards.
ACAAAGGAGCAAGTAGTAGACATTTTCACAAAACCTCTTCCCAAGGAGACCTTTGAGTATGTTCAAAAGAAGTTGGGAGTGGTTTCTCCCTCCCCTTGAATTAAGAGGAAGAATATGTTGAGGGGGAGTGTTGACTCCCTATTGCAAGAAGTTTTGGTGGTTTTGTAGAGAGTTTCATAAGCAATGTGGTATGGAGTCAAGGAGAGTCTATCTAGGAAACAAGTTTTAAAATTATGCAGTAAGCAGTTGACCTTTACCATTGATGTCAAAGGGGAGAAATGTTGCTCAAAATGACAAATCATCTAAGGCGGCTTCATGATTCTAATAAATTAGATTTCTCTTCTAGTACCAATTTTTTTTTTCTATTTTCCATCAATGACCAAGGGGGAGATTGTCATGTCCCATTCTCAAAAAATCAACTAAAGCAAAGAATCCAAGAATCCTACTGCATTTCCTCATAAAACATCCTCATGTCTTGTAGTTTGGACTATAACATCTAAAATAACACTCCCACATCATATCTAGAGCCCATAGAAAAAGGATCATATATCAAAAATATATTACCATGAGAAGATCACCAGTCCAAGCTCAATGTACCAGAGACAAATGTTGGAAATTGAGAGGTTGTCATTGATGTCAGTAGACAGTGGAATTTGGATAATTGCCACAATGTAATTTTGATGTTTGTTAGTATTCAACTATGTGGGTAATGAAAGTCTATTGATCCGGTATTTTGATCCATTTTATCTTATTTTCTAAGATTTACTTAGAAGCTGATAATATGTTCTATCTTGACATCAGTTGCATCCACTGACAAGGTTTTAGTTGACTAAGTTGTATGGTTGGAAAGGTATAGTTATAGTAGCTTGGGTAATAGTGTCATGCTTTTATACACTAGCTCTGTACGTCAATTTTTTGGTCCGAATTCTATCTCAAGAAAAGATATCACTACAAGACTTTGTACATAGATTTGAGACTACACGATGCATTCTACATTGGAGTTTCATAATGATATGTGAAGGCATTTGATTATCATATTGTGTGGTGTTGAAGATAAGTAGTTTGATGTCATCTAAGGAAGAATTCATCGTGTTAACAATTTTTTGTGTTGCACATGTGATGGATTGCGTATATATTTTGGAGTGTTGATCTAGGTCTGGATGACATAATTATGTACTAATATTGAGAAGTTTTAATATGTGCTACAAATGATAAAGGGATCTATCTTAGGTCCACACTGACTATGTGAAGATGAATATGTTTTGACAATGTTGACAGAGTTGGCTTTTGATTTGAAAATAAGGTTTCTCTAATTAGGCTGACCTAATTAGTGAACATGGATGAATATACATGTATATATGTAAGATACTTCTAAAGAGAAGAGTGTGTAAGTGCAAGAGATACATGAAGATAGAGAAGAGAGTGTCTATGTGATGTATATGTGTGAAATTGTATGGATGAGCAGATAGGTGTGCCATTTATGTATTGTGCTTCACTGGAATTGAACCCCAACACAAGTAAGGTGCATTCTTTCTCAGTTCATCACTTGGCAGTGAGCCATACTCTATTTTGTAAATTTCTTCAGGTTGCGAGCCTTTAAGGAAAATGTGTCCTGGCAATGAGCCATTGCAATATTTTATATCTAGATATATTATATTGTGAGCTAACCCTCACTGTGGTTTTTCCCATTTTGGGTTTTCCACGTAAAAATATTGGTGTTCATGTGTGTTGATGCATTGTCTTGGTTCCATGTTTTCTCTTGTTATTTTAGTTACAACTGTGATATTGTTTAGATGGATTTTATGTGAATGGTTTTATGGAATACTGATTCACCCCCCTCTCACTATTTTGGGTGTTCAACAATTGGTATTAGAGCTTGGTTCCTATGAGGAAATCTAACAACTTGGGGAAGGTTTTGAAATTCAAATATATGGAAGATAAAAAATTTCTTATTCCTCTGAAATTGACCCCTGCTAAACATATAGAACAGAATGAAGATTTGAAGGATAGGCTAAAGGAAGCAAATGAGTGCATTAAGAAGCTAAAAGAAAAATAGGGAGAAGTTAGTCATCAATTAAAGAAAGAAAATGAGGAAGAAGAAAAAAAAATGAAGATTGTCAGAAAGCAGATACTTAAAGGAAAATGGATGAATGTACAAAGCTTGAGCAAGAAGTGGTAATTTTGAATTCAGATCTAGAAAAGGAAAAAATATATGAGGATAATTTTTTGATAAGTTCTACAATGTTGGATGAATTGATTGTAGGACAAAGACCCTCTAAGGAAAAAAGTGGTTTGGGATTTGAAGAAAGAAAAAATTCTAAGACGAATCAATCTCCTAATATGAAGACTCAAATCAATGATGGGCAATTCAAGAATCTAAGGAGAAATACTGAAAGGATTCCTATCAAACAACCTAATGCTCAAAGGTATTTATCTTTTAATGGTGTTTGTGATTTTTGCAATAAGTTTGGACATATGGAAAAAGATTATGAAATGAAATAAAAACATAATGAATGAATGAATGAAAATACTTTATCATTCTTCGAACAATATTTTGAATGCAAGAGGATTGATCACAAAACTAAAGAATGAAAAAATTAGAAGTTGAATAAGATGATTTACCCATTCAATGGTTACTATTATCACTGTAATTCATTTAGACATAAAGCTAACCAATGCAAGTATAGATGGAGTAAAGGAAAAATTGGATGGAAGAATGTTGTTTGTTATAAATGCAACAATCTGAGATATTTTACCATACTACAAAAGTAGAAACATGAGAAGTAACAATTTGGTAAAGAGATATGAACCAGCTATTAAGATTGATCCAACAAAAGTTAGGAAGGAAATGGAAAGGATCTAGAGAAAGGAAGGGGAATGTAGAAAAAAATCAGAACTAGAAGTATTGATTTCATTTGTGCTATCCTTCGGTGCAGATACTCTCATAAAAAATTAATCTAGGTAGTGGCTAAGGGGGAGCAATAATAAAAAAAATTAATAACCTTTCTTTCGATATATGATGTCATATCATGATAGAAGTGAATTTATTAAAGTTATGAATTGAATATTTCATGCAAAAGGAATTTTCAAACACACATGTGTGAAGAATGAATTCCATAGAGTTTGAAAGGATGGAAGTGTACGCTAAAATTGAGGTCATCTACTTGCGATTTGAAGCATTTATTGCTGAAGCATTTGAGGAAATAAATTCATACATGTTTGGAAAAAATCATTTGATGAATGAAATTTGTGAAAGAAGAGAAGCGTGCAGAGGAAGCTTGAAGAAACTAAAGCAATTCCAAACAATAGAAATTCAGAATTTGATTTTGGTGTGCAAGAAAGGGGTAAGTCACTATTGCTATACACTATTTCATCTCAATTACTTGTCAAATTTTGTTGAATGTGATGAATATACCACAAATCATAGATAATTCAGTGAGACTAGAACCACAACTTAAAATATACCCTGTTAGAACATTAGAACTAACCCTTTGGGTGATTTTTCAGATATCCCTCTTGGTGTTATACCAATTGGGGATATTGGGATATACAATCATAGAAAATTGGAAGAATCTACTTATAGAAAAGCTTGCATGTTGTGGCTTGAAGAATTGACTAGAAATGATCTTAACCTAAAAACAAAATAGAACATACTCAAAAAAATGAAATTGGATGTATGGAATTATTTTTCAAAATTTAGTAATGAAAAAGGTGTATCACAATGGCTCTTAGCAGATTTCATGGTGAATGTGTGTGGCTTGCAACTCATTTATGATATCCAGAGAAGTAGTCAGAGAAGTTATTGGCTTATCATCATCCGGACTAACTCCTAAATGCAATTTTTTTAGAGGAAAAGGTTTAATAAGGAACACATGTGTTGGAATCTCTAACTCGATAGTTCAGTATGCAAGTCTAGTTATTTCACAATGGCTCTTAGCAGATTTCATGGTGAATGTGTGTGGCTTGCAACTCATATATGATATCTAGAGAAGTAATCAAAGAATTTATTGTCTTATCATCCTCTAGATGAACTCCTAAATGCAATTTTGATAGAGGAAAAGGTTTAATAAGAAATACACATGCTAGAATCTCTAATCCAATAGTTCAGTATGCAAGTTTAGTTATTTCACGACTTATATTTGGTGACAACATTGTCTCCACCACTGCAATTGACCTTGCATTGGATATGGTTTAGAACATAATAAAATATAACCTTTGTGAGTTGCTCTGACAACAACTATTAGAGAATTTGAGAGATATCAAGAAGAAGAAATTTACATTCAGGTATGGTACATTGGTATTATGTATAATATTCTATTTTATGAAGGAGATACCTGGAATAGGTGAAGTTAGCTGGGAAAATTCCATATTGGTTACTCATAAGATCAAGGAACTTATGAGAAACATTGGACATTTGGATGCACAGCGATATTCCCTTGCTACATTCTTTAGAAAATTCTAGAGGAAAATGTACAAAAGGAGGAGAGTTCCAAGAGAATTGGTTACAAAATATAAGAATTTAATATAACATTTTTGGTAACCATTGATAGTTGCATTATCAAGGCAGTTGAACCAAGAAACTCATGGATTCTTGAGTTATGATATGAGATTGAGAAGGACTATGTTGCTTGTTGCATTGAAATGCTAATTAATAGCCTCCTGGACTCCATCAGACCTAGGTTTGGAACCTGCACTAAAGTATCTAAAGCTCTTGAAGAGTTTAAGTTTATCTCTGGTAAATCAATGTATGCCACTAGAGAAAAGAGAAAAGTCACTAAGGTTCATGCATTAGTTGGTCATGTTGAACCTGCTCCAAGAAGACTTAAGTAACTATCCAGAAGAAGGATACATTTTTTAGGTAGCTCCTACTGTGGTCACTAGTTCTTCATAGTAAACTAAGGAAAGTAGAAGTTCATTAACTAATCGATTAAATGAATTAAAGACAAAAGCAATAAGTGACATGGTCTCATGGGTTGAAGATAAAGGATTGTTGGAAATTGTCAAGAAGTGCAAGTCTACTCACAACATGGTACTTGAAAGTCTTAAGGAAGTTCAAGAATGTGAGAAATAAGTCAAGAGTTTATTCACATTATGTTGGACTTGGCTTGATGCAATTCAAAGACTCAAGAATGTTGATAACACAATTGAAACCTAGATCAAGTTTGCATCCAACACCTTTGATCCTGTTCTTGATTTGGACGATCAGACTTGGTACGGCTTGAAAAAACTACATGAAGAATACCTTGCATCACATAAAGAGAAAGAAGAGATGATTGAACAATATGGGGTACTCAAAGACCTAATCAAGATTAAGTTACACCAATCTACTATGTCTTTCTTTAGCTGACAGAAGTCCGAAATCTAATATTACTCTCGAAACTATGGTTGAAGGAAAAGATATCTTAATTGGCCTCAACTATCTATGTAGATCTTTGTCAGAGGAAAAAAGGCTTTGGGATGAAGGTAGATCCTCATGGATAGGAATTCTTAGCAAACTTCAAGGAACAACAACCTCTGATTGATTACTCATAGATGATGTTTCGGTTACACTCCTCATGGGGAGTATTTAGGTATGCAAAGGGAGCTGCTAAAGCATTAATTTTTTTTCCTTCACCATTGATGTCAAAGGGGGAGAGAGAGAGGGGTATCATATAAAAATAGAGGTATTATGTGGAAACATAGAGAAGGTATGTGAAAACTGAAAAGTTTTGTGAATAGTTTTTGGGGGAGAAAATTGAAAAATTGGGAAGTGGTATTTTGATGGTTTCTGATGGTTTTCACATTGTGTTGTGATAGTGGAATTTGGATAATTGCCAGAATGGAATTTTGATGTTTGTTAGCATTTAGCTGCCTGGGTAATGAAAGTCTGTTGATCCAACATTTTGATCCAGTTTATCTTATTTTGTAAGATTTACTCAAAAGTTGATAATATTGATGAGGGCCACACTGCTCAAAACCCACAAAAATCACAATAGCAGATAACATAGAAGATGCGAGACAAAAATATGACCCACTTTCAATTATTTTCAGAAAATGAAATTACAGATTCAAAGCTTACACGCTATAGCTTCACGGGCTTGATTCATTACAACAATATTAACTCTGAAAAGAAAATATACTATTTGGAGCCACAATCTACACTATCAAGGCCACCTTCTACAACCCCCACTTAACCCTTTTTATTTTCCACAATAACCACCCAAGAATGTTCTAGAAAGTTCAAATTTCCCCTTTTTTTTTGGCACCAAAAGTCCCATTGTTTGATTTTTGGCCTAGGAAGAAGTTTTTATGAAATTCAGTTTTTTAAGGACCAACTTCATGGGGCCATAAATTTTGATCCAGGTGTTTGATTCACTATTATTGCATATCGTTGGAAAGCTCTCAATGAGTTCTACAACATGCAAACCCATTGTAGGTCAGTTGAACCACTTTTTGAGTTGTTTCAGGGCATCTAAAGTTTTATATCTGAATGTGAAGCTGCATTGGAGAAATTTCTTGGGATAGAAACTTTAATTTCTCCCAAACTGTGTAGGGTATTGAGGTGATTCTTTCGTGACTGGAATTTTTTTTTTGCTCTGCTCCTTTGGGTAAATTCTCATGTCTATACAAGCCCATTTAGGCCTACCTACTAAAAATAGTAAGTGCCTGTTTTTCACTGTTTTTGATGCTTGACAGTCTTATACCCCTTAAGCACCATCATGGGACTCAAAACAACTACAGAAAATAAATAATTTTTTTTTTGGGTGATGCAAAATTTCCCTACACCGCTAGATGCTCCTACATCAGACACCCAAGGTAATTTGAAAAGTGACCTTGTCACTTCTTAGGAGTTAGAGGGAAACCAAGATGGTTAACCTTAGGCTCAGATAACCATGATGAATCTTCAACAGGCATTCCTCTCCATTTCATCAAGTACTCTGCATATTGCCTGTTTCTTGTACTTCTACCCACATGGCTATCCAATATTTATTCTATCTCTTCCTTCTCTGAAGTAGGTGGTGGAATTTTCAATGGTTCATTTATCGGACCCTCCTCTATATCACCTTTATGATATTCTGTCAAATCAACAATGTTGAACACAAGAGAAATGTTTATTCCACTAGGAAACTCTACCTCATAAGCATTTCTTGAATCATGGTTCTTCAGGATCTTGAATGGTCCAAAATTCATCTTTAACTTGTATGTACCAACTATAAACCTTTCCTTTTGCAAATGAACCATGACTTCATCTCCTACCTAGAACTTCTTATACCTCTTTTTCTGATTTTCCTAAGCCTTATATTGTGAGTTCATCTTATTGATATGTTTCTTCACTTCTTCATGCAAATTCTTTAGGTGCTCAACAAAATCTTCAACCTCGGCACTACTCTTCTCCCCCTTATCCATCTTTCATAGTTTAGAAGTAGTTTCTTAGACTACTCCCATATACAATCTGGAATGGTGATTTACCAGTACTCCTATTGACAAAATTATTATAAAAAAATTATGTTTGTGGTATAATCAAATCCCATCCCTTAGTCTTATCTCCTACTAAGCATCTTAGCACGTTACCCAAAGTCCTATTCACCACCTCTGTTTGTCCATCAGTTTGTGGATGGTGTGAAGAACTGAATTTCAAATCTATCTTCAACTTCTTCTATAATGTCCTTTAGAAATAACCAACAAATTTGGTATCTCTGTCTGAAACTATACTCTTTGGTAGACCATGTAGTCTCACCACCTCTCTAAAAAACAACTCTGCAACATGAACAACATCACTGGTCTTATGACATGGAATGGAATGTGCAATCTTTGAAAATCTATCCACCACCACAAATATGGAATCATGCCCTCTTGGTGTCCTTAGCAATCTAAGAACAAAATCCATGCTAATATCCTCCCATGGCCTCTCAAGTATAGGTAATGGTTGATACAATCTAGTATTTTGACTTGTTCCTTTCACCATCTGACATAATTTGTAGCTTTGTACAAACTTCTTCACATCTTGTTGTAATTGTAGCCAATAATAATTCTCACTGACAAGAGCAATGGTCTTATCTTGACCAAAATGTCTAGCCAATCCTCCACTATGCTTCTCCTTGATTAGATTCTCTCTCATAGAACTCCTTGGAATGCACAATTGGATTCCCTTAAACAACATCCCATCTTGGATTAAGAAATCCAACCATCTCATCCTATCCAATGCAACAGGTTCCAAACAAGCCTTCCAAGCTTCTACAAAGTCTGGATCTTTCGGATACAAACTTTTGAGTTCATTGAACCCAACAACCTCTATATTCATCTCTATCAACAAATTTTTCCTTCTACTCAAGGAATTTGCAACTATGTTTGACCTTCCACTCCTGTGATTTAAAACAAAAGTATAACTCCACAAAAACTTAACCCATTTTGAGTTCCTTTGATTCAACTTTCCTTGACTATTGAGATACTACAAAGCCTGATGATTAGTATATAAAACAAATTCTTTTGGCAACAAATAGTGTCTCCATTTCTTCAAAGCTTGAACTATAGCATAAAAATCTTGATGATAGACAAAATATTTCTTCTTAGCATCATTTAACTTCTCACTAAAATAGGCAACAAGCTTACCTTCTTGACTCAAAACAACTCCTATGGCAGTGCCACTAGCATCACAATCTACCTGAAAGACCTTATTAAAATCTGAAAGTGCCAAAACAGGTTGTTCTATAACTTTTCTCTTCAACATATCAAAACTTTTGGCTACTTCGGTAGTCCACTTAAACTCTTTTCTATCCCCTCTCATTTCTTCAGTTAGAGGTGCACAAATACTACTAAAACTCTTAATAAACTTTCTATAAAAAATTGCTAGACCATGAACTTATCTTACCTCTATAACATTCCTCAGGGTAGGCCATTCAATGATAGCTTTCACTTTCTCTGGATCCATTTTAAGACCCTCTACTAAGATAACAAATCCTAAATACACCAACTCTCTATTCAAAAAACTACATTTCTTCAAATTAATCAACTTCTCCTCCCTTAGCTTCTCAAAAAAAATTCGGATATGCATCAGGTGCTCCTCCAATGTCTTATTGAAAATCAAAATATCACCCAAATAAATAATAACAAATTTTCCCAAAAATTCTTTTAATACCTCATTCATAAGCTGCATAAATGTGTTTAGTGCATTGGTTAGCCCAAAAGGCATGATTTACCACTCGTACAATCCCTCCTTGGTTTTAAAGGCTATCTTCCATTTATCTCCTTCTCTGATATAGATCTAGTGATATATGCTCTTCAAATCTATCTTTGTGAAGCACTCAACTCCACTCAAATAATCCATAATGTCATCCATTCTTGGCAAAGGGAAATCTATAATTGATGGTGATCTTGTTGATGACTCTAGAGTTTGTACACATCTGCTAGTCCCCATCCTTCTTTGGTGCTAGTACTGTAGGTATTGCACATGGACTCAAACTCTCCCTAATCAATCCTTTTCACAACAATTCTTGCACTTGTCTATTCAACTCTTCACTCTTTGTTGGAGTCATAAGATGAGTTGCCTTATTTGGAAAACTAGCTCCAAGAATCAGGTCCATCTGATGACTAATATTTCCTATTGGAGGCAAACCTTTAGGTACATTATTAGAAATAATAACTTGAATCTCATTCAACAAATCTGAAATCTCTATAGGTACCTCAGTAGTATCTTCTTTATCAACTCTAGGGATCAATGCAAAAAACATATGCTCATGCTTCATACCTTCTAGGAACTTTCTTCCATCAACCAAACAAATTCTTACATTACTACATACCTTTTCCTTTGCCTCTTTCAAGGGCTTCAACTTATGATGAACTCCATCCTTTTTAAAAGAATAGGTGTTGGAATGCCCATCATGTATTGCTCATCGATCAAAATGCCACGGTCAGCCTAACAACATATGAAAAACATCAATAGGCATAATATCACATAATACCTCATCATGGTAATTTCTTACTAGAAATTGTTCATTTACCAAGGCTTTATGGCCCTTCTGCAACCAAGCAATCCAGTATGGGTATGGATGCCTTCTTTTCTCCAACTGCAACTTACTAACCATTTCTTCTGAAACAAGGTTATCAATACTACCTCCATCAATAATAACATTGAAAACTTTACCTTCACACTTACATCTAGTGTGAAACAAATTCTTCCTTTGAGTTGGCTCATTCTCCTCATTTAGCAAGGATCTTCTAGTAACAAGAACCTCTCCTCTTTCTGCATCCTCAGAATGTGAAGACTCAACATCTTCATCAACATGTGCAACTCGTGCATTACCCTCAGGTCTTTTATTTGTCCTTCCTTGATGTTGAGTACACTCATAGGCTTTATGTCATTCTCCACTCTAGAAACAGGTTCCACGGAAGCATCCTCTTCCCAGTCCTCATCTAGATCTTCCCCTTCCTCTTTGGTCTCCATTATTCTAATCACGAGGATGGTAGGTGTTATCTCCTTTTTGGTTCAAGCTACTATTAGAGCCTTCACCCTTCTTTTGATCTTCATTTCAACCTCCATATGACTATCCACTGGTCTTACCTCCACAACCTCCACCTTATTGTTTTTTCTCAAACCTCTTGTTCAATCGTTATTCAACCTTTAGAGAAAAATGATAAGCATCCTTAGTGGTGGTCATTCTTACCAGTGCCAATTCTTCCTGTATGCTTTGCTTCAACCTGTTAATATAATGAGAAACTCTCTCTTTATTTTCCTTAGAATGTCCTGTTTGAATCAAGACCTTGTGAAATTCCTCTGTGTATTCTTTCACCCACCTTGTCCCTTGCCTCAATCTCTGCATCTTCTTGAGTATCTCCAATTTGTAATCGACTAGAATAAATTGTTTCTTCAATTTCGACACCATTATGTACCATCTGGAAATTTTATCTTTCCCTTATCTTCCTCTTTCTAACTGGACCTCTTTCCACCATATATTGGTGTGACCTTTCAATTTTTTCTTTACAAACCTGACTCTGTGAGGATCTTCAATCTCCTCAAACTCAAAAAATTCCTCCATGTCATTTTGATCCAATCAATCAATTCTTCAGGATTCATATTTCCACTAAAAGTTGAAACCTCCATTTTAGGTCTCTTCCCAATGCTTGAGATTGCTTGCAACAATCTTCTTTCTCTAGGATTGGATCTTGCTCTTGCTCTTCCATTTCCTCTTTTGTTTCATCTTCATTGTCATCTTTGTCTCATTGCACATCTCTTCTTCGAACCTCTTGTTGCAGGGTTTCTAATTTCCTTCTATGAGGCTTTGATTTCATCTTTAGGTGGATCTCTTCCTCCACCACCTCGGCCTCTACCTCTGCCATACTAGCCAAGTATTTGAGGCATCTTGAACTCAACCCACACTCGCAGGTCCTACTGCAATTGCCTCACGTTCGACGCTTTGTTACAGGCTCAATAACTCCTGCTCTAATACCACTTGATGAGGGCCACACCGCCCAAAACCCACATAAATCACAATAGCAAATAACATAGAAGATGCAAGACAAAAAAATGACCCACTTTCAATTATTTTTAGAAAATGAAAGTACAAATTCAAAGCTTACATGCTACAACCTAATGGGCTTGATTCATTACAACAAAATCAAATCTAAAAAGAAAATCTACTATTCGGAGCCACAGTCAGCCCTATCAAGGCCACCTTCTACAACCCCCACTTAACCCTTTTTATTTTCCACAATAACCACCCTAGAATGTTCTAGAAAGTTCAAATTTCCCCTTTTTGTTTTGGTGCCAAAAGTTCCACCATTTGATTTTTGGCCTAGGAAGAAATTTTTATGAAATTCACTTTTTCGAGGACCAACTTTGCAAGGCCATAACTTTTGATCTGGGTGTTCGATTCACTATTATTGCATATCATTGGAAAGCTCTTGATGAGCTATACAACATGCAAGCCCATTGTAGGTTGGTTCGACCACTTTCTGAGCTATTTCAAGGCCTCTTAATTTTTATATCTGAATTTAAAGTTACATTGGAGAAATTTTTGAGGACAAAAACTTTAATTTCTCCCAAACCATGCAGGGTATTGAGGCGATTCTTTCACAACCAGAAATGTTTTTGTGCTCTGGTCCTTGGGGTAAATTTTCACATCCATATGAGCCTATTTAGGCCTACTTACTAAAAATAGTAAGTGCCCATTTTTTGCTATTTGATGCCTGACAGTCTTATACCCCTTAAGTGTGATCATGTGAGTCAAAACAACTAAAGAAAATAAAGAAAACAATTTTTTTGGGTGATGCAGGATTTCCCTACACTGTTAGATGCTCCTGCATCAAATATGTTCTATCTTAACATTAGTTGCATCCACTAAAAAGGTTTCAGTTGACTAAGTTGTATGGTTGGAAAGGTACAATTACCAGTAGCTTGGGTAACAATGTCATGCTTATACATTAGTTCTGTACATCAGTTTTTTGGTCCAGATTCTATCTTAGAAGAAGATATCACTACAGGACTTTGTACACATATTTGAGACTACAAGATGCATTCTACATTGGAGTTTCATAATGATATATGAAGGCATTTCGAAGAAATAAATGGAAATATTTTGATCTAAAGACTACAGTGAGTTTCTATACAGTACACTGATGTGGGAGATTCCAAATTTTCTCATATTTGATTATCATACCGTGTAGTGTTGAAGGTAAGTAGTTTGATGTTGTCTAAGGAAGAATCTGTTTTGTTAACAAATTTTTGTGTTGCACACATGATGAATTACATATATATTTTAGAGTGTTGATCTAGCTTTGGCCAACCTAATTATGTACTAATATTGAGAAGTTTTAATATGTGCTACAAATGACAAAGGGATCTATCTTAGGTCCACACTAACTATGCGAAGATGAAGATGTTTTGACAATGCCAACAGAGTTGGTTTTTGATTTGAAAATAAGGTTTCTCTAATTAGGCCAACCTAATTAGTGAACATGGATGAATATGAATGTATGTATGTAAGATACTTCTGAAGAGAAGAGTGTGTAAGAGCAAGAGATACATGAAGACAAAGAAGAGAGTGTGTATGTGATGTATATGTGTAAAATTGTGTGGATGAGCAGATATGTGTGTTGTTTATGTTGGACTCAAGGAACACTGAGAGGGGGGGTGAATCAGTGTTCAACAATATTTAAAATTCAATTCAGATTATAAACCATCTACAACATTTAAACAGAAGTAAAGATGCAAGCACATGAAAGAAACAATCAGAACACCATAACACCATAACACCAAGAGTTTTATGTGGAAACCTTATTAGGGGAAAAAACCACGATGGAGATTAATCCACAATTTATACTCTATTAAAAGTATGAAAAAAAAGGGAATGCACATGCATTCAGACACATTGCCTAGAGCTCACTGCTCAAAATAAGGAAGACTCGCTGCCTTACAAAATTTTTGGATTACAACAAAAAGTTGAACTGAGAAGATAGCATCTAAAAATGCCTGGTATCAATTTTGGTGAAGCTCATGTATCAAATTCTGGACCTTCTGTCAGATTCTACACTTAGCTCTCCTCTGCCTTAATTCGCTTCACAAAATCCTCTTTTGCATAGGCAAAATCACTCAACTGATCTTCTAATATTTGCACACATTTTCTCTGCTTTATACACACACACATACAAAAAAATGAATTATCAATCTTATATATATATTTGCTATCAAGATTTCAATCACTCCAAGTCAGCTTTAGCAAAATAAGAAATATTCCTAATGGTCGGCTCAAATCATAAATCATATTTAATGCACACCCATAAAAGTCAGCCAAACTATAGTAAGGACCCAAAAAAAATGTCTGACACAAGAAACAATTAAACAATTACTCCTTATACATCCGCGACATGATACATTCACCAAATCGGCCACCAAGAACAAATAAATAAAAAATCATCCTGCCGGATCTCCTAACTCGTACACTGATTAATGCAATGTCACAAAACTTATCAATAGGATAACATATATGCTCAACAATCTACCCCGGGGATCCAAAAATCTATAGGATGATCCAGAGAAGCATACAAATTGACATTCTAACTAGATACCCTGTTCTTCATTCTTTTTGCTGGTAATACTCTATTTACTACTTTGTTTGCCAGTATGAGAAAATTCTGATTTGTGGACCAGAATAATGACTTTAGTTTCCATTAATGACAAAACTAGAAGCCATATGCCAACAATCTCCCCCTTTGGCATTGATGGAAACACTTAGTGAAAAAAGACTAAGTGTTGAAACTAGAGATACACTGCAAAAAACTTTCTTTCAAAACACTACTCGCCCTTTGAATGTCAAGGCATTTTTGACTGCACTCTCTCCCCCTTTGACATCGATGAAAAACATATTTGGGTCTCCCTTCTTGCTAATTCAAAAATTTGATCAAAATTTGAAGAATTACAACTACTGCACAATTAGAAAATTATTTTATACTTATCTTCATTTCTGAAAGAAATTTCTTCCAAGCTTCTACTGCAATCCCAGTAATTAAGATCAAGATGTTATTTTTTGATGCCCGGTTGATGATCTGGATGAGAGATTCCATAATTGTAATCGCTTCTTCTAACTTTTCTCCTTTCCTCAGAACCTCAATTAGTTGCTCCAATCTGCATTCAGTTAAATCCTTTACTTTCCAAAAAGTGTCCACAAGGGTGTTTCTAGAAAAGTGAACTTTTGCATTCTCAGACTATAACTCATGAATCCTTTTCTTGACTACACCATTTTAGTCCTGAAACATGTAATTTTGACCAAGTTTTTTTAGCTTACTTTCAATCCGCTCTAGCTTATCTTTATATTTCCCAACTACATGAGGTGAGTGAATACAATAGTTGTAGATTTTATTTGTTGAGTTAATGCATTGCCTCAACACAATCGTTTTCCCTTTTAGCTTGGTAAGAGATAGCCTAAATTGCTCCTTCAAATGTAGAATTATTTCTTCCTCTTTCTTATCCTGAGACTCAAAATCCATAGCTTCTCTAATACATTCAATCATCTCTTTAGGTAACACATTCTGCAAACATTCCAATTCAATGTTATTGTGCTCAAAATAATTGCCTAGAGTGCTCTCAATTAGGTCCTCCTCATATGAGGGACTATCTAACCAAATATCAAAAATCTTCTACATTCCATCTTTCTCCTAATCATTCTGCAATATCTATGTTTTGAATAAAGCACCTTCTTCTTTGCTTCCTTCTGCTATTATCACATCTAGTTCAACTGATTCCGATTCATCCCTTGGAGTTTACTCATCAGAATCTTCATTTGGTATATCCACAATTGCCTGTTCTTTACCTTTTTCTTTAAATTTTGCAGACATTTGTGTCAGAGGAGTGTCATTAGCAAACTCTAGTGCTCTTTTTTGCTTCCTCTCCATCTCACTGGAAGATGATCCAACTTCAAGTGCTTTTATCAGAATGGAAATGCTAGTTTCTCCAAACTTTCCTAGCAACTCTTTGAAGAAATTTGCATACTCTTGCTCACAATTTTCCAGAGTATTAGAATGTTCAAAAATTTTCTTACAAACCGGTTCATTCTCCTTCCATACCACATTATTGATTCAAGGTAGACAATTCAGAAAATACATCATGATACATATGACCAAAGTACCAAACCTGAAGGGGTAGTCTACATCCTTTGTTAGTTGCACATTTTCCATCAATTGATCTTTTAGCAAACTGCACATGTCAAAGTATTGATCCTCCATTATCATTTTATGAGAAATGAAAATTGCGCCTGCTGAGGTTGTGCCTTCCCTATTTCTGCAGAAAATTTTGAATGAAATTCCATGTGCAATGTATCTTGTTATCGGATCTTTGATTTTTGAAATTACCAATGCCCTTTGATCTCTTGTTACTCCAGTTAGGGTTTTGACTTCCTTCTTCCGAATTGACTTCCTTTTTAGAATATCCCCAACATTACATAATCCAATTAAATTTCTAATCACTTCCTTCAAAATGAGATAGGATTTATCCAAGGTTAGAATGTCCTCATCCAATCTATTCAAGATAAACCTAACAACTTCCACATTGACAAAATAAGGAAACTCATTCCAAATGTCCAAACTTCTATGTTTCACACCTTTAAGCCACTTCAATTCATCGACCAACAACATATTTCTCACATCCCTGATCTTTCTATTGCTATATTCATCCAAATTCATAGTTACTTTGATTTGCTTCATTTTTCTTTCCGTACCAAACAATTTTTTCTACCGAGCACAAAATTAGAAATCCTACAAGCAACTAAAAATACCTGATGAATTCACCGCTGAATTGACTTGACTCCTTCAAAAAATTTCTACAAAAGGTTCTCCTTCTGTTCTTCTTCAACACAAGATGACAAATGAGGGTTCCAAATACCCTTTTATAACTCATGCACCTAACCTTTTTATTGCATTAAAAGTTTTTCCCTAGGAGTTCTAGTTACTCTATTTTCTTAAACAGGAAGAGAAGAATCCTTTTGCGGACCTTCTAGATCACAAATTTCAGCACAACTAATTACAAATACATTTGTAGACTAATAGCACAACTACTAAAAATTACCTGCATTCCAGTGCTGACTATTGATAGGGGGACAAAGGATTTTTCTTGAAAAACTCCCCCTAGGCCAATGGCCTAAAATCAATTTTCGGAGGAATTACTAGAGCCTTCTTCCAATGTGGGATTATTTTCTTCATCAGATTCACTCTTCTTCACCCATGTTTTCTTCATTTGATCTCTTATTTCTTCCACAATCACTTTCCCTTTTCCTTTATCATCTTTCTGTGAAATTCTTCGTTCATATACCAAACCTCTTCTATCCATGTTTCTATTTCTATAAAATATTGGAATGTGACCAAATTTGTTATAGTTGTAGCACACATGATTTCTTTGTATTGACCATTTATTCCATTGATTTCCCTTTGATCTGCATTGATTAGCAACATGCCCAAATCTTCCATAGGTATAAAATTTAACAAACATCCTTCTGCATTCAATTGACTTATGACCAAACTTATTGCAACTAAAACATTGACTAGGAAATGATGGACTGCTTGAATTTATTTTACTTCTACACTGAGAAGCCATATGACCAAATTTATTACAAGAAAACAATAACCATTAAAATTCTGAGCATTAGGTTGTCTTAACGGATATCTTCTTCCTTTTTTTCATCTGATTTCTTTGTCTAGAATCCATGTGTTTAGATCTAGAGCTTTCTCCTTTCTCATAGCCAAGACCTCACTTATCATTTGCATCCTTTTGTCATTTAGTCAGCTTATCAAGCTTAGAAAAACTAATCCTAAACTTCTCCTTGTATTCATTTGTAGTAGTGAGTTCATCTCTGAGAATAACTATTTGTCTTTCAAGCTCTTGTTCATTATTTCTGGATTGTTGTAGTTCAATCTCCAGCTGAATGAATCCACTATTTACTCTGTTGCATTCCTTATATTTTTCTTTTAAGGAATGGACCAGATTCTCCTCATTATTCTTCCTTTCTTCAATCTCCTTAGTTAGCTTCATTGCCACATATTCCATCTCAAGCTTTAGAATAGCATTATTCCTAGCAAGTTTTTCACATTCTTCAATTATTTCTTTTAGGGTCTAATTTAGGTGGACATCTTCCAAGCTTTTTTTTTCTTTCTATTCCTTCCTCTTTTCTCTTCACTCATTGATTTTTCCCTTCAATGATTGAATGAATTTTTTAGCATCTTGAAGATTTTCTTTTAATTCCATGACTTCTTCTTTAGACTATTCAAGATCGTCAAGTGCTACCATAAGCTGTTGTTGAAGACTACCAGAGTCCATTGAAATGCAAGATCCACCTGAATCTGTTAGACTTCTGCAAAGGAACCTTGCTCTGATACCAATTGTTGGACTCAAGGAACACTGAGAGGGGGGGTGAATTAGTGTTCAACAATATTTAAACTTCAATTCAGATTATAAACCATCTACAACATTTAAACAAAAGTAAAGATGCAAGCACATGAAAGAAACAATTAAAACACCATAACACCAATATTTTTATGTGGAAACCTTGTTAGGGGAAAAAACCACGGTGGGGATTAATCCACAATTTATACTCTATGAAAAGTATGAAGAAAAAGGGAATGCACGTGCATTTAGCCACACTGCCTAGAGCTCACTGCTCAAAATAAGGAAGGCTCACTGCCATACAAAATGTTTGGATTATGACAAAAAGTTGAACTGAGAAGATAGCATCTACAAATGCCTGGTATCAGTTCCTATGAAGCTCATGTTTGAAATTTTGGAGCTTCTGTCAGACTCTGCACTTAACTCTCCTCTGCCTTAATTCACTTCACAAAATCCTCTTCTACAGAGGAAAAATTCACTCAGCTGATCTTCTAATATTCACACACACATCTTCTTTTCTCTATACACACACACATACATCAAAATGAATTACCGATCTTATATATATCCGCTATCAAGATTTCAATCACTCCAAGTCAGCTTCATCAAAATTTGAAATATTCTCCAATGGTCGGCTCAAATCATAAATCATATTTAATGCACACCCATCAAAGTCAGCCAAACTATAGTAAGGACCCAAAACAAAATGTCCAACAAAAGAAACAATTAAACAATTACTCTTTATACATCCGCGACATGCTACATTGACCAAGTTGGCCACCAAGAACAAATAAACAAAAAATCATCCTGTTGGATCTCCTAACTTGTACACTAATTAATGCAATGTCACAAAACTTATCAATAGGATAACATATATGCTCAACAATCTATCCCGGGGATCCACAACTCAAAAGGATGATCCAGTGTGGCATACAGATCGACATACTAACTCTATACCCTATTCTTCATTCTTTTTGCTGGTAATACTCTGTTTACTACTTTGTCTGCTAGTATGAGAAAATTTTGATCTACAAACCAGAACAATGACTTCAGTTGCCATCAATGACAACACTAGAAGCCATATGCCAACAATTTATGTATTGTGCTTCATTAGAACTAAAGACCAACACAAGAAAGGTTCATTATTTCTTAGTTCATCACTTGGTAGTGAGGCATTCACTATTTTGTAAATTACTTCAAGTTGTGAGCCTTTAAGGATAGTGTGTCCTAGCAGTGAGCCATTGTAATATTCTATATCTAGATATATTATATTGTGAGCTAACCCTCACTATGATTTTTCCCATTTTGGGTTTTTTTCAAATAAAAATACTAGTGTTCATGTGTGTTGATGCATTGTATTGATTCCATGTTTTCTCTTGTTGTTTCAGTTAGAACTATGATATTGTTTAGATGGATTTTATGTGAATGTTTTTTATGGAATATTGATTCAACCCCCCTCTTAGTATTTTGGTTGTTTGAAAAAAAATCTCTTTTGGGAATTTCTTCTTATTTCTTTGCAGAAGCACAATCTGGCTTGTAGATTGGAACACAACATCTACGATGATACCTGCACATGATATCCAAGTCTCAAGGGAAATGGATTCAGTATCAAAAAGATATTGCTATCAAAAGATGTTTGTGTTGGGATATTGGCACCTACTTCAATAGGCATGATAAATAAGACACCTCTAGATCATGTGGCATTGATTATAATGTTTTAGGAAGATGGAAGGGGCCATGGAAACCTGTGGATAGGTTCATAGGGTGGCACACTAATTCCAAAAGAGTATACGTTGGCCTTAAGGTCGACCTAGTGTGGCATGTGATATTCAAATTCTAGGCTTTGACACCATTTTGGCTCAAGGCTAACCTATTCCTTGAGGGAAATTGTTAGCATATAAATATAGGGAGTCAATTCTTGTAATGACATTAGATTATTATGCCATTCTTCTATATTTCAAGACACTTATGTTCTAATTCCTTCTATGGATGAAAAAATATAGGAGTTTGTGACTATTAGATGAAAAATAAATGATCACTAGGATCGAAGAATGAAAACCCTATAGTTCTTGAGGAAATTCTCATTCAGGGATTGTATCTGAGCTTTAAGGAATCTGTAAGGAAATATAAATATAATGTTGTTGATTTGTAGTAGCATTGTAAATCATTCTAGATTAGTATGAGTGTGTTGTATTTTATATATCATATATGCGGATGAAATTATGGTGTCTATTAATATATCAAAGTGATCTTTTTGTTCATGTATTGTTGTTCATTGAATGAAATTTGCAAAATTAGTCTTTATGTTAATTTTTTTTGTTGGGGATATTACAGTGGTATCAGAGAATGATTCTGCTAGCCTGTAGGGTTTTCTTAATGATTGATATTAAGAAAAAGGGACAATAGGCACCAAAGGAGAGAGATGTAGAAATTTGATCAAGAAGGAAATTCAAACTTAGAGAAAAGGAAGATATCAGAAAATCAAGAAATATTTAAGGAAATAATTGTAGAAATTCATGATACTACAAGAGAGTTAAGGTATATAATTACAACCCTAGTAGAGACAAGAGATGTATTAAAAGTTTTAATAGACAAGATGTTAGGTAGAAATTCAAATCACAATAGTCAGAAGGGTGAGACCTCATCAAATAATGGTGGAAGAAATGATACAGTAAATAATATTCCATCAAGAACACCAAGGAACATATTCTTGCCATAAATCAAACTAGAGAGGAGTGAACCTATGAACACAAGTGCCTATAATCTATAAACTATTCATAGATGGCATGGTGAGTACTAATCCTTACTATAAGAAATTAAATTAGAGATTTCTTATGTAGACTAAATAGAATTTGCAAGGAAGAGTGGGCCACAAAAGAAAAAGGTTATTAAGAAGCAAGGATCTGAAGCATAAGTTGGGGAAACTTACCACAACATGTTTTGATGGGAGTAATAAGATCTCAGCTAGAGTATGGTTACAAAATATGGAAACTTATTTCTTACTCAATCATATGATAGAGAAAGTAGTGGTTCAATTTTCCACTTTGCATCTCGAAGGGGAAGCCTATGAATGGTGGTTTCATGACCATACTACCTAAGGCCATGACCAAATACACAGATTTGATAAATTAAAAAAGAGAATTCTTGATAGGTTTGAGTTGAAGGATGAAGAAGAATGTTTCATCAAGCTGGCCATGATCAAACAACATCACTTAGTAGATGATTATATAATGGAGTTTCAAAAATTGGTGGCGATGGTCCTCGAGTTATCAAAAAAGAGGATTGTGCATCTCTTCATTATCAGTCTCACTAAACCTCTTAGGGGGTTTGTGAAATAATTTATACCAATCTCTTTACAAGGGGCTACTGAAAAGGTCTCTAACCCTTGAGCCATCCACTTCAAGGAACTTGTTCTCACACCCACCTAAACCTAGTACATGGAACCATAAGGGAAACTTTCAAAAAAAACCACCAAATGTTCTAGTACCGACACCTAAATATGCAACTCATAATATGGTAAGGAAGGTGGATGAAGAGACTAAGAATGAGATCTAGAGGAAGAAACTTTGTTTATCCTATAGAGAGCCATATGTTTTGGGACATAAATGTCTTGGTAAAGGGAAAATTCACTATATAGAAGTCCTTTTTGAGAAAGAATCAAAATTAGATGGGTCTAAAGAGTAATGATTTGAAAGGCATACTTTGAGGGAAGGAAGATAAGGAGAAGGAAAATGGAAGTACTCTAGCATGTCTATCTAGCACACATAGATACCACTCTTTCAAGGTCTGGGGAGCCATTTCCAGAAAAAAGAGTGAATGTTTTGATTGGTGGAGGAGCTATCCACATTGGTGGAGGAGCTATACACAACTTTATTGATGAGGGACTTGTGAGGGAAGAAGGCTAGATGTAGATAATTTTGCAAGATTTACTATCATTGTGGCAGATGGGTATAACGTACCTTGCAAGAAAAAAGTTTGGAATTTGGACATAATATTTAGAGATCATAAGGTTTGTGACACTTTTATGTTATTGGTTTGGGTGAAATTGATGTAATTTTGGGTGTGCAATGGATACATTCATTGGGTGAGTATACCACAAACTACTAAATGATCAAACTCAAGTTCAAAACCAATGGGAAGGATGTGGTTCTAAAGGGAATGGCTAATGGAGGCCCACAAGTAGTATCTGTGAGGAGAATGGAGAGGATCTTTTGAAAGAACTAAGTTGCTTGGATTGCTAGCTGTTTGGTGATTTCAAAAGAATCTTCTAAAGGTAAGAATGGTAAAGTTCATATTGATATACAAAAGATTTTGGATAAGCATAGTTTGGTTTTCAGTGACATACCTCCTAAATTACCATTATATAGAGGCTTCCATCATATCATAGAAATTGAACTAGAATCAAAGCCAATTATGACCACTCCTTATTTCTATGCTCAGATGAATAATGAGGAGATAGAGAAAGCAATAAAGGATTTTTTTGATATGGGCTACATTAGACCAAGCTCTAGTCCTTTCATATCTTCTATGGTGTTGGTAAAGAAGAAGGATGTCACTTTGCAGATTGGCATAGACTATCGAGCATTGAACAAGAAGACCATTAAGAATCAATACCCTATACCATAGATAGATGAGGTGATTGATGAGCTGCATGGTGCGGTGTACTTCTCAAAGATTGATTTGAGGCCCAAATACCACCAGTTCTACATGAGGGAATAATATGTATAGAAGACTACTTTCCAGTGTCACTATGGGTATTTTGAGTTTTTGGTTATGCCCTTTGGTCTCACTAATGCTCTAAAAGTTTTCCAATCATGCATGAATCATGTTTTTGGTGAGCACTTGAGGATGTTTGTGTTGGTTTTCTTTGATGATATTTTAATCTATAACAGAACATGGGAAGCACATTTAAGTCATTTGGGTATGGTTTTGGGGATTATAGAACAATAGTCTCTCTTTGCAAAGATGTCCAATCATGAGTTTGAGTCAAAAGAGATATTGTATTTGGGACATTTCATAAGTGCTAAAGGAGTTTAGGCTGATTAGTAAATCCATTCTAGATTGGCCACCTCCTACAAACTTGTCTCGGCTAAGAGGTTTCTTTGGAATGTGTAGCTATTATCAGAGGTTTATAAGAGTATTTTATGTCTACGACACCTCTACCAATCTGACTAAAGTAGGAGCCTTTGAATGGACAAAAGAGGCACAAGGGGCATTTGAGAAGCTAAAATAGGTAATGAGCTCTTGTTCAATTCTTGCAATTCCTAACTTCTCACTTCCATTTGTTGTAGAATGTGATGCTTTTGATGAAGGGATTGGAGCGATACTTTCTTAGAAGGGACACCCCATATCTTTTGAAAGTAAGAAGTTGAGGGTACATGAAAGAGTATATTCCATATATGATAAAGAGATGCTAGCCATAATGCATGCCTTAGAAAAGTTCCAACAATACCTAGTGTGAAAAATATTTATTGTCAAATCAAATCACAATGACTTGAAGGACTTCTCAAGTCAAGAAAATTTGAATGATAGGTAGTAGAAATGGGTAAGTAAATTTCAAGCATATGATTTTGATATTGAATATGTCAAAGGAAAAATAATATTGTGGCAGATGCACTCTCTAGGAGACCTACTCTATGTCATATATCCATCACATCAATAGATTGGAAGGAGTCAGTTATGGAGGAATATTCCAAGGATCCTTTTTCTATTGAAATTCTGGATGGAGCAGAGAAGAATGACATGTATATGTCATTAGAATGCTTGATTCTATTAAAGAATAGTGTTCTTGGTTCTTGGATCCAAGGTGAAAAAGAAGATACTTGACACTTATCATGATGCACTTATGGTAGGACATCTTAGGTTCTACAAAAATTATCGACAGTTCAAGGGAATCTTCTCTTGGAAGGGCCTTAAGGAGGATGTCCTCACATATATTTAGGAATGCATCACATGTCAACAAAGCAAAGGGGAGCAAGAATTTTTCAGCTGGACTATTATAGCCTCTTCCCATTCCATAACACATATGGGAAAGCATTTCCATGGATTTCATTATCGGATGGCCCAAAGTGCAAGGGAAAAAGACAACATTTATGTTGTAGTTGAAAAATTAGCTAAATATGCTCATTTCTTTTCCATCTCTAGTGAATACAAGGCTCCTCAAGTTGCAGATCTATTCTTCAAATAATTTTTCCGGTTGCATGGGCTACTCAAGAACATTTTCAGCAATAGAGACAACTCGTTCTTTAGTACATTTTAGGAGTTACTCCATATGATAGGAACAAAGATCACCCTTAGTACAAGCTATCCTCCACAAATTGGTGAGTAAACTAAAATTGTAACATAAGTGGTTAGAAGGCTACTTGAGAAATTATGCCACCAGTCAATAGGTGGCCTAGATCAAATGGCTACACTTGGGAGAGTATTGCTATAACACAACTCATCACATGTCCATTGGAATGTCTCCATTCAAAGCACTCTATGGATATGATGTATTAACCTTTGCAAAGTTAGTCCTCAAGAAATAGAGATCTTGTAGTAAGAAATTTGGTAATTTAAAGTCAAGATATTTTGAGAACTCTTAAGGATCATTTGCATGTTGCCCAAAATTAGAAAAATATGTATGGAAATAGGAAACATTGTTACATTGGTGGTTGTAGTTGCACCAAAAGATCGACTTGTTAATGTCTGATACAACCACCAGACTTATACAAGATTCATGGGAGGTGGTTAAACCATGGCACGAACCCAAGCGCCGCATTGCACCAAGGAGATCAAGAGAAACACCATCTTGCAACAATCCACCCCAACACAAGCAAGGGGTTCAAACCCATGACCTTGGCTATGATACCAATTGTTACATTGGTGGTTGTCGTTGCACCAAAATATCAACTTGTTAATTCTTGATACAACAACTAGATTTATACAAGATCCATGGGAGGTGAATAAACCATGTCACAAACCCAAGTGCCATGCTACACCAAGGAGACCAAGGGACATAACATTTTGTAACAAAAACATTGAGAGATCATTTGAAGTGGGAGATATGGTATTTCTCATATTGTAATCTTCCATCAAGAAAAATGGATAAAAAAAGCTCAAGCCTAAGATCTATGGGCCATATAAGCTAAATACGAAGGTTGGAGAAGTTGCATATGAGGTGGAGCTTCTTGTGGATAGTAGAATCCACAATGTGTTCCATGTTTCATGTCTAAAGAGGGCTTTGAGAATGCATATTACTCCTATTGTTGAGTTATCACCACTAGATGATGAGGGAAAACTCTTGCTTATTCTGGAAGCTATGATTGATACTAGGGTAAAAAATATAAGGAATTAGAATATAACAGAGCATCTCATCCATTGGAATAATTTTCCAATTGAAGATGCTACATAGGAAGGTCTTGAAATTATACATCCAAATTTACATTGCTTGAGGACAAACAATTTTGGGAAGGGAGGATTTGTCATGTCCCCTTTTGAGAAATCAATTGAAGGAAAAAAATTGGGAATCCTACCACATTTCATCATAGAAAATCCTCCCAACTTGTAATTTGGAATATAACATCTATAATAACACCTACACATGATATCCAGAGCCCATGGAAAACGGATCATATATTGGAAAGATATAGCCATTAGATCACCAATCCATGCTTGATGTACCAGAGTAGAATCTCTTTCAGGAATTCCTCCACATTCCTCTGTATCTAAGCACATTCTAGCTTGTTATTTGGAGCATAGCATCTATGATGACATGTGAACATCATATCAAAATATCAAAGGAAATGGATCTAGTACCAGAAAGATATTTCTATCAAAAGAAAAGTGTGTCAAGAAATAAGCACCTACTTTAGTAGGCATAATGGATAAGGCATGTCTAGATCATGTAGCAGCAGGTACAAAATTTTAGGAAGATGGAAGGGGCCATGGAATCCTATGAATAGGTCTACAAGGTGGCATGCTAATTCCAAAATATTCTACTTTGGCCTTAAGGCCGACCTAATGTGGCATGCAAAATTCAAATTATGGGCTTTGTTGCCATTTGGATCAAGGACGACCTATTCCTTGAGGGAAATTATTGGCATAAAATTATAGGGAGTCAATTATTTTAATCGAATCTAATTATTATGTCATTCTTATATAATTTGGGACACTTGTGTTCTAATTCATTTTTTGGTTGAAAACCCATAAGATTTTGTGATCATTAGACGAAAACCCTACAATTAGTAGGATCAAAAGATGAAACCCATTTGGTTCTTGAGGGAATTCTCATTCAAGGATTGCATTTGAGCTTCAAGGAATTTGTAAGGAAAGATAATAATGATGTTGTTGATTTGTGGTAGCATTGTATATAATTCTAGATTAGTATGAGTGTGTTGCATTTGATATATATCATCTACGTGGATGAAATTTTGGTGTCTATCAATATATCAAAGTGATATTTGTTGTCTATCATTTGCAAAATTAGTCTTTATTTTAGGGACATTACATAGATTGTTGAACATATGTTGTCACTGATGTCAAAAATGTTATGTCAAGGAGTATTGTTCTTGATGTCAAAAGCTTTTCATTGTATTAAAGGTGTAATGTCAGGATTTTAGTGAGAATTAAATGTAATTGTACTCTAATATCAGAGAATTTTGAGAACAATGAAGAATAATGTTCTAGTTTGCTTGCAATATCATGTTTGTTTCTATTCTGTTGATAAAAGTAATCTAAAATTTTGATCCGCAATGATGGAGGTTAGTTACTTAGGAAGAGATAATTGTTTACCAACATGAATAGTTTGTTTTTACTTCTTGGGTGCAAGTTTTGGTCTACATTTTGAAAGGAGAGTACACCTACACTCAATCTATATTATTTTAGAGTTTCAAAAATTTATGTACAACAAGAAAAAAGTTTGAAGTGTCAAAAGGGTCACTATGCTAGTTATTTAACGTGTTGATTTTTTGAAATTGTGTAGCAATGACTTGTAGCATGTGACCTCTAGAGCTAGCATGTGAAAGTGAAATAGGTCTTGGATAAGATCTTTCAAGGAAGGACACAACATTATATTCTTTTAGTAGAAAAAACTTTGATTTAGGACAACCCATTACACATTTCATGTAAATTTGAATTGAGGTCTACCTTAGCCAACCTGGTTAATTGCAGATGGTGTTAAGGGACTCTTGACTGACATTCGAGAAAGTGTAAATATAAGTGATGTAACGGGAGTTGCATCTCACTCATTATGTGCCATCATTAGAAGATCATAAGTTGAGTGAGAGAGGGTATGGTTTGTTTTTAGATAAGTGTAAGCTATGCAATCAATATTGAAGTTTTGCAAGTGTTATCTTTATAATTTGATAGTATTGGTGATTAGATCTTTGTATTGGGGATTGGTGTCTCCAATAGGTTGGTGCCTACATTTATACAACAAGGCATTGGTGTCTTTGGTATTTTGGAACCTACTTCATGATTGTAACTTATTCATTATTTCTGTAAGGTTGGATTTGAATAGTAACTCCAAGCAACTCTTCTCACCACGGTTTTTCCTATTCCAGGTTTCCATGTATATCTAGTGTTCATTGTGTGAATGGTCACATATGTATTTATAGTAGTTGTGTTGATTCATGTGTGGAGATACATGTTGAATTAAAGATTTTTAAATAGATTTTATATATTGATTCACGCCCCTCTCAAAATATTGTGTGCCCTTCAACTTCATCAAGTAAATTTTTAGAAAAATCCAACTCCACAATAATAAAAGTATAAGAGGTATGAGTAAAGTTTGTAGAAGTTGGTTCCACCTTCAAAAATCAACCCAAAGCATTACCAATGGCCTCATAGGCCAATTTATCCAAAATTGTAAGGTTAAATAATGCAATCTCACCCAAATAATCATTATATCAATATATTATTTTAAGAGGTTGAAATAAGGAAACCAAGGATGAATCAAGAGAGGATACACATCCCACACCCAATCACCTATACTAACACAAGTGAGAAAATCTTACACATGTAGTGGTACCCTTGAATGCTTTAGTTACATTTAAAATAGAATGGTGGAAGGAATTCCCAATTTTTTTATTTTATTTTTATCATTGCATCTACAAAAGAGACATGAGAAGAGAGCATAGAATCAACCATAGGAACCATCAAATGCTCCACTAGCACATTAGAAGGAGAAAAAACACCAATACAAAGAGGGGATCAAACAAAAGAGTATTGATCAAGATTCATAACCCCAATATTGGAAGTAGGCACCGTACTAATAGAAGAAGCCACTTGTGATGGAACCATAGGTGAATTCCCAATAGATGGTGACACCCCATCACTAGATACCCACAAAAAAGCCACATGCATATACCTAGAAGTCCTTAGAATATTTTTCTTAGGATTTTCCGTAGGAACCACAATCTACACCAATGAAGCATAAAAAACCCCCACTAAACATGGTATGATGCCCAAGTGCAAGGAAATAATGATCTCTAGCTGCAAATGAAGCATGATCCTTAGGAGCAAGCATAAGCCTAAGATTAGAAATAACTCTAGGTGTAGGTGTAGAAAGATCAACAATCATATTGTAGATTCTAGGACTTATAGGAAGAAATAGGAAAATCCTTTTCTAAAAAATAGAGAGGTGGGAGAGAGTGAGCAAGAGGATATCATAACACTCTCTAATTTAAAATCAAGGTATTGTTGCCTAACATGTACTTAGGACCATGATTTTAATATGAAAAATAATCCTATAATATATTTTATATTTTTCCAATGGCTATCATGGGGGTATTGATAAAAATCATGATACAATATTCACAATAAAATAAACATCATGATTTGTATGAATCAAGTGTAAAGTTCTTCCCACCAGTTCTACATATAGAATTTACTATCAATTATAGGAGAAGAAAATTTGGTAGAAAGATTGACTCTTCATTGAAAATAAGTCAATATAGACATACAATTTTCTATGTGAATAATCATAGAATTTCATGAGCATATTTGGATTAATTAATAAAAATACCATTCTCAAACTATGAAATTTGTAGATTAAGTATAAAAAACCTAAAATAATCATCTCAAAAGACTTCATTTATTTTAGATAATTAATCTAATTGGTAGAATCTTGTTCATCAACATAGAAGAGAAATTTAAATAGCATTTTCCTATCTACTTTCTTATTGTAGAATCTAGGGTTAAAGGAACTCTATTTACACCTAAAATTGATGAGAAAAATGTTGATCATTTCATAGGAAGATTGAGGATCTTATTTTAATTCACACCGGAGAAAAGAAAAGATTGAAGGTAATTAATATAGAAGTTAATATAATACACACACAATACCTTCACCTGAAACCCTTCCTTCTCCTCAGATAGAGTTGAAGTAGAGTGCACCCTAGATCCACTTGATTTTTTCTTTTGATTTTTTTATGGAAGGAATGTGGTTAATTATACAAGTAACCTGGTGACATGATTAAGATGATAATATATCAAATGGATAACTATGGATATGATGATGGAAGATTAATGAGGCTATGAAAGAAATAGATAGAAAACATAATAGCATAATAATAGGATAAGGATAGATGCTCAAATGAGATGAGAGGCCTCTCACTTATATAATTTACATGAGATAAATCAAGGACCAAGGTGCATTGGTTGATGGATGGCTAGGATTGATTGAAGATTAGGGTTTGGATTAAAGTTGTCATGTGACAAGTGTCACATGAGGGATAAGGTCTAGGTTTAGAATTAGGATTAGGACAACATCATTATGGT
Source organism: Sequoia sempervirens (assembly GCA_007258455.2). NCBI lineage: Eukaryota > Viridiplantae > Streptophyta > Pinopsida > Cupressales > Cupressaceae > Sequoia > Sequoia sempervirens. Next base: position 707,604,502 of record VDFB02000003.1, on the reverse strand, counting down.
AATGGATAGTATTAAGAGTTGTGATATGAAATAAATGGATGAGATAGAAAGTTTAACTTTTGGGAAGTGTCTAGGTTCAATGAATCTTGACAAGGTCTTAGTTTTCAACATGTGAGTGGGACACTTGTAACACGATGAAAAGTTTAGATTGTGATACATGTGAGTGAATCTAATGTGAGTGATAAATTATAATTAAATATTAGATAATTAGAGGAAAAGGTAATGTGGATAAACTAGACTAAATCAATTAATTAATTAATTAGGAGTTAATTAATTGGTTTAGTTGAAGGATTTGTTGATAAGGGTAATGGATAAAATAATTAATTAAAAATGATCATTTATTTAATTAATTAGCTAGAAAAAGGTGGGATAAAGGTGATAGGATAAATTAATCAATTAAATGAATATTACTTATTTAATTAATGGCTTAAGATAGGATAATATTAGGTGTGGTTGGATAAGGTCAGATTTTAGGTGTCTACATAGACAATTAATTTTTTATTTATATATGTAGCTAGATTTATCACTATCGATAGACCCTAGATGTTGGGACATGTTGATTTCTAGACCTAAAAGTATACATGCATAAATGCACTTTTGATAAATCTATTTGATGAATTTCCAATTCCTATGTTGTAGCCAAGGAGAGTATAATATTGATGGAATTTCTCTTAGCTAGTAGATTAAATTTTTAATGATACTAAACACCTTCAACCTATGAAAAATATTTTGTTATTTTGCACCTATCAATGGACCCATCTCATAAATATTTAATTTGGTACACCTACTTGCACCTTAATAAATTTTATTCCTTTTAAAAGTGGAACTAAGTCCCGGGTGTTATTATTATTTAAAGAAATAATTTCTTTTTGTATTGTTTCTCATCATTCATGATGCTTAGAGGCTTGATGACGAGTCTCATGATCTTATGTTATTACCAATTAGGAAAAGTGTGTAAGACTATAATAATGCTACAATCTTATTATACTTGGTTCACTAGGATCCCCTACAAATGAATAATCTTCTTACGTTCTATGTGGGCCCATTTAGGTTGAAGTTACAGTGGTTGAGTTAGCGTACTCCTTTTTGGAACTAGTGGTGAAGGCGATTTTTCTCCCCCTATGCCTCATCATCTAAACAATAGTAAATCCAAATATAGTTATGTAAAATACCATTTTATTCACACGGAAGATCTAAATTTCTATGTAGATTGGTAGAAACCAATGGAGGAAGAGGAAATAATAGCTCACAAGTTTGGGATTTTTATTTGTAAAAAGAAAACTTAGAAAATTTCTTCTTGCTTCTTAAAAAATATATAGAGAAATGACCATTTCAATTCTCACAATGATGTATTCGCTCTATGGGGGAATTTTTTTTTTGGAAGTACAAAAAATAGCAAATTTTTTTCATATAGATTTTTTTCTAAAAAATAGAAATGCATTTAAAAGTATTGTTACAATGAGAAAATTACAATTGTGCTATCACGGTCTAATAAGTATTTTTTTATTTCTATGAGGATATTTCATGCAAGTTGCAAAATTTTGCATAAACCAAAAAAAAAATTATTTCCTATTTCTACCAAAAATACTCATCTACAGTCTTTGTACTTTTCTAAAATTGAATCTCTCTATATTTTCCTAAAACACTACACCAAATAGGCATGCATCTAACCTACAACATAGATCTATTAAGAGTAACCAAATTTATATTGAGAAATGCTGGGTTTAAAGGTGTTCAATTTATAGGCTCTTTAATTTACTTATTTGAGTTGTAAATAATGAACACAACCCATTTTTAGAGCACTAACTATAGATTATTCCACTATCCTATAGCCACTTTATCTCATCTCTAAGGTATGATGAAAGTAACTTCCTATGGCTATTGAGCCATAAAATCTAATGATTGAGAGGATTCTAATTGACAAAAATAATCCTAAGTGCATCCAATATACTATGAGATATCTAGAAACTAGAATATGTATTTAGAAGTTACTATAACACAATTCTTAAGTTTAGGATATGTATAGATAGAACTAAAATCTCATGAAGGAAAAGGTAAGAGAATAAGACTAGTTATTGGAAGTAAGAGAAAAATCCCATGAAGGGAAAGGTAAGAGAGTAAGGTTAGTTATTGGTAGTGATATGATCAACTAAAATCTCATGAAGGAAAAGGTAAGAGAATAAGACTAGTTATTGGAAGTAAGAGAAAAATCCCATGAAGGGAAAGGTAAGAGAATAAGGTTAGTTATTGGTAGTGATATGGTGGAAAAGTAAATCCCTACGACATCACCTTAGGATTTCAAGGCTTTTCCAATGCCAAGTTATCATTAGAATTTGAAATCGGCTAGGATATGAATTGGAATGATTTGGAATGGATTTTGTATGAAATGCAATGATATGACTTGTTAACTATGAAAATGCACTATTGTGATGTAAATACAAAAAAATAGATATTGATAGATTTAAAGAAAAAAAATGGAAATATTAGACATGTATGCACCTATAGTTCAAATCAAAGCCGATCTTGGGTGGACTAGGGCACAAGGATGTCCTAGTATAGGTTTCTAAAACTAAAATCTGATTTTATAGTACTCAAGTTCCCACTCTATAGCTTCTTCCTTCCAAATCCTATTATCGGATCTTAGTCTATTAATGAGATAATTGAGTTTTTGAATCATTTCAAGTTGTAGAGTTCAAATGTATGGATGATTGAATTGTATTCAAATGTTCCTTCAATTATCTTTAGATCTATACTTGCACATTGAAAAGGAGAGGAAGGGTTATGCTATATAGGGGTTTTCCTTAGTCAAATCCCATGCTTGTGTTTCTACCTTTACAATGGAAAATTTGATGAAAGAGAGCTTATCCTTTTGAGGGATATAGGTTGAATGATAAATGAATGATGAGTCAACAATGGACTAAAATTTACCACTCAAATATGATTTCCTTGAAGGACTGAAGTCATGCACATCTCTTGAAGGCTTGATTACAATTTGGCTTGGATTTCTTTAAAGACATACTATTCTTATTCCTCAAAACCAAAATGTATGCATAAACATGAACAAAATCACATAAAACTTGACATAATGCTTTCATGATGAAATGTTGGAGTAAATCTCTAAATTCTTCTTTTGACTTCTCTTGACTTAATCTTGAAGTATAAAAGTTTCTTTTGACAATTGCTTGATCCTTATTGTTTAAAATTATGAAAATACTATGTATTTATATGAAATTGGTCTAATTTCCCAAAAACTAAATCTCGATGGTTGGCAATTAGAATTTGAATTTCAAATATTAAATTACTACCACCAACACTTTGAATTGAGGCCACATTAAGGGGACAAGGACGTAAGGACACCCTAGTCCAGATCCCTCAATTTTTAGAATTAAAAGTTCTAGGAGCTAAATATTAAGTGTCTACTTAGATCTTGCACATTTGATTTCCTAATAAATGTTAAAATGGGCTATAAGATGCATGATTTAAAAAAATAGGTGTACAATTAGGTCCAATCACTTAGGGGAGAAAAAAACATAGTGTGAAATCGTCAAGGGTGATAATTTATGATGCTACATTTAGCCCCCACTTTAGTGAGAGTATGAAATTATGCTTAGAATCGCACTAAAGTAAAAAAATATGTCAAGACAGGTTCAATTATCCAAATGTTGAAGAGATAGGATGGAAATGAATCTAGGGGAAGTGCAAAATCCCCCAAGTTTCAAGATCCCATCGAAAGCTAACATAAGGGAAAATGAACACACATGTATGGAATGCAACATGACAAAGTCAAACATACATGGAAAAAAAATTTAACACAAACAAAAAATGCAAACACAATGAGAATGCAAATGTAAAAGTAGGGTATGACAATCATACACTAGAAAGCTTTACAAAAATCTTACTAGGATCCATACCCAAGACATTCATGACTCATAGGGTAACAAAGTCTGATATTTTCTAGGTGAATCATGAACCAAAGGAACCATGGGCTAGTGAAGTTCGATATTCACTAGTTGAACCTTTGAAAAAGAGTAGCAAAATGAGAAACAAACAACGACTAGTGAGGACTAGTTTTCATTGGGTCTGTACCCATTTCAAACATATCAAGAGATAGTCCCAATAAATCTAATAAGGTGCTGCACAAATGATCAACATGCTAAGACAATATATCACTAAGTTCAATGCATGTGAACAAAGTGAAGCACATAATGAGATGTATGCCCCCACCTTAAAGTAATTGCTAAACACCATGCTGCGATTAATTGCTTTAAGGTAGAAAATGATAAATATAATATGATAAGGTCATGCGAACTTATTTGGAAAAATCCTTATGCCAATGATATGTTTTCAAATAGGGCTAGCTCATAATGAGGGGTTTCCCCATATGCAATGCAACAAACAACACAATGATGATCACATAAGGGATCCACGACTCTGGGGTTAGTATACATATTTTCTAAAAAAATATAAGTGAGCTTGAAATTGATATCATTCCCCCAACTACTCATAGAACTATGGAAATAATGGAAGAATGATACATAGAGAAAATAAACAAAATTTTGGGTCAACATGGAAGAGACCTAAATGTCTCAACTCTTTGCATCATGCCCAAAAGGAAAACACAAGACAAAAAAAATTTTACGACATAAAGTAGAATGGAGATACAAATAGATGAATTTTACAATAGATTTATTTCCCTTGTATCCTTGTGCCAACAAAGTAACAAGGGTCCTCCAAAGAAAAAACACAAATATAAAGACATATCAAGTAGCACAAAATGGGAGATCACATCACTTGCAAGAAAACACAAATAACACATGAAGAAAACAAAGGTATTGCCCATGCAAGCTAATCTAAAGAAAATTTTCTCCATCCCAATCTTGTTCATCATATATGGAAGGAAGACAACTAGCTAAAAGGGACTACACAAAGTGTTGTACTAGGACCATCACCAGGTTCAACATGTGGTGAATCAATCTCATCAGGAGGATCATCATAGTTCCCCCCATATAAATCCATATAATTTGAGAACAATAAAGATAGTTCATTATGCACTTGTTCATAAATTTTAGCATCTTCATTCTCATTATCTAAATTTATCACAATGGGTGGTTTAATGACAATGTCAATTGCATGTTCTTGTTTCATTCTTTATTTTGGTTGGGACATGTAAGGATCAATGTCATGTTTTGGTCAAGGTTGTAATTCATCATGATTTTTTTGAATAGGTGTTTGATCATCAAGTAATTTTTTATTCTTTTCACCCAACTAATGAGTAATAGCATGAAACCTATGCCTATGCTCTTTAATATTTCTATTTATTCTTGTTCAATTTTCAATTTTTGAAATGGTAAGAGTGTCTTTCTCTACCATTGGTCTCTTTTCTTCCCTTAGAGGAGGAACTATAGGGACCACTATGAGTTAGGAAATCATTGTCTCCTTGGTCTATAATTTTTTTCCACCTATCTTTTTAGTTTACCCTAATGCCTGAGTGCAACTAGCTATTGTAGGGATATTAACATCTACTATGTGAGATAGACTATGCAAAACCTATATTCCTTGAGCATCATTGATCAACTTCCTAAGGTTATCCACTATAGGCATCACTTGTCTTACTCAAGATTCAATGCTTAAGTAGTCTTGTAATCGCTCTAAGTCTTTGTCCAATTGTCTCAATTGCACATGGGCAAGAACAATCTCATTGTCCATAAAGGTGCTTGATTGTGAAGTTGTCATGGGTATTGTGGGATTAAGAATTGAAAATACCTTGCGCTAAAGAGTTGGAGGACTTAGGATCTATAACAGATGTAACAATAGTGTGGGATTCCATAAGTTTACAACTACATCTTACCGGAGTATTGGTAATAGGAAACTAGGTTGTAAATCTCGTTTGAGTTTCAAAACACTAAGGTGTGCCCACTATGAGCACTAAGGTGTAAATCAAAGAATATAAACACTTAGACAATAGAGTAATAGATTCCTAACAAAAAATTGAGCCAAATTTGGTTGGACATGGGTGCAAAGATTCCCTAGTTTAGATTTTTTCTGACTGAGTTTAAAGTTTCAATGTTTGTACTATAGTTTAATTGTTCTATGAAAATTCAAGTTTGAAAATGAATAATTTTCTAAAATTTGACTATTTTATGATTATACAATGTAAAATGAAAGTATGCACACAAATTTAAAATTTTTTAAGTAATGAAATGAGATTCTAGATGTAATTTTCAGATCTAAAGTGCAACATTTGTTGATTCAAAGTTACAATTTCTAAAAATGAAGATCTTGAAGTCTTTTTTCACTTTTCAACCTTTTTGACTAAATACAAAATGCCTAAATGAATGCAATAAACACTTCCATATTTGATTTTAGATTAAAAATAACCTAATGTAGGTTTTTAAATGCAGTCAAGATGTAGATATGACCTATGATGACTAAAATTAACCTTATTGCAACCTATGATGCAATGTAGTATGCAAATTTTTAAAATTTTGTGTGTTTTTATGATGTAAAAATGAATGACTAAATGAAAAATGTAAAACAATGCAATGATAATCTTAGATCTAAGATGATATGCTTCAAATTTTAGAAGTTCTATAATGTTAATGCATGCATCGAGTTCACCGAAATGATATGGTGGAAAAGTGAAACCCTGTGACTTCACCTTAAGATTTAAAGGCTTTTCCAATGCCAAGTTATCATTAGAATTCAATATTGGCTAGAATATAAGATTGAATTGTAACCTGAAGGTTAGTCATTCAACCCTAAGATCTGAATTGAAATTCTTTAGAATGGATTTTGTATGAAATGCAATGATATGACTTGCTAACAATTAAAATGCATTATTATGATGTATATATAGAAAAAGCTAGAAACTAATAATCATATTTAAGGACCAGAAATGGAAATATTCAACATGTATGTACATGTAGTTCAAATATGAGTTGATTTTGGGTGGACTAGGGTGCAAGGATGCCATAGTCTAGGTGCACTAGTAGAAAAACAACAATAAATGACTAAAAAAATGCTAAAAATTGCATATAAATGACTAAGCTTGGTCACATGACCATTAGTAGTTTATTACTGATTATTTATAACACCAAATTTATGAATAAACCATTTTTTAGTCATTCATTGGTTGTTTTTATTGATCAATTTATTAGTATATTTAGTTAATTTAGTCATTGATTATTTTTAACTAGTCATTTATTTAGTCATTGTAATAATTAATTGTCATCAATTGGTAGTATATTTAGTCATTTTTATTCACTGATTTCTATCCATTGGTAGTATATTTAGTCATTTGTATTAATTGATTTCTATCCATTAGTAGTATATTTAACTTCATTTTAATCATTATTTTGTTGTCAATTGGTCATATATTTAGTCATATTTATTCACTGATATCTGACAATTGGTAGTATATTTAGCTGATTTAATTATTAATTGACATCAATTAGTAGTATATTTAGTCATTTTAATTTTTAATTGCCACCATTTGGTAGTTTATTTAATTATTTTTGTTCACTGATTTATATCAATTGGTAGTATATTGATACATTGTTTATTAATTGCAAAATCATTATATTTACTACTAGTTTAGTAGTAAATTTTTATTTATATGATATGAATTATTTATTAAATACCATAAATTGTATAATGAAAAAATAAACATATTATTAAACTTAAATTAAAACATAAAAGCAAATAAAAATATTACATATACAAACAAGCTACAACATGCTAGAAGGTAATTTACAATAAAAAATATAATGTAATTTTGATGAATTGTAAGATGTTCATATATATATATAATCAAAAATGTCAAATTCTAAGAGTTTCTAACTCATGCAAATATACCATGATAAAGATCCCTAAACATCACATTCAAACTATTGCATAAAGTAGTGGGCCAAGCTGTCTAATAGCTAGTACATGATAAACATCAACTATGTTACTTTTTGCAAATGTTTTAGTGGCCACCGTGTGAAGGATCCTTCTTTCTCTTTAAGATAGACAACTCCATCTATTTTGTCTTCATAAGTAAGGGGTATGTTACTTGTGACCTTGAAAATATTTTCATTTGCATCTCTTGTTCCTTTCTATTTGACTCCATGTACAATAGATAGTGAATGAATCTGCCCAATGCCCACAACAATACCATCAAACAGATCCAACACTCCAAATTTATCCCCTTCTTGGAGTTTATCAATACATTTTTGCAAAACAAAAAAGTACACATTATATTGAGATATAAAACATTCAAAAACACAAATAAAAATTTGATAAAAATTTGTAAGAAACTAGAAAATGATGATAGAAAACCTAAAACCATGCACTTGACATATTAAACAAAAATTAACTTCCTGTTATTTGATATAGAATGGATGTTAGATACAAAGGGTCCTTTACTCAAAAATACATTTTCTAATACATTCTTAATTTGTGCAGGAACAACCAAAGTAGTTGGAGATACAATCCCTTGATGAACTAAAAGCGAAGCTGGGTCATGTAATAGCAATGCTACTTTTGGTCTGAATGTTTGAAAAGAGTAAAAAAGTTTCGATTAACTTTGGTATGGAATTGTTATGCTTCTCAGGGTTAGTGTTATTGTCATCTGGTTGTCTTTTCCTTCTCTCAAAGTGTTGTCTCCCAAAAAAATCAGTTTTTGACATTGGTGGAAAAGTGCTATGTTTTGTTTTTGATAGTTGTATGCAATGTCTTATGTCTTGGAATAAATCAATTTTTGTATGTTCTTTTTTTGATTCTGTTGAATAATAAAAAAAAAGTTTTTACTCCAAAATAATAAAAACTAACCCATTGTGAGGTACAAACAAATGGAGGGAAAGACTATGATAGTGCTAGAATGTACGGGTACTCCAGAAAGAGTCTTGGATTGGCAATGAAGTCCCTCCAAATGAGGACCATGACATCCCCAAAAACAATGCACTAATATATTGTCAAAATCTATGTATGCACTCTATTACAACTAAGCTCTAAGCTTCCATATGTAAGTTATATGTTCTCCTTTATTTCCATAATCTATGTATACTAGCTAATTAGACTTCATTACTATTCTAACTAGCTTATGTCACATAAGTAATTATTACCCTTATTTACATAATAAAAAACCATTACTTACTTGAATAATACTTACTTGCATGTGATTTCATAGCATTCACCTTGAATTCAGAAACACTACTACTATGAATATCATACACATGCTCATTGAGTTCAACATAATCACTATCAACATTGACATGAACTTGTGCAACTTTGCAGAGAACTCTATTGATAGGGATTTTTTTTCTTTTCATTCTACTTTCATATAATTGCTTTGCTTGTGGTTTAATCATCATGCAAAAATTAATATAAGTTATGTAAAAAATACAAAAGCTATAAATTTTTGTCCAAAAGAACATTTTAAGCATGAAGAGTGACAAAACATTGGGACATATTAACTTACAACTTAAAGAATGCAAAAGCTATAAACTTTTGTCCAAAAGAAGAATGGCAAAACATTGGGATAAATTAACTTACAACTTAAAGAATGCAAAAGCTATAATTTTTTGTCCAAAATAACATTTTAAACATGAAGAATGACGAAACATTGGGATAGATAACTGACAACAACTATTATATTACCTCAACTTCAGCACAACTATGACTATGCTACACATTCTTATCCAATTTATCATGATCATTATCAATATCAGTAGCTTTGTTGACATCAAGATGTTTTCATTTTCATGTTGCTTTGATAAAATTGCTCTGCATGTGGTTTAACCATCATGCAACAAAATATACAAAACATTCAATAGTCAAGTAAAGAGTGCTAACTATAAATTTGTCCAAAAGAACATTTTCTGGATTACTCCAACAATAAAGAAATTGGGCTGGATTCTCCTTCCACTCATATTTCAATCTACATATTAAGAGGCATTTGTATATATAATTTCCAAACAAGAAGAAATGAGATCAATAGAGCCTCTTAGCTCATCTAAATCTGTGGAATTATGCTCATTACATGTAGAAACTATAGGCTTAACGAATGTGAGCAATTGAGAAACTTTCTCAGCGAGATCGTATATGCAACTCATTACATGTTGGTACCCTTCATTTGAGTTGACATTATCTGGAGAGGCTCTTACTGGGCGTCTAACAAATGGTTGTGAAATCTTTATTGACAAACTAGATTTCCACTTCATCCCACTCTTAGATTTACTAGGATCTAGTGCTACCATATAATTGACAATATCTTTTGTACCTGCTTCTCTATTATTGTTTTCCACCTAAAATACAATGTTAATTTAAACATATAGTTAGTTCAATAAAAAATTGAAATAAATAACACAATGTAAATTGAACCAAAAATCCATACATTTACTCCAAATTTTTCCATTTTGGCCTGCAACCCACCTTGATCAAATGTATATCCAACCCTCACATGTTATCTCTTGCTCTTGTTCCTTTGTTACTCTTTGTCAAATATTATTTGGAACACATACTTTCTTTCAATGCCTCCCACTGTTTGGGAGATAGAGTGGAGTCTAACCTCTCTTTTCCCTCCATGATTATTTTTCTACAATTGTATCTAAAATTGTTCATCCAAAGTCTCACCTTTTTCTTGTAATATTTTCTAGAAATTTGTCCACTAGTAGTCTCAAAAAAAATTTCCACACTTCGTGGATCTTGCTTTGCAAAATATGATTTGCAAATATCCAAATGCACCCTCCATCTTACACCCAACTTGGAGGTCCACCTTGTAACATTTGGCCCAATGGGTTCACCATCTCTTGATAACTCAATCAAGAATGAATTTTTGCCTTCTAATTTTCTTTCTTTTGCATTCCTCTCTATAGATCTGTACAAATCTTGACTCAATCTTTGTCTTTTGAAAAAATTAGACACATCTTCTATTAAACCACTACCAATATTTTTAGTTGATCCACTAGTTACATCAAAAGTTGTAGATTCAACAGGTGCACTCTGAGACACACTAGATGCAAGTGGTCTCTCTTCATGACTTTAATTAATCAAAACTTCATGCTCCTTGGCCACATCAGGTCTGGTATGAGTAGGTAGATCGATACTAGTCTCCACAAATTTCACTTCAAACATATCCTTTAATATTGAATAAATCATTTGCAGACTTACTATTCCTTTGCTCTCATGTTTTTCAATAATCTCTCTTAGACTTTGTGCTAAGAGATCATCATGACATTGCACATCACCATGTGCTATGTCAGGTTGCACATCACCATGTGCTATGTCAGGTTGCACATCACCATGTGCTATGTCAGGTTGCACATCACCATGTGCTATATCAGGCTGCACATCATCACAACTATTATTTTCACCAATTGTATTTGTTGAATCATAAATGAGTTGGCTTCTATGAGTTGGCAATACTATATCTTTTCTTTCCTTTTGTTTTTTCTTTGCATTTTCTTTGCACTCTTTTTCTTGCTTATAAAACAAAAAAATATATCATATTATGTCTTATAACATAAAGCTCTTACCTATAAATTTCATTAAACACTATTAAACAAATAGTATACTACTTAGTGGATTTGCAACTTGCATGTTTGTCAAACCAAGTCACGATAACTATTCATTATTCTTGGTCACATTTTCTCTATGAAAGTGTTCATAATATGTCATTGAAATTTTACCATTATGATCGCTATCATCTAATTTTTACCTTAAAGTATTTTTCCTCATTTCCTTAAGTCCAAATAAACAATAATGTATAAATTGACATCTTAAATCAGTAGAACAGTGGAATATGAGTTTGAATCTCAAATTTTGAACATCAAATGGGATTTTTTCTTTTAGAAACTAGTCAAATTAATCACATAAACAACAAATGTGCTATGAAAAACCAAACATATATTGATACACTTGATCTGAATAACAAAGAAAAATCAAACTGGAGACAACCACATGTAATCGTATTCAATAATATCAGCAAACAACTAAAACCAAAAGTTTAGCCACCAAATTATAACTTCTTCCTCCATTGATATGCTTCAAAATGATTTTACAATATGTATCGAAAGTCTTTTCACTTCAAAAATTTATCCTACTACTAATATTTTTTGATTCGGTCTTGGTTTCCCTTTTATAGATAGATAAGGGAAGCGACAAGCTTTAGACCATTTCATTTCAAAAAATGTCTTTTCAGTTACCTAAATCAAATGGTCTTAATTATTGTTATTTACATTTGGTTACATAAAAGTAATGAAAGATAATAAATAAAGAGAAATCATCAAATGTTGAATTCTAGAGCACTCGCAAGACACCAAAGTCTATTAGTCATCGTAAGATACCCGTGATCATTATGATCTGGCAAGGTCTACTCTCCATGATAACATCTTCAATGCTCAATACTTCATAATTTTTGACACTAGGCCTATTCTTCTGGGGGAGCCAGATATGTCTGCTCCCATTTAAACACCGTATAGTCATTAGGCCATTTATATTCCTAGATCTCTGATATGTTGGCAAGGTGACTTCTCCATTTGCTGTCTAACAATCCTCTAGTCTCTACAGTGAACTTTGAATATCTAGAATTTGATGCAATCATCCCATCTAACATCAAATTAAAACTATGGACATTTATACCATGATCTTGTTGTAAACGAGAAATTCATTTTGGGACTACTTGTTTGAACTCACTTTTCCAACTAGTGAAAATTTTTAACTGATCATCTTCTCCAAGCATCCTGGGCACAAACCATTGTTTGATTGTATGAAAAGATTATATTCTTGTAGTGATTTTATGGCTCTCCCCTGACACATATTAGGACTCATCAATCACTAGTTTCACCATCCTCTCTATGGGCTTTAAAGTTGTAGGTGCACAATGTGTTCAGTGCATGATGGATGTGTTACCATTTCTTAAACAAAGGATCTAAAATGAAAGAATGGGATTTCATCTGTTCTATTGCTTGGGACATGGAAGTATAACATTCATGCACATTTTCTACCTTGTTTATCACCATCTTGATTCTATGCTCCAAGACTTTTTCTAATGCAGCATAGATTTGTTTCCTTACTTCCCTTTTGGTCTCCTCATTGCATTTCTTTAAGCTTTCTATTTCTTGCTTCAAGGACTTTATTTGATCATTGGAAATAACATCATCCTTTTGGGTTGAGGGTTGGTACACTACCATTTCAATACTTTGAAAAGGGCATGCTCCTTTCAATTGCTTCTTTAGCTTCACATTCTCTATAAACAACCTATTCACTTCATCATTCATATTTGTTTGTGCTTTTTCATATTGTACAAGTTTATTCTCCAAACTCTTGACAACTGCTCGGGTGAACATAGTAGAATGCATAGTCATGGTAGCTACTTCTAAGGTTGAGGTATCTTTGAGGGTATTGACCATTGCACTCCCTCTCATTTCTTGCACAATGTCCAACAATTTTAGCTTCTCTATATTTTTCTACTTAGCCCAAAAGGCTAAGGCCTCAATTCTTGGATTATATCCTATCCCACTCATGCCTTTCTTAGTATCAAACTCAAACATTAACTTGGTGTCTCCTTGATTTCTTACTTGATCAAGCAAGAACATCCTTTTCAAATCCATCCTAGATATAAGAAAGATATTTCTTTTCAACACCATTTTCCTAGCTTCTTGTGGACTAATGTCAACATCATTTATCTTCAATTCATTGAAAGTTTGGGCCACAATTTGATCATGGTGAGATTCCTCAACACCTATCTTGTTTATCTCAACTCTATCCTCAAATTCTTTCATTTTAATTTTAATCCAAAAATATTTGAATTTTGTGGTGTTGATAAATTTATCATCCTCCATGATTTTGAGGGCTACAATCATTCTTTCATCATCATGCATCTCCTGCTCACCCTATGCATACATATCCACCCTCACCTCTAGCTTGTGTGCTTTAGAATCATGCTCTTGGAGTGGTTGATTGACTTCAACATCATCTTTTAAGTGCCTTACCACACTGGCCACCTCCCCTGTATCGCCAACCTCTTTACTTATCTCATATGATACAAGGGGATTTGGCTCCTATACCCTTTGTCTCTTGGGCCCTGATTGCTCTAGAGGTGATTTTGGAGAAGCATATTGCATTGAAGTGGTGTCTGGAGGGGGCTCAAAGATTACAACTCCACTTGGTCTTTTGGTAGGAAATTTGGTGGGCTTCTCCAACCCTATTGTTGATTTACCATATAATTTCTCAAAATTATCAATCATTAGGTTGATCCTCTTAAGGGGATCTATTTCATCTATATGAAATCCCAAGAAATCGATGTTTTTCTTCATATTTTCTTCCTCTAATTTTTGTTAATATCTCCCATTTTCTTCTCCTCTGATATACTACTTGGAGAGTCAAGTAGTTTCTTATCACATCCTCCTCATAATCAACCTCATGGGTGATCCTAGCCTTAGTGAGGATTGTTTGCCTCACAAAATTCATGTGGCCTTCGGGGTTAAAGACCCTTTCTCCCCTAGACTCCAAAGAATATTTTTTTTTCAAATAATGTTGAATCTCCTCAAGAGTATCAGATCCAACAAACAATTCTTCACATACGATCAAGTTAGACAAGAATGTTCCTTTCTTCTGTTTATGCATGACTTCCTTATCCATCCATAAAATTTTCCGCATAAACTCTAAGAAATTCAACCAGAGAGGAACTGTACGAACCTAGATCCCAAACCTGCAATTACACAAGAAACAAACAATAAATTAGATTAAATGCAAGTTAGAACATAGACTCCTCAAGAAATTCATTTATCAATGCTCAAAATAGGAAAATGAAAGCAATACAATGAGAAGTCAATAAAAGAGATTAAATCCTATGAAAGCAATGTAAATTCTTGATCTCTTGAGGGAATTGGTGCCAATTTGATGTGAAAATTGGCCCTTTCCCAACTCCAATGATGCAATGGTGATTTGATGATGAAGGTTGATCCACTTTGATGAAGAGTGATGAGTGCTCCAAGATGAAAATCTGCATAACCTAGCTACAAATTCAAAAGTATGGATGAAGATTGCTAAATATTTGAGCATAGTAAGTTTACTCAAATTGTGAATGCCAAATTTAATAGAAGAGTTCTCTATTTATAGATTGACAAGTTGAAAGAATGCCAAAAATAGAGCAATGTGGGACTATCTTTCATTCAATGGCAAGGTGCAATTTGACAACATGTGAATGGTTGAGGAATGTGTCAATAAATGCATGTATTTGAATTTTGAAATTGTTGAAATGACATGTAAGAGGGAAAGAAGGTGTATTGAATGCCACTTGGCTCAAGGAAAAATGACTTTGTAGGTGGAGTAAATGCCTTGTTGGAAGGACAAAGTCCACTTGGATTTTGAATTCAAATTTGAGGAATATTCCTTAAAAGATGCCTTGTTGAAGAAAATAGAGATTTAATAAATCAAATAACTCTATTTTCATGTGCAAGTGGAAAAAGATGGAGGATTGGACATGAGAAGATATTAAATTAATCAAGGTTAATTAATTTAGTGAAGGGATTAGGTGATTTGACTAATTGATTTAGATTTGTGGGTTGAAATGAATCAAAAAGAGGTGAAAATGATTAAGACTTAAATAAATATTTTGATTTATTTAACCATAGGGGGTGATGTTTAATTAAATTAGATAAATGTTTGATTTATTTAGTTTAATAGAGGAACTATAGAGATTTAATTAAATCACATGAATTATTTAATTAAAATAGAGATTCAAGAGTTAATTAAATAAAATGGTTTATTTAATTAACGAGAGATAATGGCTTAACAAGGTAAAATTGATTTATTCTATTAAGAGATGAAATGTGATGAATTTAATCAAATAAAGGTTATTTGATTAAATGGTTAGACCAAGGGATGATTTAGGATGAAATGGTGTTAGTGGTCAAGATCAGATGTATAATGTTAATCAATACATTTTACGTGTCTACATTTTGCGCCTCTTTGAAGCAATGTACTCGTTGCGTTGGTTCAAAGAATAAACGGTTTCGATCAAAGCCAAGATTTTTTGTTTTCAAAAAAATTTCCCCACTACTGCCCGACGAGAGAAAATATACTAATATGCTGCCCTCTCTAGAGATTGGACAATTTTTTTTATTTTTGGGAGATCTCGTGAAAAAAAGAGAACAAGGTGCCCGACAGGTCTAGAAAGGCTCCAGGAGCCCAAAAACGTTTCTAAACACAATAAAATGATGTAAAATAGGCCTCAAATGGACAAACACAAGTTTAGGAGCTGAAAACCTTAGTAGGATAGCCAAACAGGGTGAAAAACCCTAATTTTTAGGCTTAAAAAGGCTTTGAGGGGTCACTTTCAATTCATTTTCACACTTAGCCTCCTAGCGATTATGCGATTTGAGCTTTGAAATTCTGATGAGATGGCCCAATGATAGCTTTCAATGCACATTTTTGATTGAGTTCGGACATACTAGTGACCTCCCGGCATTGGGGCACTGATAAGTGATCCTTCCTTGAGCTTTGTTTTTCATTTTTTGTGCGCATTTAATGCTTTTAAGTTTAGCTTTTTTGTAGCGATGCTATATAGCGCCACTCAAATTTCAAAGTGCATTGCTTAGTGGTCCAAACTGGCCTACCATCATGGAATGCACTGCCACGGTGGAGTTTGGAGTTTGGAAACAAACTCCAAACTCTGACGCCTATGTCACCTCCAGCAGGGGTACTTCAAAGTCTGATGCAGCGGTGGACTTTTAGACTAGGGTTTTTGCAAACTGCACCACTTTTTAGAAAAGTGCACTATGACGGTGCATTTTCAGAGTTTAGCACTTCAACATCGTAGTTTGGAATTCAAACTGCAATGCCTTCATAGATAGTGATGCTGGGGTGGCCTTTTGGATGCTCTAAATGAAATTTCTCAAATTTTTTAATATGGTGACCTTTCTTGATGTAGGACGTGGCGAGGAAGCTCTATTCTTGAGAGCATAGATCGCGGGAGATTTTCGGCTACCTACAAGACCTTAGCGATAGAGAGTAGGATCAACTACAGGACACGAGACTATGGTACATTGCATATGCAACGCCCATGCGTACCCACCTTGGGATGATGTTAGGGCTTGTTGAGAGATGGTACATTGAGACCTCGTCCTTCCACCTTCCTATTGGTGAGGCTACCATCACCCTAGAGGACGTGTGGCAGATCCTCAGGTTGCTGATACATGGGTGAAACATTATTCACGACATGGATGCCAAAAAGGACGCTTGTCATACAGTCCTCCCTACAGAGCATGTTATCTACTGCGTGGGTCAAATAGAGTTAGAGTGTCACAGGGCCCTGACCTCTCCCTTCCACTTGGTGGTTGTGGAAATTATTTTAGGTCTCGTTGCCCCAGATCGGTGAGGCCGATATTTTAGTCTTGGTTGGGGGCTTTGCTGGGAGTAGATGGTGATGCGTGATAGACCAGCTTTTTTTGCTTAGGGATCTATTCTTCTAGCCTCGCTCTATAGGGACTTACACGAGTATTTCTACCTTGACAGTAGAGCACTCAGAGTAGGTGTTACACTCCTCCATGTGTGGGCGTGGGAGCACATCACCGTTTTTCACCTGTGAGTCATTGCAGTGTCGATGGGGCCTAATGATCCCCTAGTATGGCATTACAGAGGTGGTGTGTCCTTTACACACATGGGTGAGGATAGGATTCGTCACTAGAGGAGGGTCTTGGATGAGATGTAGGTTTTTACATGGCACCCATACCTTGGTTGCCCTGGATGGGCCGATGATGCACAATAGATCTTCTTTTCCTTATGTAGGGGCAGAAGCATACGATGATGGAGAGATACCTACCAGGGCATGTCCAGCGTCAGTTTGGTGAGCCATAGGACCGGCTAGATGATGGCTATGTGGCCATATTTTCTTGGACTATATCATAGGGTTCTGGGGGTGATACATTCTTTCCTTTGAGGCAGTTGATAGCTTTAGAAAGTTAGTGGCCTGACTGTGGGTATATGATCAGGGGCTCATAGATCCAGGCATGATATAGGCCTACAGAGATTGGTTTCAGCCACCCCTGCGGTTGACAGTTCTAGGAGCACCCTTCACTTGGTGGAGATTGAGGAGCACAGGGGGAGGATGAGGTGAGCGGCATGATCAGCCGGTTAGGGTTCTAGTTCAGCCAGTCCAGGCTGATGTTCACATGCAGGATCAGGACCAAGTGCCAACCAGGAAGTAGGAGTAGGAAGATGCACCACCATGAGCTGAGGGTGAGGGTCAGCCTCATGTGTAGCCTACACGAGCACAACCAAAAGGACAGCCAGATCCCTGAGATGCACTGATTGCATAGCTGCAGGATCAGGTTCAGACCTTGATGGCAGAGAGGGATCATGCTAGGGCCAAGAGAGAATAGGCCATTTTACAAAGGTAGGCCACAGAGCTACAAGTGGCCATAGGGATGGGTCGAAGACAACAGTTGGAGAGCATGGCGGCCTCCTCCTCTCAGAGCACAGTGCCTCTTCATTCTTATAGGGAGGCCATCCGAGACGCTGACTACTATCACGCATTATCACCAAGCCGTACCCAGAGTAGAGCAGGCCCTAGATTACTCGTAGAGGACTAGCCACAAACTAGTAGAGGGTCATGGTGACAGAGGCAAGGGTGGCAGACATGAGGGTTAGGCCTCATTTTGATCGAGACATCATTTTTTTTGTGCCATATGGGCTCATTTTTTATAGCCCGATGGGCCTTTTTGTACTTATTGACACACATGTACAGTGATCCAATTATTTTGTACTATGATAGTTACCCAATGATGATGTATATGAGATGATGATGTTGATATGATGTGACGTGTACCTTTTATTTATGCATTTATGGATGGTTCTATTTCTATATGTTATGCAATAATGTTATGATGTTATGCGATGTATATATGGATGCATTTCTTGTGTTGTGGTATGCATTATGTGATGGTTATGCGACTAATAGATCTATGTTATGCCTTTTAATAAATGACATATGCAAATGGATTTATGTGATATGTGATATGGATGGATGATGATTTATGTTTTGATGATGATGTAATGTGATTTATGTATGCTGATGAAAATGATATGATATGTGATATGGGATGGATGATGATATGGAGATGATTTATGTGAAATGATATGTGAATCATGATTATGAATGGATGTACACTTTTAATGTAATGGATTATCTATAATGCTCATGTACCTATTATGCTTTGAATGTTTATAATGGTATGGAATGATTTATAAAATGAAATGCAAAAATTATTGCAATGTGCTTATTTATGAGATGTTCTATATGATATGGATGAATGATGGATAATATGTTTTTATGATTATGTATGATGTAATGTGAATGCAATGGTCATTCTCTATATGATATGTATTGATGTTGTAAATGGATGGTTTTAAGATGCTGAGAATAAAAAATACATATTATCCTAAACATGTTAAATGATTGTGGGATGTATGTGATGCATTTATTGTGATATGATGCAATATATGAAATGATATGTTAATGCAAAGTGGTATGATGATGCTTTATGTTATGCAAAATGAATGTAATGTGAGAGATTACTCTATGATGTTTATGTGATGTGAATAATAAATGCATTTATGGGATGGTCTATATGAATATGTATGTTTATAAATGCAATGGATTATCTATAATAATCATGTACCTAGTATGTTTGATTATGCAGTATATGGTAATATGAAATGATTATGAAATGTTTTATGCAAATGAATGTTATGCGATGGTTTATGTGATGAATGCAATGTGGTGGAAAAATGGATGTAATGTGATGAGAAATGGATGTGCTTATTTATGAGAAGTGCTTATAATAACATATTTCTATGATGATGAACATGTAATGCCTATGTTTCCTATATGATATGCTATGAAAATATGCTAATGATTTGTGGATGCAAGATCCATGATGATGATGATTAACTATCATAGTACCTTGTTAGCATGAAGAGCAAGAAGGGATTAAAGAAGAGAGGACATTCCAACAAGACATAAGATGATGAATATGCAAATGATGATGACTAATTGCCAAGGAGTTAGGATTTTCAAAGGGCCAATTTCCTTATGTTTGATAACACATGTGGTACAATGCATCAAGGTATAGAGGACTAGGATGGCATTGTACCTAGTGTGATGTACTTTGACTTAACAAACATATAGGAGTATTCTTGTTCACACCTGACATACAGAAACCTTGCTAGGGTGCATTTTGGGTACTTCAAACATCTTGAACCAAAACATAGGAAGGCAAGCCTTCTTATGTGGTGAACAAAATATATAAAACACCCTCCATACATACCTAAAAAAGTAAGTATTCACCAAGGTTATTTTACAAGAATATCCAACAAGAACAACAGACAAAAGATAATGATCATAGCCCCATTCCTATTTCTTTAAATCCTCTGTTCGGTTATCATCGGGAGGTCCTTGGAATGAGCGTAATAAGATAAGTCAAAAGACAAAGATAAAGTAAACAAACAAGCTGATGTTCTTCAATACCGCTAACCAAAAGGGAATGTATTTTCAAAGATAAGAATCAAAACTATTTCCAAAAGATAATGCCCATTGTAGGAAGGATACATCTTAGGACATGTTAGTGGATGGCAACATGTCATTTCATTTATGCAAAGTGTTCTTTTTGATAATTAATGCCCATTGTAGGAAGGATACATTCTAGGACATGATGTTTATTAGATGATTGATATGTGATTGATTGGATGATGGGCTATCGACACAAAGAGTTGACCAACTTGTTTACACATTGACCTAAACCTAAGACTTGGCGTTTTGAATTTTCACATTTTTTAACCTGCTAGACTTGTTTCCAATTGTTTCACCAAAGGTTGAGGATGATAGTTGTTTATTATGAGTGATGTTATTGTGGGTGAAAGTGAAATGAGACAGATGGATTTTTTTCAAATATTTGGATGTTTTTGGAGTTTTGCAATGTTTTAATGCTTTTTTTGGTATTTTTGAGATTTTCACATGCTTTGATTTTTGATTTTCCAATGTTTTTGGGGTTTTATGAGATTTTGACCAAAGAGACTAACCTAAGGACCTATCCTAGGGGCCTCAGGGGCTGATCAATAGATTAGCCTTGCCTACATTATACATGCAGAGACCACGTAATTTGATTGACGAATTGACTGATTTATATATGAAGATATACATGATGAAATGTTAGTTTATTATGATGGACTCTTAAAGGACTGACCTAAGTGTCTTAGAGGATGATCAAAGATCAACCTTGCCTACATTCAAGGCTTAGAGACCTATAGTTCAACAAGATGACTTTGTTTTTGACTTTGTGACTGACTTTTTGACATGTTTTTGGATTTTGGTGATTTTTTCGATGTTTTAGGTTTTTTCTTTAATTTCTGATGTTTTTGGATTTTTCTGATGTTTTGATGTTTTTGGATTTTCTAATGTTTTAGATGTTTTTGGATTTTTTGATGTTTTGATGTTTTTGGATTTCTGATGTTTTAGTACTTCAAGAATATACATGAATCTGATCTGATGAGAACATGCCCCTAGCGTGATGCAATAGACTACTCTGATAAAGGCAGGACAAACTAACCTTGGGAATGGGCTGAGTAGTACTAGGAGGGATCATGATATGAACACAAGACCAAGCTATGGTGTAGATGCGGGTGGATGAGTGATGGATGGATATTTGAATGTGATGGAAGATGGATGATGTAATGGATGGATGATGCAGAACAAGCCATGAAGATCTTGGTGGATGGAAAGTGCTTATTTACACAAGGCACCTATTTGCCAGGTTTTCTCCAAGGTACTTGTCCAGAGTGCCACATAAGTGGTTTTCACTAGAGGATGATTTTTTCTTTACTATTTTTAATCCTTTTTCTATTTTTTTTGGATTTTTTTGTTGTCACCAAGACAGCTGTTTGCTAGGTTTTTGCCAAAGTAACCATTTTTTCAGTATATTTTCTGAATTTTTGATGTTTTGGTTCTATACCTTGAAAGATTAGGCATAAATTTTTTTGAGATGAGAGTTGTTCATGGGTTCTTGCAGAGGTTCCCCTTTGGGTGTTGATAACTGATATGCCTCTAACTTATAGCTTGCTATGATAACAAATGGTCCCAACTAGTTTAGTTTAAATTTTCCTTTGCTATTTGGATTTGAGACATTCTTTTGATTCTCCTTTAGTACCATTTCTCCAACTTGGAAAGTCCTGCTTCTGATTTTCTTGTTATAGCTCCTCTTGAGTCTATTTTGATAGACTTGCAAATGATTTAAAGAATCTATACACCACTCATCCAGTAGCTCTAGCTCATTTAGTCTTGATACTAGGTACTCTTCATCCATGATGAGGTTTTGCAATGATATTCTTAGTGACGAGAGCTCGATCTCAATGGGGAGTACTACTTCTGATCCATAGACCATGGAGAAAGGGGTGGCACCAGTGGGTGTGTGGATGCTAGTTCGGTAGGCCCAGAGGGCGGGATTGAGCTGCAGATGCTAGTCACGACCTGCATCATTGACTACTTTCTTGAGGATCTTTAAAATGGTTTTATTTGTGGCTTCTGCTTGGCCATTGCCTTGGGGTTAGTATGGGGTGGAGAAGCGATGTTGGATTTTGAATTTTTCACACAAGTTGCAAACATCCTAATTCTTAAATGGTGTCCCATTATTTGAGATAATGGCTTGTGGGACACCGTAGCGACAAATGAGATAGTTTAAGATGAACTTTGATATCTGTTTCCCAATTATATGTGTCATGGGTATGGCTTCCCCCCACTTGGTAAAGTACTCAGTGGTGGTTATGATGAACTTGTGGCCATTAGATGAAGTGGGAGTGATTTTTTGAATGAGATTGAGTCCCCACTGTGAAAAGGGCCATGGTGTGATGATGGGATGGAGTTCTTGAGCTAAAGCATGGATGAGGTCCCCATGCTGCTAACATTGTAGACACCTTCTGACATAGTCATGTGCCTCTCTTTCCATTGTAGGCCAATAATACCCCATCTTCAACAATTTCTTGGCTAGGGTCATTCCACTCGAGTGTGAACCACATATGCTGTTACGTACTTCAGTTAAAGCAGTCAATGCCTCCTCAATGTTTGCGTAGTAAGGTTCCTTCTATGCTCCTACAATATAGGGTATCTCCTAGGATGACGAATCGGGATGCCTTTTTGACAAAGGTTCATTTTAAGGTTGAGGGTAAATCAATAGGTATGATGCCTATTCACAAGTAGGTATAAATGTCATGGTACCAGGGATCATCGGGACCAATGATTTCACACACAAATTCTAATTCTGGTACCTCAAATGCGGGCACGAGAAGCTTCTCTACCAAGAATTCATGTTTTGGGATGTTGCGAGGAATGTCCAGTAGGGATCCAATCATTGCCATGGCATTTACTACTTTGTTGTTGGCTCTGGGTATCTACTCAAATGTGATCTCGATAAAGGATTCCTTGAGAGTCTCCACCAGTTTCTTGCATGGAGTGAGCTTATCATCCTTAGTATGGTACTCACCATTCACTTGGTTTATTATTAGCTGGGAGTCTCCATATACCCTGAGGGCCATGATGTGCCACTACATTGCTATTCTGAGACCTATTGTTAAAGCCCTATATTCTGCAATGTTATTAGTGTAGGGAAACACCAATTTATAGGACCTTGGTATGCAGTCCCCTTGTGGGGTGATAAAGAAGAAACCGGCTCCTGATCCATGTTGCGTGTATGAGCCATCAAAGTAAAGTTTCCAGTGGTTGGCTATGTTGAGGTTGAAGATGGATTCGTCTGGAAACTCTGAGCTAAGAGGATTCTCTAAATAGATTGGTGCTTTTGCAAGTTGATTTGTGATGACTTGTCCTTTAATTACTTTCCGCTCCACGTATTCAATGTCATACCCTGATAGTATCATGACCCATTTTTCCATTCTTCTAGTGATCATTTCTTTTGATAGTAAGTACTTGAGAGGGTTGATTTTGGCAATGAGTTTTTATTTTGTGCACCAACATGTAATGTCTGAATTTTTGTGATGCAAACACTACTGCTAGACATGCTTTCTCAATGAATGAGCAATTTAAATCATGTCCAACCATTGTTCTATTGATATAATAGATGGCTCTTTCTGTCCCATTTTTATCGTGTTGAGCTAGAAGAGCTCCAAGGGCTGCTGTTGTTGCTGACACATAGAGAATTAATGGATTTCTTGGGATTGGTGGTATTTGGACTGGTGGTGTAAGTAGATATTCTTTGATCTTATTAAAGGCTTCTTCACACTTGTATGCTACTCCCTTGTGAATTAGGTGAGAGTATGGATTTTGTTTATCTTCCAGTCATGCTATGAATCTTTGAATGGATTGAAGCCTGCCTTGGAGACCTCTCAATTGTTTCAATGTGTTGGGTGCCTCCATCTCAAGGATTGATTTTAGTTTTGTTGGATCTACCTCAATACCTCTCATTAACACTATGTACCCTACGCCGAAGATGCACTTTTTTGGATTTAATCAGAACTTTTATTCCTCCAGCCTATCAAAAATGGAACTTAAGGTTGTTATGTGATCCTTCCTCTTTCTGGATTTGGCTAGTATGTCATCGACATAATCTTCAACAATTTTATGGATCATGTCATAGAAGATTAATGTCATGGCCCTTTGGTATGTTGGTCCTCTATTCTTCAAGTTGAATGACATCATATTCCAGCAAATAAGTCCCCCATGGACAAGTGAAGGACATTTTGTGTTGGTCTTCTTTAGCAATCATTATCTGGTTGTATCTTGAGAAACCGTCCATCAAGGATTCGTGTCCCACCGTCATGTCTACAATCATGTCAATGTTGGGTAATGAGAAATCATCTTTTGGACATGCCTTGTTTAAGTCCCTGAAGTCTGTGTAGATTCTGATGCCCCCATCAGGATTTGAGACGGGAACCAGGTTTGACACCCATTTTGGATAGTCTATTGGTCGAATGAATCCTACATCCAATAGCTTTTTTAGTTCCATTTTGACTAGTAGGGTGATATAAGGGTGCATTTTCCTAAGCTTTTGTCTAACAAGCTTTGCTTCAGAGTATACTACTAGGTGATGAACTACAATTTCTGGATCAAACCCTGGCATGTCTACGTAGCTCCATGCAAAGTTTACATGTCTCTCTCTTAAGAAGATTGCTCAAAGTTCCTGTTCTTCTGACAATAATGATTTTTCATAGAATGTGATGTGCGGGGTTTCCTTTGTTCCTAGATTAATTGGATTGCACTTTTTTGCTAGGACTGTTGATTTTTCCTAATGAAGTGCTCTGAAAGGAAGATTGAATCCCCCATCCTCAGGTGCCTCAGAGAGGTTTTCACCATTGGATGCATCCTTTCTTTTTACTTTTTTCAAGTCAAAAAGTTCCATAGTGTTGTTTTCACTCAAGGACTTAGAAATTATTCTTAGTTTCTCACTTTTGCGACTGAGGGATTCAATCATTTCCCCATAATAGGCCTATGTATCTAGCTCAATGATGAAACCTGCTTTGTGATCCCCACATGGAATGTCATCTTGTAGTCCCATGAATTCTGAGAGTACCTCATCATTTTCAAATGTGTCAAGAACTGGTGGTCCTCATTGGTCATAATCGATGAGTTGGGGGTAAACTAGGCAGATTTCATGATTTTGATGGTCTGACTCAAAGGATAAGGTGCTAATCATGAGAAGGGTGGTATCCTCAAAGAGCCTAGGTAGGTTGGTTATGGGATCCTCGTCATCACTACTACTATAGATGTTAGTTATGTCAAATGTGAAGTTTTCTAGGACGCGACCTGTAGATACAGGTAAGCAAAGTTCGACTGTAGATAGTTGAGGAGGATTATTGACCTTTCTAACTGGAGGACTTCAGCCACATATGGTTATACTCAGAGGGGTACATCCGAGGCCAAGATTTATCATTCGCGTCTCCGGAATGATAGGTATTATAAGCTTGTTGTCATTTTTCCCAAGTCTCTAGTTTCTATCATAGCCTATTGCGAGCATCATTTGCAAACCTTTTCTTTTGTCATCCATTGGTAGATTGGCTGCTGGTTTGTTATCTTGGTATAGGAGATGAGATGGGTCATCCTCTATGACTTCTCATCCAAGATCTCCCCAACTTATGAAGTTGGGATATTCTTCAAGGGATGTTTGAGATGTGGAGGCTTCATTTGCTTGCAGACGTCCTCATGATCTAGGAGATTGTGGTAACTCTCCTACCACAAAAGAATTTTTGGGAATTGTGTAGTTTCCACAACCATTATCTTGGATGATGATTTTGAATATTAGAGATGGGGATGGCGGGTGTCTCTTTTGCAGAAGTGGATGCGAGAGTGGCTAGATCAATGTACATTGTTGATGGGCCTTCATTTTTGGAAACTTGAGGGATTTTGTAGTATTTTGCCTCAAGGTTCTTGTAGTAGGAGAATGGTTCAGGATCTTCATGGATGGTGATCTCTTGTCCTTCATATGTGAATTTAACACATTGATGGAAAGTTTATGCTACCACTTGCATTGCATGAATCCATGGACATCCTAGGAGAATGTTTATAAGGAAAATCAAGGTCCAGGACCTGACAGGTGGTTTCCATGATAGCTGGCCCTACCTAAATAGGGATTCTAATTGTGCCTTGGGAAACTCTCTCCTGATCATCATATGCTCTAATTGTAATACCCTTTCCTTTGTTGATGGAATCCTCTAAGATTTTTAATTGCTTAATGAGCTTGAGGGAACAAATATTCAAGCCTGCACCTCCATCCACCAAGACTCGCTTGCCTTTACTTTTCTGCACTAGGACCTCTAAGTGGAGTGCACGGTTATGAGATGGTTGAGCGGGAAAATATTGGTTAGAGAATGTAAGGATATTTAGGGTGATGATGTTTTCAACCATAGCTTGGAATTGTTCTGCATCAAGATTTGTAGGTACGGTGGATGAAGCCAATGCTTCCTCAAGGATTTTCTTGTGAGCGGATGAGATTTTTAATAACTCCATGATGGAGATTTGTGTTGGCGTTCTTTTAAGCTGATCAAGGATATTGTAACCATTGAGAACAGATCTTGAATTTGACATGAAAGTTCTGTTTGGTTGAGATGATCCTACAAAAGTAACTTTTCTACCTATTGTGGTGACTCCACAATCGGCTTGAGCTCCTTTGATAGTGATTACTATGCAGTATTCATCTAGGGAGGTGATGATAGTTTCATACACATGATTCACGTTTTTGAAGGTGCCTTTCCCCTTATCAATGTTATTGTTCCCTTTATTGTTATGGTTAGGCATCAAATTCATGTATATTTTGAGGTTTTTCTTTCCTGTTGGCCATTCCACATTTATGATCCTTTGATTAATAAGGTCTTGGACTATGTTCTTTAGCCTCATGCAGCTATTTTTGGTGTGCCATTTGATTTTGTGGAAGTCGTTGAGTTGATTTTCGTTGTACCAAGGAGGTTTAACATCTAGTTCATGGTAGTTCTCGTAGGTGGGGATCTTGATGAGGTTTTTTTTTAGTAATTTCTTCATGATGACTTCAAGTGGTTCCCCAAGAGTAGTGTATTTTAGTTTGGTGAAGTTCTTGTTTTGCTTGGGCGGTCCTCTTTGATCATTGACATTATTGATTGCTTGGTTGTTTGGTTGTTGTGTTGTTGTGTTCACTTGATGATTTTTTTGGATTTGCTATTGTGGTGTGGGTGTGTTTTTTCGAGGGGCACTGATGACAACTTTGGCATCAACAACACCATCGTTGGTAACATTTTGGTTTCTTTCCCATGTGCAAGGTTTGTCATTGTAGTTGGTGGGTGGGCAATTGTTTTATTGTTCAGGATATGAAGTTGATCCTCCAAGTTGTGTCATAAGGGCTCGTTTAATGCTAAGCACCTTGAAAATCAACTGGTCGTATGTGGTGATCCCTTGGACCTTGAGATGGAATGCCAAGAGGCTATGAAGGTCGGATATGATAGTGCATACTTGTTGTTCCTTGGGCATGACCCATTTGCTTCAATTGGCCTTGGATTGCCATCGTTGTAGGAATGAAGCAAATGATTTATTCTTACCTTGTTTCAAAGTCGAGAGCTCTTCTAGACTAACATCCATGGTGATATTGCATGCATAGTTTTTAATGAATGCATCTATGATTTCTTGGAATTTTTTGATGCCTGTAGGTAGGTAAGAGAACCATTCCATGGTGTGTCCAACCAAACTCCTAGGAAATAGCCGCATTAGATAGGTATCATCATATGCGACTTCCATGCAATGAACCTAGAATTCCCTGATATGATCTTCAGGGTTTCCTATCCCACAATACTTATCAAATTTGGGGATCTCAAATCCCTTAGGGAATGGTTTCATCACAAGGCTCCCATTGAATAGATAAGGACACAAGTTACTAGATGTTCTTGAGGTTTTCCCTAATTGAAGGTCAAGCACTTGTTGTGAGAGCAACTTTATTTGTGTTGTCACATCATTTTGCGGATCAGTTGGTGGGATGAAAGTGTTCTGAGGTGGTTTTTTGGTGGGTGTGATAGGTGGATTGGTTGATGGTATTTTCACATTCTGTTGAGCTATGTATACTTGCACTTGCTACTATATAAACAATGCTTGTTGTTGGTCTTGTTGTTGCTATGCTAGGATTTCCTGTTGTTGAGCTTGCTGTTGTGCTTGTTGTTGCACCAACAACACTTATTGTTGGGCTGCTAATTGGGCTAGTTATTGTTGCTCTTGGTATTGTTTATCCACTTGTTGATATGCTTGCAGTTGTGCTACTTGTTTTCGTGCAAGATATTGCACTTGTGCCTGTGCTTGTTGTGCTTGATATTGGGTGTGTACCTAAGCTTGAGCTTGAGCTTGTGCTTGTGCTTGGGCTTGTGCTTGTGCTATTTGTTGTTGCAATAAGATTTGGGCTTGATCAGCATTTTTTGCTTGTAATTCAGCTTGGGATGCTTGAGCAACTTGCACAACTTGACTGACTTGCTGAGCAGCTAGTTGTGTGGCTTTTTGTTTTTGTGCTTGTAGGAATGCCTTTTGATAAGCAGCTTGCTGAGCTGCTTGTAACACCATATTGTATTGGCTTGATATGCTAGAACTTGGTGGTGGTGGGGGTGGTGGAACTTGATTGGCTTGATATGTTAGGTGGGGTTGATGATGTTGTGATTTCTTGTGTAGTTGTCATCTATTGTTGCGATGTCAATGACAAGTTTTGAGAGTTTGGTGTGATGTTTTGATTGATGTTTGAGATGTTGGTTTTTTTATTGATATTTGGTAAAGGTGAAAACCCTAAGCCAAGTAGTGGTGTGGATGATGGTGGCAATAGTGGAAGAGGTGAGAATGTAAGGGATGTGATCTCTTGAGGAAATGGCGTTGTGTCAAAAATGCCCCCTAGTCCAAATATGTCACCCACTCCTTGTGACGTTATGGGGAGAGAGGTTTGGGGTGTTGCGCGAAATGATGATGATGATGGATCATTAGGATCATGGAAAGGGAGAGGGGCATACTTATGTAATGGATTTTGGGGTATGTTTTTTCCAAAATGGTGTTTGCATCCAAGTCTTGATTATTGACAAGGGGGTGTGTTTGAATGGCATTAAGAAATGCACTTCCCTTATTAACATTAGGTTGAGTTAGAGCAATGGATGTGATTTGTGGGATGTTTTGAGTGATGCTTTGGGATGGGGGTGTAGATGATATGGGGAGTGTGGATGAAATTGGAGGCATGACCTCTAAAGATGGTTCCACTATAGAGCTCACATTGAAATCAGAAGGGAGTTTAGCCCCTTGTTTTGCTAGTTTGAGCATGTATAGTGAAGGGTTGAGTCTCATCATGATATTGATGATCTTATGGTTCTCAGACTTTTGGATCATTTTAGTGATTTCCTCGTGTGACATCCCAAAGGTAAGATCTTCTTCTTGGTTTTCCTCAAGTGGATTTTGTGATGATGAGAGAAAGTTAGTCAAAGGGTTGCTTGATTCAACAAAATTCATTTCGGAGTTTGTTTGGCTTAGGTCACTTGAAGTGGGTGTTTCTTTGTTGGCTTCTGTGTTCTTCTTGTGTTGAGATCTAGTCTGCACCATAAAATAGGGATCAATTTTGAAGAATATAGGAGATGAATCTCTAATTTTTTGGATTGATATATCTTTAGGTTCAAAAGAGAAAATTTAGGATGATTCCAAAAGGATGATAATGATAAGGATGTAAGATGGATGTTTGATGGATGATTGGAACTCTTTTAAGAAAATCTTGTAGGGTATGTTAAACTCTAGGACTTGATTTGGGATTGATTTGTTTTGGATTTGGATTTTGGTGGACTCATAAACTCTAAGAGGTTGGATGTTGTCTTTAGAGTTTAAATCATTCACAAGATGCTAATTTGTCTAGGTGTGAGAAGAAGGATTCATCTAAACACTCCTATCCAAATAAGATGATTTTGATAATGAACTCCTAAATCCCAAGATGTTTGGATGTTTATCAAGGGATGAATTTGTTCACAAGTTTTGATAATTTGATCAAATATGTGGAGAAGGATGCATCTACACACATTCAATCAAACAAGGTGATTTTGGATTGATTTCAAATGATTTTCCCAAATTTTAACATGAAGGATTTTTCCAATAATTTCGAAGAGTTGATGATGAGATGATTTTGGTTTTGATGTTCAAAGATGGATGAGGGTTTGATTTTGATCCTATGATGTACCTAAAAAGATGCTTTGTTTACTAGACCTTGATATTGAAGAAAATATGACACTTCTAAGGACCTCTATAACTAAGAAGTGGTTCAAATTGAGCATACATTTTTGGATTGTTCAATGGAATGAGTCTATAGAACCTTGTGATTTTTTTTCTTATCTTGATATGTTGCTTTTGATTGCACTCCCTATTGTAATTCTTGATGACCTTTCGAGTGTGACTCCTAAATTTTAAACTTTGACTCAAGGAATTTCACTTTGGGATTTTGACTTTCTTGGAAATCATGAGGTTTCAACACATGTGAGAGCTAAATTTTGTTATCTTCAAGCTTAGTGACTTTGTTTTACCACAAACACTTCTTTTGATTAAATTTTCAAACTAGATGTCCAATGTCTTAATTTCTTTGAATCTCACAAAGTATTTTATGTGAAAATTTGATGAAGTCAAGGCAAGGGTTACCTATTGTTTAACTTTAGTAGGAAAATCAAGATGTAAATCCAAGTGTTTAGAAACCTCTAAGGCTGAGAATCCCAAGGGCAAGCAATAACACATGAATTGGGTCAATTGTATTTGCCTCCTAAATGGTTTGAAATTTTGATGATGATGTTAAATGTTTGTTTCCAAAATGTTTTTGAACAAGAAAGGAATTTTGTAACCAAGAGCAAGTACAACCTTATGGCTATGAAAGGCAACATTTATTGAGTCCCCACTTGGACAAGTCCAACTGTGCTTATCTTTAGCGAATGGTTAGATGCTTGACCCCACTGGCTCTCCTCCACGACACTCACTTATATGGGGTAGCCAAGCATCAACACCCATTAAACTCCCATGGCATGTTTTCCATTTCTACTAAAGACTGTAAAAGTGTGGGAAGGATTAAGAACGACCATTCTTGCACCAACAAATAGACAGGGATTATGTCCTTTCTACAACAAGGGTTTTAGTTCGAACTTTCTGTTCATAGGAGTTGACCCAATGTGGCAAGAGACCATTGTTTCCCTTCTCCTCGGAGCCAACCGTGTGATATTGGCGTTTATTCCAATACCCACATTTATATCCCAGCTGGAAATACTCTCGGGTTCAAAGTGTTACCAGTTGAGTTGTTCCCTTGGGTGAGTACTTTTTCCCCAAGGCAGGCTCTCTAAGATAAACAATAGCGAGTAAATGTATTCATAGTTCGTGTTAGAACTTTGAAATTTTGAAAATTTCATAGTTGATTATATTCACAAGTTTCCAAATTAATCCTTACCATAAGAACAAAATTCTCTCATCATAACATTTTACCCATATTTTGTCATGTGGTCCAGTAGAATCCATCTAGTCCTTAATATTTTAGAATATAATTCATATCGGCAAGAGATGGTAAGGGTCTCCTCGATCCATAAAGCATCCTTACTAATGTGTATCTTTTGTAGTCTATCGGCAAGAGTGTAGGAATATAATACCGAATATTTCATCTGAAACCACCTATTGACAAGACACAATTCACTGTCTCAGTGACAAAAAGATCATATAAGCAGAAAAGTTACCATCGGAATGAGTCACAGTGAACTCATATATGTCTTACCGACCAGTGCACGAGGAAACATTTCGGCCAAACTAAAAGTCGTCGAAGTGAAGTCTTACTGAAAGCATCAGGTCTTGCTGACGAAGCACAAAGGGATTCTATCAAAGGACTATCAGGATGAAGTCATGTAGTCCTACTGAACCATAAGTCACATCGATAAAGATATACATCAGTGAAAAAAAGGTTATTGGCATAAGTTCCTCCGATTATTAAAGTCCTACCGATGAGGTGCTTCGGGAAGAGTCTCACCGAATAGTGCATATTGGAATAACAAGTTTGGCAAGACAATTAGCATCGGTAGGAGTATTTTTGAATTTCAAAGTCTTACCAATAGAACTTACTTCATCGGTGAGACTAATTTCATCGGAAAGAAATATGAAAGTCACGTTGAAGTATGGTTTCATCGGTGAAAATGTGATTGTGTCTCAACGACCAGAAAAATTCCATGGGGTGTATCTCGGTAAGACACAATGTAATCTATGGAACATCTCCCTAACTCAGAATTGTCACAACGATACATAAGACTAAAGCGATAACTATCGATGAGACCCCAAATGTCGATGAGACTGCAGGACATTAAAGCAATGTACAGTTTTTAATAATTGGTGAGACCTCAAAGTTTTGAGGAGACTACATGATGTTTCGGCGAAAGGTTTAATGAATGTTGAAAAAGGTTATCGCCCCAAATTTGAAAACGTCTCACTGACAGTACATCTGATGTGACAGTATGAGTTTCAAAAAAAGACTTCACTCATGCTTCAACTGACACATTAATGGCATGACGAAACATAACAGGGAGAATTGAATTGAAAGCATTAGTGTTGAATTGATAGCAGAAGAATCAGCAAGGATAACGAAGAACCAGTGCATCCTTCTAGTTTGAAGATCTCGAGTAGAATACAGTAAGTGATTGCACCTCAGCTCCTCAAATTTTAACTTTTGTAACTTTGAAGAATGGAGTCCCCTAGCTCAAGAAAATTAAAAAGTAGAAGACATGGTGAAAGCAGTCAACCTAAGGGAAAGAAACAAAAAACTAAAATGGAACATGAGGGCACAGAACGAAGATTGAATCAAGACCTCATTGACCAACTACCTGGATCTAGACCTAAAGCTAGATGATCTACTCAGTTTAGGGCAGAAATAGATAAACTAGATGATAAATGTAAATTGATAGGGGATGTTTGGACTGAAATAAGGGGATATGAATTGTTCAATTTTCATTATCATCGGAGAAATCATTTTGAACCAATATGCAATCCATGGAAGCTTAACTTGGGAAAACTGGTGTGCCCTAATGTATTTATAAATGCAGAATTGGTAAAACTGTTAGTTGATCATTATGACCCAAAACACAAAGCTATATGTAACCTGTCCAGAAAACCGTGCAAATACATTTTTCAGAAGAGGCAATAGGGGAGGTTTTTAATTTGGAAGGGTTTTGCAATGAAGAGATCATATGTGAAGAATTGGAGAAGGAGTTCTCGAGAATGTATACGATTCATAAGGGTTGGAGGCTGCCAATTCACAGGATTAAACAAGGTGGCAGACCAGTTCCTTTATAGGATAGTGATGGACCTCCTTATCATGTGGACCTATTTGAAGCTTATATGAAATACACTTACTTCTCAGTAGGCCAGGTATTGGGAATGGATGTCCCGGAGTATATGTCAATTGTGCCAATGCTAATTTTAGTAGATATCCAATACCACAATTCTAGGCCATTTGACTATGCCTCGTACATTTTTAAGGGGCTTGATTTAGGATTGATGGCAATAAAAAGTAGATCATCTACCTTTCATCTCTGGAATTATTCATTATTGATGCATATGGTGTTATATTTTGGACAAGAGTTGGGACTATGGCCTCCGGAGATGAGGATTTATCAGTTTAATAAAGAAGGTGCAATATTACCTATTCAATTGTGGACTGCTGTTTGGGATAGTAGGTTTGCCAATGCTAGTTTTATTCATTTTGAAGAATATTTTGTGAAAACAATGTACAAATTGTACAGTCATCCTTGTGATTATTCTTTATCCGAAGAGATAAAGAGATTTCTTCAGCCAAAGGATTTCAATGGGCCAATTTATCATAATTGGGGAGATTGGTATTGCTTGGAAGGAGCTACCATGATTAGAATTTATGGGTTTGAAGATGTCCCTTTCATTTTGCCAAAAACAGTCCCAAAAAGAATTGCATATTTGGAGATTGTTAGACAGATGGATTATTCCAGTGTTATGAATCTTAGTTCCTTTGGGAAGCAGGCTTTCATGCCTAGTACATTATGCTTTGGTGATTTCACTATGTTGGCCAAGGAAGGATACAATTTGATCCTTGATAAATTGCTGCAATACAATATGAAAAGAGGACCACCTAGAAAGAACTTCGACCCAAAAGGGTATATTAAATCTACTAAAATAAAGATAAACTTTGGAGGGTATCAGCATGTGCCCTATCACTTTGATGATATGATCTAAAATTTTAATGAGGAAGAAGCAGAGATGGTGGTTGAAAGGTATAATCAAAGGTTGCAGGATGAAGAGTTGTTGTCTTCTGGGGAGGAAGCATCCAAGGATAATATGCCACAAAGTCAACCAAGTAAAGTATCTAGATTAAGAACTCAACATTATATTTGCCCAAAGCCGGTATTGACATGGTGTGATGGTTTAAAGGTGGAATTGTTGTTCTTTCCACCAAGGTTCAAACCCCATTGGGGTGGTATTATTGAGTGGATGTATTCTAGTTCATAGCTCTGGTCAAAAGCGTTTACCCCTTAATATAATTAAAAAAAAAAAAACATTGTATTTTCCCAACTAGAGAATTGAGTATTAAAGAGAATGAATAAGCAGATGGAAGGAATATAGAATACAGATCATTTGTATCAGATGATGAATTTGTTAATTCCCTAGAATTTAAAGCTTTTTTGTATAAACAAAAGGGAAAAGAAATAAGGGAAAAGGTTGATAATGTTACTGTTGTCAATTATATTTTCACCCTGCTGAATGCAAGATTCAACAATCTACTTGAAACACGGAAATCTTCTTCAGATGTGGGTGATCTGAATGAAGAAGGAATCTCCAGAGTGAGTTGGTTCTCCAAATGATAAATCCTATTCTAAATAATTTTTGGGAAAAGGGATAGAAGGATGACTAAAATGCAAAACTATGACCTAAAATGAACTTCAGGACTTGATAATAACTTAATGATGATTTTGATGTCTTCCTCACAATTTTTTTTTAGAAAAACACAATATTTCACCTCTCATGAACAATTAATACATAAATAATTTGCATGAAAACCTGACTTGAAATATAACATGCAACCTATATTTTGAACTTTCTACATTAAGAATCACAATCTTAGGACATAACAAGGACTCTGTGAACATAAATCACAAGATAACATCAAACTGAAACTGCAAGTAAACACATAATTGAGAAGTAGGAATGTTGTCTTTATTCAACTGAAGGAGAATGCCATAATCTCAAACTGAGTACAAAAGGGTTCACAAGCTCAAAAATGTGTATGAGCAGGAACTGAAATCTAAACTGAGAAGGGGACAAAAAGACTAAGTATTTTCAAAATATATCTCTCAAGAAACCCTAATCCGAGCTCACAAAGAAGCTCAAGGAAAAAAGCTTCAAACTGTCTCAAAAACTGTATAAAAGCATAAAAAAGCATACTGCTTTTATGATCAAACTGTCAAGCCTCTAAAAATGGGCTGAATCTACTTTAAAAGCCAAAAAAACACCTTATCTTCCAAGATGAGACCCAAATCTGACCAAGAGGAAAAGTCAACAAAAATCTACTAAAAGTAGCAAGAAATCATAAAACAATTTATAAGAGATTGCTTTATGACTCAACTTTACATCACTGTAGATTTTACAATTTGTCTATTTTTGCAACTAAAGATTACAAAATCTTTTGCAAAAAGAAATACATTCTTATCTCTCCATTACAATGCTTTGATTTTCTTAAAAAAACATAAAAATATCAATATATCACTCTCACATCAATATCTCCAATTTATTTCTCTAAAATTAATTAAAACATAAACCCTAAGTAGATAATGATAAAAAATAATCCGTAGGTCATAACATATTTCAACATTCATACTCTCATTTTTTTCTCACAAAATAATGAAATTAAGGATATCCAAGTCCCCATATTTCTCTAAGGCATAAAATACAAGCCCTAAAGACTAAATATATCAACCTAGGCATATAAATTTTGGCCTTTTAAACATTGACTTTAGACTTTGAATAGAACATAATGTAAAGGTAACCCTAAATCGAGCTAACCCACATGCTTATTGACAAACATGAATATTCTAGACAATTATAATGTTGGGTCAAATTAGGGCATGAACAAAAGAAGTCAAACCCTAATATGATTTCATTTTGCAACATCATTTTGAAAGCATGGAGCTCTGCCTGAGAGAGCACGCCACCATGATTGAGCTCAAACTAGAATTTACATGCTTGAGAATCCTCACTACTGTCTTCAAATAGCTGAATCTTGGCTGGGTAAGCTTTGTTTTTGTAGTATTGTAGTTCTTTTACTTCATTGTAAAGCAAGAAAAGTTACCAAAGCCGCGACCTGCTCATGGTTGCTTTCTGATTTTCCTTTATCTTTCCCATGACTATGTTCTTCTTGGCTGACCTGTATGAGCTTGGGTTTTTGACTAGAAGCTTTCATGAAAGAGGTTGTTCGAGGGTTTTGTTCTTTATTGCACACAATGGTGAGCTTCTTGGTCTATCACTTTCGTGACTTTTCCTCTTGAGCTTCATGTTCTATAGTCACGGCTAAGACAGTTTCTAATGCCTTTGTTTCTATTTCCTGTGCTCACTTAAAAGAGCCTGAGTCTTGAGCTTTAGTTTCGTGCCTTCCTCTGATTGCCATGGCGAAAGTCTTTTAAGTTTGGAGACTATGGTGAACGTTCTGGCCATGACCAGTGTGTTCTTTAGCAAGCATGAAATGGTGAGTTATGTTTAAAGCATATACTCTTTTCTTGAAAAAGCTCAAAAACCTTCATTTAAGATTCTATGGCCATGTATAGGCCGCAACCTATGTATCATAGAAATCATTCTTTAGAGGTTTTGGTCTTGACCCAAAACATGAAACTCACCTTCTTGTATATTTGAAGACAAACTTGTATATGGGTATCATGATAATTGACTAAAAAACTATATTTTCCTTATCCTGAAGCTCGACCCACCAAAGGAAACTCTCATTTTGTATTTTTTGAAACAAAACTAGACATGGATACCTATTATTCTGAAGAAAAATTGATCATTATGATTTACCTCTATACTCTTTTTTTTCATATAAAATCCTCATATGGGTTATCACTGCAAATTGTATTTTTCTGGATTTAAAGCAAACCCCAAATGTGGGTATATAGGAAACAAAATATATTCATTGTGCATTCAATTTATAAGCTTGACCCCTGATGGCTGGTGCTTTACTTTGATATTCTGTTGAAAAGAAAACTCACATGGGTAAGTTGGAAATATATTTGTTTATCTTTAATGTTCACATGAAAAATTAGCTTGATCCATTACTTCCTTTGCACTTTCAGTTGCAAAAAAAAAAGAAAACTAGGCATATCATTTGTTACTAGAGTGGTAAAATTCTTCCTTTAAAACAAAACCCCCAATATGCTTAAAATGAAGAAAGTTGTTCATTTAATTCCTTGAAAACTAGGATCGAACTGCCCTCTTTTCTCTGCATTTGTGAAACATATTTCTGAAACCCTCACCATATGAGTTCAGATGTAATATGGAAAGTCTGTATATTTCAATACTTGTGTAAAACTAGGCTTCCTTAGCATTCAAATTCTTTACTTTTAACATACTTCTGTATTTGTCACTTTGTGAAGAGAAGTATCTCTGAATGCATTAATATTCCCATGATATTTTCTTTTCTACACAGAATTGTTTTTTGATTTAAGTCTGAAAATTTTTGTCCCATCTCGCTACTTATGCATCCTCAATCATGTACTTTCACTCATGCCATATCCAGTACGAGTTCTATTTGTTCTATAAATGAGTTTTGTGTGTTTAAATCCTTTACCAAATCTATTCGTGTCTATTTTTCTTGATACTTGTAACTCTTTGAAGACATCTTTGAATGAACATTGTACCTTGATTGTTGCCTTCCACCAAACAGTGATGCATAATTCTATTTGAAGCAGCATTCAGCCAAATTGAACTGGTTGTTCTTGTTATATCTTTTCTTTATCAAATACATCAGATTCAGATACTATATCGGTGTTTATCATTCACTAATAGAAACTGGAACTCCAGCCATATCTCTACCTAGACACATGACAAATGATGAAACAAAATTTAAGAAACAGTATACCTTGGGTTATTACATTTCACTGTTAGCCACCAGATTGAGTCTTGATTGTAACACTACATGAACGACTGTACTGCTTATGTCTAGCACTCTTCATGCATTTTTATGTTCAACTTAATAAACTGTTCTGTGAAATTGTTTGATTCTAAGATGAAAATTGAAGCAAAACTCTTCATTAAGGCATAATGTATGCATGTTCACTATCCTTGGCTATGAGAAAGAACACTGATGAACTGAACCTTGCATGACATCTGATCTGATGAACAAATAACACTATCGCAAAAGAACATGAACCATTCAACAATGTTTGATATAATTGTACTCAGTTAAGTGATTGAGTGAATTAAACTCACTATTCACCTATAGCTCTCAGAAAGCATTAACCTGATTGTTACGAATGTACAGTTGGTTTAATAGCTCGATAGATAACTATGCTTTACTCATTCAGTTGTATATCACTCCTTTTGATGAATATGATGATGTAATATTTTAATCAGCCCACTTGTAATGAATAGGAAGCATGCCGAGCTCTACCCTTGTGGGAGCCCATTTTTCTCCACATGCTTGGTCTTCAAATAATGATCAGCTTCGTGATTTTCCCTATACCTACACAAAGAAACAAACAATGTTAGCATGCATAAAAAAAAAGATACAATGATCATATTGTTGTTTCTCCTTCAGCTCATTTCCTCTGTACTTTTCTTGATTGTTTCAGTGTATGATTGATAGCAGACTGCATTATTTTTGGTGACTCATATAGGTTTCTTCATAATCGGAGCCTCTAACATCTCCCTTTTTTCTCTTACAGGTCAACGAAGCTCGAGAAGACAAAGGTGCACCACTTCAGTGTCGACCATCGACCAATCAGGCAATGACGATTAAGTCGTTACTTATGTGTTTTCTTCCTTTGCATCTTCAATAGTGTAGTGTGCTATTAGTTATGCGCTATGACAGTCACATCCATGGCTTGTGTGGATATTTGATTTCAATCCTTTTCTTTTCATTTCAAAAAGAAAAAAATGCATTTTAATGCAATGTTGTAATATCATTTGGATTCTTGCAATCGAATGAAGCTATGTAAATATGAATTATCCCATGAAATAAATGAAAGCATTCTAAAATGCTCTGTTGTTTATAAGCTCAATTCTGTACTTCATTTAATTCTGGAACATTTGAATACCAATTCTGAAATTATGATTCTTCTTTTAAATGCACCACTATCACTTAATGAATAATGAACATGATGGCAACAACACTTAAACATAATATGCAATTTCACCTTAAGATATAATAATGTTCAGCTAGCTCCACCAATTGAGCTATGGCAAAAAATTGGTAACAGTTACTGTAGGAAATGAAGAGCAATTGCTGAACAAATTGAGGAGGTGTGTAGATGAGGAGATATGACCCCTAAAAAGGGGAGAAAAATGTTGGAAAATGCTGGTGTCATGATCTTTCCTAGGCTAGATCTCAATTCTGCACTTGTCTTTGATAGTTTCTTAAAGGACAATAATGCTACACACAAGCTAGATCAAGAAAAGGTAACAGAAGTGTATGCAAGATCCAAATACAATATAGATGAAGGATCATTAATGATTTAAGCCTTATACCCACCCCATAGGAAATCAATAGTTATTGATACTGAAAAGGCATTCAGGCATGCCATGAATTTAAAAGTTGGAGAAGCTGATCCTATGGCTATTGCAGAATTTGGAATTAATGTTGCAAAACTAAACAAAGCACAAATTCAGATGTTGATTAAGGAGAGAGAGATGTACAAAACAAACAACGAAAGGGTGTTGAGAGAGAATGATCGCCTAAAATATTTTTTAGGTGTTACTATGAAGGCACCCAAGCTGCTTACCTAAGGTGAAAGCTCTTAGTCAAAAGATCATTGGGAAGGATCAAGTGCTTACTCCCAAGAAAAATATGATGCACTTGTGGCAATAATCAAGAAAAGGAAGGCTAGTTTAACATCTTGGTTGAATAAACTCTGGGGAAAATATTCACATACACTTATTGCATTAAAAGAATATGAAAGGATGAATGAACGAATTATGGAGAAGTCCTAAGAAGTGAACCAGAGAGATGTTTCTAATAGTGTAGCAATTGAAGCTATAAATCATTTTATAAATAGACATCAAAACTTTTATGAAGAATTGCAAGGGGATGCACAGGGATTGACAAATGCTGCTAAGAAAATATTGACTACATTCTCTGATGATAGAGGAGAACTAAAGGAAGTAACCAGATGGAAAGGTGAGAATGAGTCGATACTACATGAAATCTTGAAGGTTGCTACTGCTGAAAATATGACATTGGAGGAGGTGAGCGAGCAAAATGAGAAGATGATAAAGATGGAGATCTCAATCTGAAATGCAGTTGGAGATGCAGATACGCACGAACGTCGAGATTATTTGGATCACCTTTCTAAAACTCATTTATGGCTAAACAGAGCCTGATTATATTTTAGTATATTTATTATGTAAACATATGACATTTCTGAAAGGACGTGTCCTTTCCAGTATTTGATGTATAAATACCTATTTCAGTAGCGAAATAGGGGGAGATATAGAATATCGAAGATTGAAGATAGAATAGGAAAATATAGTAGAATACAATGTTTTACGAATATGAGACTATGATGTACGCTTAAGATTTTGGAGATATCAATGGAAATCAGTTAATGTGGTGCAATATTTCTAGTATTAGTTGTTTATCTGTGTTCATTGAAATTATTATTGAAGTTGTCTCCAAGTTGGTGTTTTCTAGTTATTTAAATTGATATAACAAGTTTATATTCAGTTTATCAGTGCACATTTGGTGTATCCATTTGGTCGATTGATTGATTCTTTCAAGTAAAGATTAAATCCTTTTAGTTGATCATAGTAATAGGAGAATGTCATTTGGATCATTAAGGAGAACTTGATAGTCATAACCTAGCATGTTTATACAAGTTATAAACTAAATTATATGTTGAACAACTTGAATATTTTCTAGAAAGAAGTACTCATTTTAGATTTCTCTTGACTCCACATACCCAACAAGGCACTAGTCTCTTCATTTTCATCATTTGGTTTCATTCATTTTTTACATCTGTTAACTGAACATATTAAGTTATAGTTTTAATATTACTGTACAATTTATACCAAATCAAGTTTCATTTGTCCACTCCCATCTACCATTGTGGGCGAAACATTTTAAAAGAGATAAGAACAAGTCAAGTTTTCCCCAATCATATAGGTACACCCACCTAGGTCTAGCTGCACCTGAAGAGTAGAAGGTCTAAGTCATTTGACCTTGTTTGTTACCCTGAAACGTATCAAGAGATTGACAACCTCTTGAGGCATTTCGCCTACATTTTTGAGAGCTAACAAATTGGCGACTCTGTTGGGGAATTAGCTCAAAATCAGGGCCTTATTTATAGAGTCGGAAATATTATATAGACTCTACTGGGAATAGGAAATAACAAAAAAATTCTCACTTCTAAGAAAGTGATTGGAAACTCTAATAAAAATATTTCAACATGAATGGAAGAAGATCTCAATATAGGGGAGGTCATACTGGGGGTCCTACTGGCAATAGTAAGTGGACATACAAGGATGATAAGGTTGATAAAGGTAAAAGGATAAATGAGGACATGTGCATGAGGAACAAAGACAAAGCATTGAGACCACATTGTGAAACATATGACCGATATGATACATGGAGAGATAATTCAAGTGAAAAACCTTGTACTCTAGAAGAACAAACAAATCCTTTTTATAATCCTTAGAAACAACTAGAGTTTGATGCTAGACTCAAAGAAGAAGGACTCAGATATCAACAGGCATGTAGAAAAGGAATGGAGGGTAACCAAAATGAGTTCGATGATCATGTGATTCCTCAGGAAAATTATGAATCTTTAACTCATGAAGAAGTAAAAGCACGGTTTGAGTTATAGAAGAAGGAGCTAGAAGAGCTAAAAGCTAAATAGGAGGAAGCCCAAATGATACAAGCAATGAGAGACATTAAATTGTAGAAAGCCCAAATTACTGCTTAAACAGCTGGTTGCCCAAAGTATTTACTACCTCATAAGCAGGGTAATAATAGTGTAAGGCCTTTTGATCCATCAAAGGCTCCTCACAATCAAATAGGGAATCAGTACAAACAGCCAAACCATCCACCGCATATTCCCTCACAATATGCAAACACCCAACCACCTCATGGTCAGCATTATGTGCCAAATCATCATACACAATAAAATAATCTGATGTACCAATATCAGTACCCACCTAACCCTCCCCCTCATCAGTATACAACAATGATTAGACAATTTGACTTGGCGGGGTTTCAATTATACCCTTACCCTATGGATGACAGTTGGAGAAGTCTTCTTCCAAAATTTATAGGTAGTAGTGTGATTACTACTGAAGATCATTTAAGAAGTTTCAATGCTTTCATTCAAGACTTGGATGTGCCATATGGAGATTTACACATGAGGCTATTCATGATGTTGCTTACTGAAGAAGCTAGGGATTGGTTCAACAACTTACCAACAACTTTTATCAGTTCTGTCCAAGAATTTCAAGATCGATTCCTTGAACAATATGGGAATCTAAGTGCACCA
The DNA here is from genome assembly GCA_007258455.2 of Sequoia sempervirens. Taxonomy (NCBI): domain Eukaryota; kingdom Viridiplantae; phylum Streptophyta; class Pinopsida; order Cupressales; family Cupressaceae; genus Sequoia; species Sequoia sempervirens. The sequence continues at coordinate 707,561,290 of VDFB02000003.1, read as the reverse complement.
GATGCTGCTCTTCATGAATTAATGCGGATTCAAAAAAATCAAAATGATTCAATTTATGATTTTAACCGAAGATTCAACAAATTGCAAAATAAAATACCTCCTAGATCAAAGTTGCTAGACTTTGTAGCATTGAGTGTTTATTTGAATGCGTTTGATCCAAAAATAGGGTATGAACTAATAAATAGGTTCCCAAGAGATTTGGCTAAAGCCCAGAAGATAACACTAATAATTGAAAACAATAGGAAGGTTGCTAGGATAATCAGTAAAAGAGACAACCCTAGGGTTCCTCAACAAGCCAATAATTATCAATACAAACATGAGAACACATACATAAATGAAAGGCCTAGGCTACATGACATGCTCTATAATACAAATTGGAAGGATGGAAAACCTGTAACAGATAGGCCTAGAAACAAAGAAACTCATGATCCATTAAGAAAGAAAGGAACATATATGGTTAATAACAATTATTTCTGTGAAATTTGTGATAAGCCACATTCCCCAGATTATTATGTTGTAGCCCAAAGAATGCAAGAAGAAGGAATGTTAATGGGAAATAGTGGAGAAGATCACACAGTGTATTTGACTTCAAATACTTTTCACCGTGTTGAGGAGAAGTACCCATCTTCAGAGGATGAGGGTTATGAGTACGGTGTTTCAAATCAAAGGTACAATGTCCACATGGCTAAACAACAGGTTCTTTCTGACTTTGAAGAAGATTATACAAAACCACATTCTATTGAGGTGCCTACTCAGTGCAATATGAGGAAACTCACCAAAGAGGAGATAGAGAGATTAACCATTGCTACAGTTGAAGAAGCAAAGAGTAAGTACTGGTTGAGAAATAGGACAGTAAATGAGAAGGAAGGTGTCTCTAGGGGAAAATTTATGAAGGATCAAAGGGTGACACAAGGAGTTTCGAAGAAAACAGAAAATAAACAACATGATAAAAATGAATAGAAGCTTGTCCAAAAAGAGGAAGTTAAAGAGTTACACAAAGAAATGCAAAAGACTGATCAATCAAGTAAAAGAGAAAAGGAAGAGAGCAAACGAGAAACACCATAACAAAAGAGAATTCTTAAGGCAGAGGGTTCCTCTTTTGACTTTACTCAGGCTTTATCCCAGGTAAAAATGTATGTTCCACTACTTGAGATGATGAAAATTAAGGAATATAGAGACAGTGTTCTTTAATTATTAACAAATGGAAATGAAAAACATATAAATTATGAAAATAATATGGCCACTAAAACTATCAATAAACAAGAGAAAGTGAATATCCCAGAAGTATGCCTTAATAATGCATTATTAAGTCCCCCACAAGTTGATCCTTTTTTCACTGCATTACTCATAAATAACAAATTGTTGAGGAACTGCATGATAGACTCTAGTGCTGCCATAAATATTATGCTAGTGGGAGTTATGAAACATCTTGGCATGTGGGTGGATACTAATGGAGGAAAGTGCTATGCAATGGATAACAGACCTGTTCCTGTGGTGGGTATTATGAAAGATGTTGAAGTCAAACTAGCTGCTTATCCTTAAGTGGCCTATAATATAGATATAATAGTAATTGACACCCCTCCTCAGTTTGGGATACTTTTATCAAGGCAGTGGACAACAACAGTTGGGGGAAATGTCTAGTTCGATTTGTCTTATGCAACTATTCCAGTGAATGGTCAGGAAGTTAAGTTGTATAGGGAGCCAAGGATGAACCAAGTTGTTGATTATGTACCTCAAGATCAAATCAATTGTTTTTGTGATGTGGATCTTGGCAATTTTAAGGTAGAGCCAACCCAACCAAAATTGGTCAATATTGATCCAATTGAAAAGCATGTTGCACAAAACTGCAATGGTGTATGGAAAATGTACTTTGATGGAGCATGTAGCAAAGAAGGTAATGGAGCAGGAATAGTATTTGTTTCACCTGAAGGTATTACATTTAAGTATTCATTTTTGCTAGCATTTGAATGTACAAATAATGTGGTAGAATATGAAGCCTTGTTGACAGGTTTGAATATAGCTATAAAACATAAAATCAAGTTGTTAGCTATTCTAGGGGATTCTGAATTAGTTGTTTCACAAGTTAAATCAAATTATGCAGCAAAACATAGAAGATTAAATCAATATAGGAATTTTGTATGGGATACAATTGAGTTGTTTGATGCCTTCTCAATTGAGTGGATTGATAGATCAAAAAACATAATGGAAGACTTTTTAGCAAATGTGGCGCTAAAAAGAGATGATATTACATTGGCTGGAGTATCACAAATTGAGTTCAAAACAAGGCCTGCCGTGCTTGACAACATATACAATTGGTAGGTTTTTAATGATGATACTGACCTTTTGAAATTTCTTCACTATATAGATCAATATGAAGCCCAAGAAATTGATTTCAATGCCTTTGTTGAGGAAGTAGATGGGAAGAAAATAGTATTCGGGAAGGAGATCTTACATCTTAAGACAAATAAGCTTCCTAAGGGGCTAGTAGCATTGGAGAGAGTGTATGATGGAAGTGATCAGTCCCTCATGAAGCAAACACCAATCAAGAAGGAGGATATTGAAGAGATCAACTTGGGAACCGAGATGGCACCAAGAAAGGTGTATATAGGGAAGAAAATAAGCCTGACAATTAGAAGAATGTTGATAGCATTACTGAGAAAATATAAACATGTGTTTGCATGGTCTTATGAAGATCTAAAATCATATAGGGAAGATTTGTTTCAGCATGAAATACCATTGAAGCCAGATGCAAAGCCATTTAGACAGAAACAAAGACCCATTAATCCAACATTGGAACCAAAAATGTAAGAAGAATTGGTAAAGCTCAGAGACGGTGGCATTATCAAACCAATCAGGCACTCAACATGGGTCTAAAACCTGGTCCCTATGAGGAAGAAAAACAAAGATATCAGATTATGTGTGGATTTTAGAAATCTAAATATGGCATCTCTCAAGGATAATTATCCTCTACCCAATATGGAGGCTATATTACATAAGGTGATAGGGTACGAGCTATTATCTATGATGGATGGGTTTTCAAGTTATAACCAAGTTAAAGTTAAAGAATCTGAGTAGTATAAAACAACTTTTACAACCCCATGGGGGACATATGTTTATCTAAGAATTCCGTTTGGTCTCATGAACATAGGAGCAACCTTCCAAAGAGCTATGGACGTAGCATTTGCAGACTTGATCAATGCTATCATGGTGGTGTATTAGGATGACCTTACTGCTTATTCAAAGAAGGATGAAGATCATGTAGAACATCTGAAAAAAGGTATTTATTAAAGCTTTAGAATATGGGATTAGTCTGAACCCTAAAAAATGTTATTTTACAGTCATAGAGGGTAAACTCTTAGGACATATTGTATCAAAAGAAGGGATTAGAATAGATCCTGAGAGGGTTGAGGCCATAGATAAAGTTCCTATCCCTAAAACTGTTAAGGCCATCCATTCATTCTTTAGACAAATCAATTTTGTTAAGAGGTTTATTTCTAATTTTTCTGAAATCATTAAACCCATATAAAAAATGTTAAGGAAAGGAAAAAAATAGATTGGACTACAAAAGCATTAGATGCTTTTATATCAATCAAAAAAGCTATCAAGGAGGCTCTTGTCCTTAAGTCCCCAAATTTTTCAAAACCCTTTCAAATATTCTCATTTGCTTCATTACACACCATAGCTGCTATCATGTTATAGAAAAATGAGGAAGGTCATGAACAACTTGTGTCCTTTTTCAGTAAGTCATTACAGGGGTCAGAATTGAAATATGATATAATGGAAAAATAAGCTTTTGCATTGGTAAAAGCTACAAAGGCTTTCAGACCATATCTTGTTGGAGCTAAGGTGATTGCCTATGTCCCTCATGCGACTGTTAAAGATATTTTGACACAGTCTAAAGTAACAGGAAAAATATGTAGATGGATTAATAAAATCCAAGAGTTTGATATGGAGATATAGATCACTAAATTAGTGAGAGGTCAAGGTTTGGATAGGTTAATGGCATAAGCGAATATTGAAGCAAATCAAATTTGCAATATAGAAGAGGAAAAGAATGCAATTGCGAGCATTGATCATACTCCTTGGTATGCAGACATCATGCATTACCTTAAATACATGAAGTGTCCAAAAGGATTGAGTGACAACTAGAAAAGAACTTTGAAGCTGCAAGAATCTAAGTAAGTGTTCATGGATGGAGATTTGTTTTGGAAGAACATGGATGGTATACTATTGTTATGTCTGGATGAGTCACAAGCTAAGCATGTCTTAAGTGAAATGCATGAAGGGGTTTGTGGAGGGCATTCCTTTGCAAAAGCAACTACACATAAAATTCTCAGGGTAGGTTATTACTGGCCAAAAGTTTTTAATGACTCATTTTCGTATGTAAGAAGATGTGAAGCTTGCCAAATTTTTTTTGGGAAAATGAAGTATCAGGGAGCTTTACCACTTAGGCCTTTGCAGGTTGAAGCCCCTTTTCATCAGTGGGGAATTGATTTCATTGAGGAGATACAATAGAAATCAAGTGGATGACATAGGTGGATACTAGTGGCTACTGATTATTTTACCAAATGGGTAGAAGCAGTCCCAACCAAGCAAGCTACAAGTAAAGTTGTGACAAATTTTCTAATGGATAACATCATTACCAGACTTGGTACACCACTAAGATTGATTACTGATAATGGGATGTGTTTCAGATCTAATGAATTCATAATTTTTTGTAGCACATATGGTATTACCATTTCTTATGTAGCTCCTTACCATCCACAAGCTAATGGTCAAGCAGAGTCCAACAATAAAAGTCTTCTCAAGATTATATGGAGGATGTTAGGTCAGAATAAGAAGGTTTGGGATTCAAAATTGAAACTAGCTATCTGGGATGATAGGATCACTGTAAAAAAGGCAATTGGAAAATCCCCATTTGAATTGGTGTATGGAACATAGGCCAGGATGCCTTTATAAAATTTGTTACCAGTTTACAAGTTTATCCTTCAAGAAGATTTGGATATTCCAAAACCCATGGAGGAGAGAATGGAGCAACTAGCTGAACTTGATGAGATAAGGAGAGTAGCTCAGAACCAGAACATGAAGTTACAGGCACAGATGAAGTACTTGTTTGATAAAAATGAAAAAGATAGAAAATTTGAAGAGGATGATTTGGTATTGATGTGGAACGCAAGGTGCCAGGAGAAGGGAAAGCATGGGAAATTTGAAGCCTTGTGGCTAGGACCTTTTGTGGTTGTTGGAAAGAGAGGTGAAGACTCATATTATCTACAAAATATATTTGGTGAAGATTAGGAGTTTCCTGTGCATGGGAAAATTTTGAAACATTTTTTCTCTTGAGCAATACAGAGGATTAAGGGTTGCCAATGCATGGAAAATGCTTGACAATCCTCTCAAAATTCTATCTTCCATGCATAGTATTCTAGGAAATAAAAGGAACATGAATTCCCAGTACATGGACAATCCTAGTTTTCCTTCTTTTAAAAATAAATATTTCCATGTACAATAGCGTAGGGTCATATTCATTTCCATTTCCATTCATTCCATCATGCTCCCATGATCCATCACCTTGAGTTTGGTCTGCTCACCCAGAAATCTGGATCCTTGCAATGATATCACAATCATTCATCCCCAAATGGAGCCACTATTAGAACTGTGAAATTTTGAAAATTTCATAGTTGATTATGTTCATGAGTTTCCAAATTAATTCTTACCATAAGCACACAATTCTCTCATCATAACATTTTTCCCATATTTTCTCATGTGGTCCAGTAGAATCCATCTAGTCCTTAATATTTTACAATATAATTCATATCGGCAAGAGATGGTAAGGGTCTCCCCAATCCATAAAGAATCCTTACTAATGTGTATCTTTTGTAGTCTATCGGCAAGAGTGCAGGAATTTCATACCGAATATTTCATCTGAAAGCACCTAACGATATGACACAATTCATTGTCTCAATGACAGAAAGATCATATCGGCAGAAAAGTTACCATCGAAATGAGTCACAACGAACTCATATATGTCTTACCGACCGGTGCACGAGGAAAAATTTTGGCCGAACTAAAAGTCATCGGAGTGAAGTCTTACCAAAAGCATCAAGTCTTGCCGACGAAGCACAAAGGGATTCTACCAAAGGACTATCGAGATGAAGTCATGTAGTCCTGCCGATCCATAAGTCACACCGATAAAGATATACATCGGCGAAAGAAAGGTTATCGGCATAAGTTCCTCTGATTATTAAAGTCATACCGATGAGGTGCTTTGGGAAGAGTCTCACCGAACAGAGCATATTGGAATAACAAGTTCGGCAAGACAATTAGCATTGGTAGGAGTCTTTTCAAATTTCAAAGTCTTACCGATAGAACTTGCTTCATTGTTGAGACTAATTTCATCGGCAAGAAATATGAAAGTCACGTCGAAGTATGGTTTCATCAATGAAAATGTGATTGTGTCTCAGTGACTAGAAAAATTCCATGGGGTGTATCTTGGTAAGACACAATGTAATCTATGCAACATCTCCCCGACTCAGAATTGTCACAATGATACATAAGACTAAAGCAATAACTATCGATGAGACCCCAAATGTTGATGAGACTGCGGGACATTAGAGCGATGTACAATTTTTAATAATCAATGAGACCTCAAAGTTTCTGGGAGTCTACAAGATGTTTCGGCGAAAGGTTTAATGAACATTGAAAAAGGTTATCACCCTAGATTTGAAAATGTCTCACTGACAGTACATTTGATGTGATAGTATGAGTTTCAAAAAAATACTTCACTTGTGCTTTAGCTGACACTTTAATGGTGCGATAGAACATAACAGGGAGAATTGAATTGAAAGCATTAGTGTTGAATTGATAGCAAAAGAATCAGCAAGGTGAACAAAGAACTAGGGCATCCTTCCAGTCTGAAGATCTTGAGCTAAATATAGTAAGTGATTGCACCTCAGCTCCTCAAATTTTAACTTCTGTAACTTTGAAGAATGGAGTCCCCTAGCTCAAGAAAATTAAAAAGTAGAAGACATGGTGAAAGCAGTCAACCTAATGGAAAGAAAGAAAAAACTAAAATGGAACATGAGGGCACAAAAAAAAGATTGAATCAAGACCTCATGACGAACTACCTGGCTCTGGAACTCAAGCTAGACGATATGCTCAGCTTAGGGTAGAAATAGATAAATTGGATGATAAATGTAAATTGATAGGGGATGTTTGGACTCAAATAAGGGGATTTGAATTGTTTAATTTTCATTATCATCAGAGAAATCATTTTGAACCAGTATGCAATCCATGGAAGCTTAACTTGGGAAAACTGGTGTGCCCTAATGTATTTATAAATGCAGAATTGGTAAAACTGTTAGCTGATCATTATGACCCAAAACACAAAGCTATATGTGACCCATCCGAAAAACCACAAATACATTTGTCAAAAGAGGCAATAGGGGAGGTTTTTAATTTGGAAGGGTTTTGCAATGAAGAGATCATATGTGAAGAATTGGAAGAGTTCTCAAGAATGGATACGATTTATAAGGGTTGGAGGCTTCCAATTCACAGGATTAAACAGGGTGACAAACCAGTTCCTTTACAGGATAGGGATGGACCTCCTTATCATGTGGACCTATTTGCAACTTATATGAAATACACTTACTTCTCAGTAGGCCAGGTATTGGGAATGGATGTCCCAGAGTATATGTCAATTGTGCCAATGCTAATTTCAGCAGATATCATATACCATAATTCTAGGCCATTTGACTATGCCTCGTACATTTTTAAGGGGCTTGATTCAGGATTGATGGTAATAAAAAGTGGATCATCTACCTTTCATCTCAGGCATTATTCATTATTGATGCATATGGTGTTATATTTTGCACAAGAGTTGGGACTATGGCTTCCGAAGATGAGGATTTATTAGTTTAATAAAGAAGGTGTAGTATTACCTGTTCAATTGTGGACTACTGTTTGGGATAGTAGGTTTGCTAATGCTAGTTTTATTCATTTTGAAGAATATTTTGTGAAAAAATTGTACAAATTATACAATCATCCTTGTGATTATTCTTTATCTAAAGAGATGAAGAGATTTCTTCGGCCAAAGGATTTCAATGGGCCAATTGATCATAATTGGGGAGAATGGTATTGCTTGGAAGGAGCTACCATGATTAGAATTTATGGGTTTGAAAATGCCCCTTTCATTTTTCCAAAAACAGTCCCAAACATAATTGCATATTTGGAGATTGTTAGACATATGGATTATTCCAGTGTTATGAATCTTAGTTCCTTTGGGAAGCATGCTTTCATGCCTAGTACATTATGCTTTGGTGATTTCACTGTGTTGGCCAAGGAAGGATACAATTTGATCCTTGATAAATTACTGTAGTACAATATGAAGAGAGGACCACCCAGAAAGAACTTTGACCTAGAAGGGTATATTAACTCTACTAAAATAAAGATAAAATTTGGAGGGTATCAACATGTGCCCTAGCACTTTGATGATATGATCCATAATTTGGATGAGGAAGAAGTAGAGATGCTGGTTGAAAGGTATAATCAAAGGTTGCAGGATGCAAAGCTGTTGTCTTCTGGGGAGGAAGCATCCAAGGATAATATTCCACAAATTCAACCAAGTAAAGTATCTTTATTAAGAACTCAACATTATATTCTCCCAACTAGAGAGTTGAGTATTGAAGAGAATGAAGAAGCAGATGCAAGGCATATAGAATACAAATCATTTGTATTAAATGATGAATTTGTTAATTCCCCATAATTTAAAGCATTTTTGTATAAACAAAAGGGAAAAGAAATAAGGGAAAAGGTTGATAATGTTACTGCAGGAAATGAAGAGAAATTGCTGGACGAATTTGAGGAGGTGTGTAGATGAGGAGATGACAGGTATGACCCCTAAAAATGGGAGAAAAATGCTGGAAAACACTGGTATCATGATCTTTCCTAGGCTAGATCTCAATTCTGCACTTGTCTTTGATAGTTTCTTAAAGGACAGTAATGCTACACACAAGCTAGATCAAGAAAAGGTAACAAAAGTGTATGCAGGATCCAAATACAATACAGATGAAGGATCATTAATGATTTGGGCCTTATACCCACCCCATAGGAAATCAGTAGTTATTGATACTGAAAAGGCATTTGGGCATGTCATGAATTTAAAAGTTGGAGAAGTTGATCTTGTGGCTACTGCAGAAATTGGATTAATGTTGTGAAACTAAACAAAGCACAAATTCAGATGTTGATTAAGGAGAGAGAGATGTACAAAACAAACAATGAAAGGGTGTTGAGAGAAAATGATCGCCTAAAAGATTTGTTAGGTGTTACTATGAAGGCACCCAAGCTGCTTATCCAAGGTGAAAGCTCTTAGTCAAAAGATCATTGGGAAGGATCAAGTGCTTACTCCCAAGAAAAATATGATGCACTTGTGGCAATAATCAAGAAAAGGAAGGCTAGTTTAACATCTTGGTTGAATAAACTCTGGGGAGAATATTCACATACGCTTGTTGCATTAAAAGAACATGAAAGGATGAATGAATGAATTATGGAGAAGTCTTGAGAATTGAACCAGAGAGATGTTTCTAATAGTGGAGAAACTGAAGTTGTAAATCATTTTATAAAGAGACATCAAAACTTTTATGAAGAATTGCAAGGGGATGCACATGGATTGACAAATGCTGCTAAGAAAACATTGACTACATTCTCTGATGATAGAGGAGAACTAAAGGAAGTAACTAGATGGAAAGGTGAGAATGAGTTGATAGTACATGAAATCCTGAAGGTTGCTACTGCTGAAAACATGACATTGGAGGAGGTGAGCGAGCAAAATGAGAAGATGATAAAGATATAAATCTCAATCCAGAAACACGGTTGGAGATGCAGATACACACGAACGTCGGGATTATTTGGATCACCTTTCTAAAAATCATTTATGGCTAAACAGAGCCTAATTATCTTTTAATATATTTGTTATGTAAACATATGACATTTCTAAAAGGATGTGTCCTTTCCAGTATTTGATGTATAAATACCTATTTCAATAGCAAAACAGGGGGAGATATACAATATCAGAGATTGAAGATAGAATAGGAAAATACAGTAGAATACAATATTTTATGAATATGAGACTATGATGTACACTTAAGATTTTGGAGATATCAATGGAAATTAGTTAATGTGGTGCAATATTTCTAGTATCAGTTGTTTATCTGTGTTCATTGAAAGTATTATTGAAGTTGTCTCCAAGTTGTTGTTTTCTGGTTATTTAAATTGATATAACAAGTTTATATTTAGTTTATCAGTTCACATTTGTTGTATCTGTATGGTGGATTGATTGATTCTTTCAAGTAAAGATTAAATCCTTTTAGTTGATCATAGTAATAGGAGAACGTCATTTGGATCATTAAGGAGAACTTGATAGTCATAACCTAGCATGTTTATACAAGTTATAAACTAAATTATATGTTGAACAACTTGAATATTTTCCAAAAAGAAGTACTCATTTTAGATTTCTCTTGACTCCGCATACCCAACAAGGCACTAGTCTCTTCATTTTCATCATTTGGTTTCATTCATTTTTTACATCTGTTAACTGAACATATTAAGTTATAGTTTTAATATTGCTATACAATTTATACCAAATCAAGTTTCATTTGTCCACTCCCATTTTCCATTGTGGGAATTTTTTTTTAAAAGAGATAAGCACAAGTCAAGTCTGCCCCACTCATATAGGTACACCCACCTAGGTCTAGCAGCACCTGAAGAGTAGAAGGTCTAAGTCATTTGACCTTGTCTATTACCCTGAAACGTATCAAGAGATTGGAAACCTCTTGAGGCATTTCACCTGTGTTTTTGAGAGCTAACAGTTTGATCAAACTTTGTTTAGAAACAAAGGGAGAACACATGCAATAGATTTACTCATGCTTGCACAATTTTTTCAATTTTAAACCCAAATTGAAGTGTGTATGGGTAATTATTTACACAAATTAATGTCACCAAAATCCTTTTGATTCTCAAGATCACCGTGAGGCTTGAGATAAGCGCGTACATCTTTTGATGATATTACTTTGTGTACATAATTACAAAACAATGCAAACACTTGTTTATTTTAAATCCACAAAGTAAAAGTGAATTCATTTTAAATCCCCAAAGTGTGACAATTTTCCTTGTTCAATTTTTAATCCCAAAAAAAACTTTATTAAATTTGAGTCCTAATGTTCCTTTTAAGCCTTTTTGTAACAAGAATTCAAAATGTTCTTTTTAAAACCCAAAATGAAATTAGTAAGTCCTAAGCATAAAAAGATGACAAATTTTTCTTCAAGAGGAATAATGAATCATCCAAGAGTGTTAAACAAACACTAGATTGTTTAAAAACATTTGTTTTTGTGAAATGACATCATCATGCTTGTCTTCCTTTTCGTCTTTGACTGATCCAACCTATAAGAATTTAGATTTTGCAGAAACAAAGGTCAAGAAAGTAGGAAAAAGACAAAAGAACCATAATTTGGAAAAAAGCACGTGCTACAAATAAAATTTCACTTTATACTCCCCTCTAGCGGTGCAATCCATGAAGGCATCATAGTTTGAATTCACCAGTGGTGCTATATAGTGCTGCTTACTAGTTAGCATTGCTCTACAACCAGGCCAGTGAGCATGAATGTGTCACCCTTTTGGCTAGTGGTGTAGTTTGGGCTTTTGAAAGATTCCCGCAGGTCTGATTGATTTAGTGGCATAGTTTAGAATTCAAAAATTTTGGGTGGGAAGACATAAGCATCATAGTTTGGAGTTTCATCGATTCTATATAGCGACACTGGAGAACCAGCGGTGCTGAACAACGATGCTAGAGAACCAGCGATGCTGAACAGTGACACTAAGCTTCCAGCAACAGAGTTTTCCTGTAGACAATGAAAAACATGAAAATTTTGACAAAATGATTATTAGAAAATGAAATTTCCCTCCTTCTAGTGCCAAATGTACAAACATAGATCCCAAACTTGTAATTACACAAGAAAAAAACAACAAATCAGATTAAATGCAAGTTAGAACATAGACTCCTCAATAAATCCATTTATCAATGCTCAAAATAGGAAAATGAAAGCAATGCAATGAGAAGTCAATAAAAGAGATTAAATCCTATGAAAGCAATGTAAAGTAATGATATCTTGAGGGAATTGGTGCAAATTTGATGTGAAAATTGGCCCTTTCCCAACTCCAATGATGCAATGGTGATTTGATGATGAAGGTTGATCCACTTTGATGAAGAGTGATGAGTGCTCCAAGATGAAAATCTGCATAACCTAGCTACAAATTCGAAAGTATGGATGAAGATTGCTAAATATTTGAGCATAGTAAGTTTACTCAAATTGTGGATGCCAAATGCAATATAGGAGTTCTCTATTTATAGATTGACAAGTTGAAAGAATGCCAAAAATAGAGCAATGTGGGACTATCTTTCATTCAATGGCAAGGTGCCATTTGTCAACATGTGAATGGTTGAGGAATGTGCAAGTTTTGAAGAACGTGTCAATAAATGTATATATTTGAATTTTGAAATTGTTGAAATGACATGTAAGAGGGAAAGAAGGTGTATTGAATGCCACTTGGCTCAAGGAAAAATGATTGTGTAGGTGGAGTAAATGCCATGTTGGAAGGACAAAGTCCACTTGGATTTTGAATTCGAACTTGAGGAATATTCCTTAAAAGATGGCTTGTTGAAGAAAATAGAGATTTAATAAATCAAATAACTCTATTTTCATGTGAAAGTGGAAAAAGATGGAGGATGGGACATGAGAAGAAATTAAATTAATCAAGGTTAATTAATTTAATGAAAGGATTAGGTGATTTGACTAATTGATTTAGATTTGTGGGTTGAAATAAATCAAAAAGAGGTGAAAATGATTAAGACCTAGTTAAATAAATATTTTGATTTATTTAACCAAAGGGGGTGATGCTTAATTAAATTAGATAAATGTTTGATTTATTTAATTTAATAGAGGAACAATAGAGATTTAATTAAATCACATGAATTATTTAATTAAAACAGAGATTCAAGATTTAATTAAATAAAATGGTTTATTTAATTAACCAGAGATAATGACTTAACAAAGTAAAATTGATTTATTCTATTAAGAGATGAAATGTGATGAATTAATCAAATAAAGGTTATTCGATTAAATGGTTAGACCAAGGGATGATTTAGGATGAAATGGTGTTAGTGGTTAGGATTAGATGCATAATGTCAATCAGTACATTTTACGTGTCTATAGGAACAAACTTGGGAAAAACATGTGGGGCTTGGCGACATCCATATACTCTTATTACTATAACATCTGGCATAAAGAACCAATCACCAATGTTGTGGGTATGCCCTTGCTATGGCCTCAATGCCAAGGATCTTAATAGTTTTAGTATTGGTGTATATAGCCTTGGTGATTTATGACCAATCACATACATAATTCTTACTACAAAATCATCATGAAAAATCACATAGTTGCTCCTCTTGCATCTATTGTCCCATATATTACACCAATTTTGAACAAGCAGTTGATCATCCTATTGATCAACCATTCCCAAACACATTATTGTTGAATATCCAAGATACTGAGAGGGGGGTGAATCAGTATCTTCTTAAATTTTTTGAATAGATACCATCCAATTGTTCTAATGAAAACAACAACAAAGATAAGTAAAAGCATTAACAGAACATGAAATCACAAAACACATGAACACCAGGATTTTTACATGGAAAACCCAAAATGGGAAAAACCATAGTGAGTGTTAGCTCACAATATAGTATAACCGGTTATAAGATATTACAAAATTGGGGTGGCTCACTACCAAGACTCACTGTCCAAATACAAAGGCTCATTGCCTACAAAATTACAATGATAAAATGGCTTACAACTAGAAAGTGAACTGATAAAGTACACCTAGTGAGTGTTGATTCAGTTCCAATGAACCTCAATAAATTGACTTGACACACTTCATCATATTCGCTCTTCTTCACATTCACATTTACAATACAATCATCTCTTTTTCACTCTTCAAGAACTGTCCAATATATATATCTGATCTCTCTGCAAGCATCAATTAGGTTGGCCTAATTAGATCCACTTCTTATTCATCAAAAATACCAACTTTCGGCTACATGCTTTCACAAAATCTTCCTAGAAGGAAATCCAAATGTCCAACATGCTACATCATGTCAGCATGGACCTAAGATAGGTCACACATATATTTTCAAAACAAAATTGATTCACCATTACATTGATTATTCATTAGGTTAGCCAACGATAGACCTAATAGAGAAATTGCAATCAATAGAATAATGCCAATACACCATACAAGCATCTGAATACGTTACATCCATGCACCATTTCCCAAAACTATACACAACAAACAATTGTGGACCAAAATACTAGAGGGTGTACCAAAATATCAGAGGATGTAAGCATTATATCGGTTCAAATACCGAAAAAAATTTAGACTTGATCTTGCAATTGCAACTTATATATCATGGTGACATCAATGACAACATGAAACAAAAAAATGAGATGTTCTTCATCATTTTTCCAACAATCTCCCCCTTTGTCATTGATGGAAACATGTGCCATAATTTCAAAACAAAACTTGCAAAAACTTCCAAACTCTTATTTACAACACTTCTCCCCCTAACACCAACATTTCACCTTCTTCTCTCCCCCTTTGAAATAAATGATAAAGGGTGTCCAAAAGTTGAAATATGAAAACATAGAAAACAAAGAAGCACGTATTGACTAGAGGATGGAGTGCCTTGAAGCTCCTTGAGAATATCTTCCCATACTGATTTACCATTCTCCCAACTATTCTTTGCAACAATCAACATCCTGTTCAGGGATTCCAACTCTACCAAAGTTTCTTCTGCACCATCCAAAGTATCAGGAGTTAAATTTATCTTCTCAAGTTTTTCTGTGCTTTCCAAGGCCTTTCCAATTGAAGTGTATTCCACTCTTATAATGTCACTTAATTGATCAAATTTTTTGATAACCTCTTCCTTCTACTTTTTTCAAACAAAGAATTTATCTTTATGAGCAGTGACGGCGTTCCAAGTTGATATGTCTCTATCTTTGGATATACTATATGTACCCAAGACAACAATCAACTAGGACTCAATGGATTCCATAACAACATTAATGTTCTAGGTGGAATCTGACCAATTCAAGCAATAATCAAGAAATTTTTTTTTTCTTCTGGCTCATAAATCTTCATAGCTTCCAGGTTCTTTTCAAGATTTGAGTGTGCTAGAGCACACTTGTCATGCAATGCCAGTAGCCTTTCTCTTCCAGTTTCTCCTAAAATTCTTATTTTGTCTTTTCTCCAAGCCCAGAGGTATACTCCTTGAAAGAATCCAACAACAATGTCAAATTTTCAATAGGAGTGAGGGATGCATGAATAGATGCACCAGGTGTGACCTCCTACAATTCCTTAAGTGCATCTTCAATGAGTTCTATTCCTTTTTTATGTGTTTCAAGAATCTCCTTCCTTCTGGATTCCTGCAATGCATCTCCTAACACCACTTTATGAACTAGAGACATCTTCTCCACATCTACAAACCCTTTAATCATAGGAAGTTGTAGAAGCTCTTGAGGAATTATTAGTTGAAATCTGATTTTCTTGGATAGCAAGCCTTTTAGTACATCATTACTAGAGGACGATTCTCTAGGAGGTTTAAGATATTTTACAATCTATTTTTAACTTTCTTCATTTTCCCCAGCAGATTCCTCATTTTCCTTTTCTTCCTCTCCCTTTTCCTTTTCTTCTTCCACTTTCTCTTCTTCTTTTTCTTTCTTTTCTTCCTTTTCATTTTCATCTTTATCTTTATCCCTGTTGTCTTCTTCATCATTTTCATCTTTTCTATTTTTATCTTTTTCTTCTTCTGGATTATATTTTTCTTCTTCACTTCCTTTTCCTTCTTCAGTATTACCTTTTTAATTATTGTGTTTTTCATCTTCAATGTGCTCTAGAGGAGCATCATCATGTTTTTTAGGCTCAACTTCACCTTCATTCAGCTTATCAATTTCTAGAGGATTATTTTCACCATTGGCACCATTTTCAACATCAATGTCTTCTATATCAAGAGGAGTATCTTCCTCAACATTTTTAGTAGCAACATCTTCATTAGCCTTAAACATGCCATATTTCTCTATTGTATCTCGGATCACCTTTGTTGTTTCCTTATTTTCTTTATTTTCTTTTTATCCCTTGTCATTAAAATATTAACCCTTTTCTTCATTGAAAAAATCTCTGCACAAATCTTTTTCAAAGTCTCCAGATCATCCGAGGTCAAAGAAGACCCAATTTTATCAAATGTATTTTTCTTGGTTTTCTCTTCAAGTGCAATGACCTCTGATCTCCTTTTCATTAGAGCTACCCACATATTCTTAGGTATATATTCTTTCACATCATCTCATTTAACTTCCAAGATGATAACATATTGAATGACAACTAAAAGTAAAGTTTTCTTATCCTCTTTTCCAACATTATCATAATATTTTGTTGTTGGTTTCACCATGTTCTCAAATGTAACAAAGAATTGAGAGTTGCCTCTAATTTGAAATGAGGACCAAAACTTACCAGAATGTCTTGTTCTTCTCTCTGGTCCACAATGGCTTCATCAGACACCTTAGTCTTCTTCGACTTTGGTTTGGTGTCCACATGAACACCAAATTTCTGATCTTCCTCTTCATCAGAAGATAATACAATGTGCACTCTCTTAGAACCAATAGCTTCCTTAGAAGCACCTTCACTAGAGGATAAACTTACTCTTCTTTTCCTCACCAATTTGCAACAAGATCCTCTTCCTCTTCATCTTGATCATTTGTGATGCTAAGATTTTTCTCCTTTGTATCTTTCTCTTTCTTTCCTCTTTTTCTAGGGGTCACTAGAGGAATTTCTTTCCTCTTCCCATATCTAGTAGTAGGTCCAAAGGAAACTAGGCCTTTACCTTTATCGGTAGTACTCGGTTCAATTTTTATTGTAGGAGTTGCAGAGGGTTTAGCAAGAGTAGTCCTACCAGATCTTCTCAGGCTAGATGATTCTTCCTCCAACTCTTCTCCCTTAGCCCTTCCAAGAGAAATCTTCTCATTAGTGAATCTAGCTTCCCTAAGCTCCTTTTCCACTCTCTTTCTAATTATTGGCTTTCGATGCTCCATGTGGATCTCCATAGATTTTTCTGCATAAATACCAATTCTGGGTTCATTGGGATCCTTCGGGTTTTTCAACAACATTTGTACATAAACCTCAACCTATTCTTCTATAATTTCATATCCTAATGGTTGAATCCATATGGTCTGGGGTTCTACTACTTTGATCATGCATTCATTAGAGGAAACATGAAATATGATGTCATATTTGTATTTCTCAACAAATTTCCTTGGAATCCTATCTCTCTCATTCATGTTTCTCTTAAATACAACAAAGAATGATGTTAGAGAATTTTCTTGAGTTTTCAGATCACCCAAAGAATGCATATAATCAAAAATTTGATGTGCCCCCAGTCTAGATGAGTCCCAAAACACTTCGTCATTCTTTCCAAGAAGTCTCTTCATGAAATAAAACAATAGAAATACAATCAATGAACCAAATTTGAAAGCCTTTCTTTTGTCGACTTCAAATTCTCAAGCAATTGTTGTCAGAGAAGCTCACATTAGTCATAGTCTACACCATTGATTACAATATCAAAACCAAAATAAATGGTTGTGGCTGAAACAAAGTTCTCTCTGTTGGTGAAGTATATTTTGTGACCAATCATGATAGCTACATACTTCACAGCTCGATTAGTGATGGGATTTGTCGTTAAGGATCTCTTGTCATATGTGGCTCCTATAAGTTCTATTACCACCTCATTCTTCATGTATTTTAATACAGGTACTGGTCCTTTATCCTAGAGGCCAATAACATCCCTAATTGCTTCCTTAGTTATCAGGTGCGGTTGGTCAATCCACAGGAATTTATCATGAATTATGCTTAGGACTGACTTCACAAATTTATCATCAACCACATAACAAAAGTTGGGAAATTTGTTCCATTTGTCTAACCTCTTCGCAAATAGGTTCAAGTATTTAGGTTTTATCAAGAAACTATCTCCAGTAAGCTCATTATGTCAAATGTCGATCAATTTGGTGTGATTGAATTCCTTAGTCCTTACTCGAATATACATTATTGTGTTCTCGGTCGGCATAGCCCCATGAGAGATCAATGAGAAGGAACTCGTAGGGTCATCTTTGAAAACCTTCAAGGAATATTTCCTATAGGATGGTCTAGGTTTCTCTGATACTTTAACAACTACAGGGGTTGCCATTCTTCCCAATAAACAACTCAAAAATCACAAACCATAACTACATAGAAAAAGAAAAATACCTCTTTCTTCACAATGAACCAGAACTAGGGTTTGCATGGTTCGAACTCCAAATCACTTCAAGAACGCTCCAAAAATCTCTTTGAATTCTTCAAATGCATGAGTGATTAAAATTCCTTACACATTTTTCTTTATAAAATAACGATCTTCCCTAACTCGCATTAAATGCGAAAGATTTCAAAAAGCTGCTAAAAACTCTTCTTCTCTGCTTAGAAAAACCCTAATTTTCTTCTAGTTCCACTTGCATAACCTCTAGATTATCACTTCTCAGAACATATCTTCATGCCAAATACTGACACACTAAACATCAAGGGGGTTCAAGTGATTTTCTATTAAAGCTCCCCTGTAGACCTTGCTAGGTCTAATTCTTAGAGGAATTTTCTGTACTAGATGAGGGCACATACACATTTGTTATCTCAATCTCTTCTTTCTTCCTCTAAATCTTAATCATTTCTTGCTTAATCTCATCTCTTTCAACCTTCTTTGCAAGTTCATTCTTTTCTACCAGATTGGTCTCCTTACCCTTTTTGTTTTTGCAAACTCTTGAGATATGTCTTGGTTTGTTGCAATTATAGTAGACAACATTTCTCTGATTAGATTGACTTCCACTGACTCTTGTTCTACACTGTTTAGCTTTATGTCCATACTTGTTACAAGTATAACAATAGCCATTAAAGGATTGATTCACTCTTTGTCCATTAAATCGATTCATCATCAAGGTTCTACATTCACTTTCCCTATGTCCAATTCTTTTGCAAGCAAAACATTGACCACTGAAGGGACTAGGAAACTGATTCATCCTACTCCTACATTCTGTTGCCCTGTGACCAATTTATTTGCATGAAAAACAAGTGCCATTAAAGGATGAATACCTTTAGGCATTAGGTTGTCTCATAGATGGTCTCCTAGCAAAGTTCCTTGAATTTCCTTTATTCTGAGTCATTTGGTTGTCCTTAGAGTTTTCACCTCCTTCCATTCCCAAGTCACCTTTGTCTTTACTCAATTTTTGTCCTGAGATCAATTCGTGAAGCCTGTTTGAGCTAGATTTGAAATCATTTTCATAGATTTTTTCCTTCTCCAGATCCACTTTTAGGTTCACCACTTCTTGTTCAAGCTTGGTACACTCATCAGACTTGCTTTGTACCAATTTGTTTAGATATTCTTCAATTCTTTTCTTCTCCTCTACTTGTACTTTCAAACCGGTAATTTCTTCATTAGCCTACTTCAACTGATCAGTTACTTCCCCATGCCTTTCTTTGAACTTTTTCAATTGCTCTTTTAATTTTTGAACACATTCATTTGCATCTTCAAGATTCTCTTTCAGATCTCTATTTTCTCTTTCAACTTTGTCAAGATCCTCAAGAGCAGTCCAAATCTCTTCTTTATCATTCATTTCTTCCATCTTTAGGATCCCCCTCAAGCTGTTAGGCTTTTCTGAAGGAACTAAGCTCTGATACCAATTGTTGAATATCCAAGATACTAAGAGGGGTGGTGAATCAGCATCTTCTTAATTTTTTTGAATAGATACCATCCAATTATTCCAATGCAAACAACAACAAAGATAAGTAATAGCATTAACAAAACATGAAATCACAAAACACATGAACACCATGATTTTTATGTGGAAAACCAAAAATGGGAAAAACCACACTGAGTGTTAGCTCGCAATATAGTATAACCAGTTATAAGATATTACAAAATTGGAGTGGATCACTACCAGGACTCACTATCCAAATACAAAGGCTCATTGCCTACAAAATTACAATGACAAAGTGGCTTACAACCATAAAGTGAATTGATAAAGTACACCTAGTGAGTGCAGATTCAGTTCCAATGAAGCTTAGTAAACTGACTTGAAACACTTCATCATATTCACTCTTCTTCACATTCACATTCACAATACAATCATCTCTTTCTTAGTCTTCAAAAACTGTCCAATATATATATCCGATCTCTCTACAAGCATCAATTAGGTTAGCCTAATTAGATCCATTTCTTATTCATCAAAAATACCAACTGTCGACTACAAGCTTTCACAAAATCTTCCTAGAAGGAAATCCAAATGTCCAACATGCTACATCATGTTGGCATGGACCTAAGATATGTTGCATATATATCTGAAAAACAAAATTGATTCACCATTACATTGATTATTCATTAGATTGACCAACGATAGACCTAATAGTAAAATTGCAACCAATACAATAATATCAATACAACATACAATCATTTGAATAGATGAGATCTTGAATGTACGTGCTTATGACATCCATGCACCATTTCCCAAAATTGCACACAACAATAATCGACAACAAACAACTGTGGACCACAATACCAGAGGATGTACCAAAATACCAAAGGATGTAAGCATTATACTAGTTCAAATACCGAACTAGAATACTAGAACAAATTTAGAATTGATCTTGTGCAGTTGCAACTCATATATCATGGTGACATCAATGACAACACGAAATAATAAAATGTGATTTTTTCATTTTTCCAACAATTCTCCTAGTCCATTTATCATTGTTCTGATATAGAATTAGGTGACACAACAAAGAGTAACATCTAAACATGATGGGGGCTTATCTTCTCTTGCAAAAATACTTCATGCAATTCTCTCACAAAGAATGAAGCAAAATCATACTCTATATTTTTCTCACGGTTTTGGATCCTCATGGCCATCATCATTAGGCCAATGGGCATCTTCTATTGAGCATCCATTCCAAGAATTTGACACAAGGAAAAATGGGTTCTCTTAAAATATATTTGAAATTACTCAAAAGGAAATGGCTCAATGCGGGAAGAGGAGATAGTGATTCTTCTGTTATTTTCACCCTTCTTCATGTGCATAGGAAGTTCATCACTCTTGTAATTTTTCCTCAACCTATTGTACTCCTCCTCACTTTTCTACAAGTTAATTTTAGCAAGGGCTTGTTTATTCAAGTTGAAACACTCTACAATGGAAGACTTGGTTAATAGCACCAGTGGTGAACCATCTATCATCCTTATGGTTTTGGTGGCTGGATGATATTTTTGTGCCAATACTCTAATGAATTCAACATCTATGAAGACATTTAGGATTACCAACTTGGATAGGTCTAGAGTCTAAGGATTCAATACTGGGATTTTTCCATATCTTTTATCATAAAAATACCAAAAAAAATCCCACCCAAAGATGGGAATGATTGCATCCCAACACTCATGAGCTATGTCTCTAAACACTTTCTTAAATCCTCTATTTGTTGAATTAGGTAAAATGTCTTGTATGGATTGTTGCAAAGGACTTTTCTTTACCTTGGGTTCTTCCTTCTTACTCATAGGTTCACTCTTCTTAGGTGGCATGGTGTAAAATTTTTACTTCGTTTTGAATTTTCTAAACCCTTAATTGTAGATCTGAGCTGACCAAATGCTTTAGAATTGCTTATGAAGAGTGTTCGTGTAACACCCCACCTCGCAACCCGAAAGGAAACTAATACATCTAGTATTTATGGTACATTTTTTTTTAAACAATTAAAGCGTATAAATTATTGTATACATTAGATTTAAAGATTACAAGTTATTCACCTAAGTCCTTTGGGGTACATGAGGTGACATTATGCAACTAACCTATAACAAAAGTTGAAAGAGGAAATTCCCAATTTCCATTAATGTAACCCATTCATTCACTTATCTTCAATTTGAAAACATTCATAAATGATAAAGCAATATGAAAAAGTTAAACCAATATGATAACCATACACATATACATAATAAGATAAACATGGAAATGAAATGAACATATTTCCAAAGATACAACACAAACATTAAATGATATTTACAATCATAGATCAAGAAGGAATTTCATAGTAGGATTATACATTACATCAGCTTCCAGTACATCTCATTGAATAAATACATAAGTTTACATCATGAGACTTCCCAACACATGTGGGAGTAATACATCAATACAAAAGTACAACTGTAGTACAAGTATACATCTAATAACATGGTGAACTCTGGATCAAGTTGTATCTGCAAAACATTGCAGTGAATGGCACAACTATATGACAGGGGACCCAATGGGGTGTGTAGCACGTTCCACCCGACCACGCCCATGCTAGGAGTAAATAAAGAAGGATCCCTGACGAAGATCAATCAAACAAAAAACAACAAGACTCAACTCCAAACAAGGACATGAAAACACAAAGGAAAACATAACATCAAAAGACCACTTCCAGAGGCTTGCAAAGATAACAAATCAAGGGATTTCTAATGGAAAGTACAATAAGAACCAATTCCAAAATCATAGATCAACATTAAAATTCCATAAGAGGTGCCAACAACAATATAATTCCAAGCCGTCCAAACAAGATCACAAAATCAACCAACAATAAAAATCCAAGGGCACCTTTCACCAACACCAATAAATTTTCCATGAGGCATATATGCAACATTTAATAACTAAAAGGAGGATACAAAGACAACATCAAGAAACAATTGCCTTAACAACATAAGACCCAACCGCCTCTAGGTATGCACAAAATCAAACACAAGGGAAACTATAGGAGAGTGTCATCGCATAGTCCTACATGGGTTATCCTAACTGCCTTTCTCTAGGTGTCGGCCCCCATCTATGGTTATCTTGACAACCTCTCTAGGCGTTGGCCCCATAGGGTGACTCATGCAAAATCGTTAACCTCTCATGGAGACGACGCAATGATCTTTCCAACCATGACCTTCTCAGCCCACCCTTAGTCTATGAAAGCCCCAACGGTGGATGAGGGATCATTAATTATCTTGTTAATGTTAATACTACCCAACCCCTAATTTATTTAATTAAGTTATCAATTATTACTCTAACTCTTATGTGGGTTATCCTGAAAGCCCCTTTATATGCCGACACCCATGAAGACCCACTCTCCCTATAAATCTAAACCACAAAACCAAACCATCAAGGGGTTGTACCAACATAAGGAAGTACTCAATCTCAATGGAGACATACGCGAGGCACAAACATCTTGCCAATAACCATATGCATAATCAGTCATGAAACAGGTACAACCCAAGCTGATACTCAAAGTCACAATCATAGCCAAAGTATAACAAATACCAATAAAGACTCAATTCCAAACTCATAATTGCAACCAAGGTATAGCCAATTATCAAATTAAAAGACATTGAATAATAAACCACAATTTTCCCATGCGTCTAGAAGCCTTAAACAATAACCTTAACTCCCAAGAGGGTTTACTAACTTAAGGGTTCCCACATGTCCATAAACCTACTCAAGCAAAACAAACAAAGGACTTAAAGAAAATCAAAGAATTAAACAACTGTTCAACCACAAGATTTTGTTAAAGAACAAAAAATTACTATACTTAACAATCACATTTTAACATAACTCATTGCACTCAACCATGATAAAATAAACAATCAATTTACCCAATCTATTTAATTTGATAAAATCACTCAATTTGATTTAATAAAATATTCATTTTCAATTTGTCTAGTAACAAAATGAAATCGAGCATTGAAACTAACATCCTAAGTATTTTTAAATCTTTTCATCCAATACACACACACACACTTATATATACATATATATAAAAATATATTTAAATATAAAATCAACTTGATTATTTAATTTCCACAAACATCAATATTATATATATACATATATATTATATATATAATAATTATATTTTAAGATAAATCAAATTAAATAAGTTTAAAATTTATTAAAAAAAAAACTTTAAGCCTACAGGGGAGGCTGCAAACCGCCCCATATGGGGAGGCCGCAATCCCTCCCAGGGCTGCGCGCAGTAGCCCGAAGGCTATTATGTGTAGCTATGGGATGGGCTACGTGTAGCCCTCCCATATACCATTGGCGCAGGTAGGGGCGAGGGTTGGGTATGGCACCGCCGTCCCTTCCCAAACCCAAAATCATTTTTTTAAAATAAAAATTTATTAAATAAAAATTTATTTAATTTAAAGAAATATAATCAATCAAAAATAGAAATATATATATATATATATATTTATAGACAAAACATATTTTGTAAATATAAATATATATATATATATATTTTCAAATAAATAACAACCCAACTCTAAGAGAAAGTATAAAGACCAAACACATATATATTCTTTTCTTTTTAACACAGAACACAAATTTATGGATAACCTCATCTTTGAAACAATAGTCCAACCTTCTCAACACAAATCAATAACTTTGTCCAAATAACACAAATTTTCTCTAACAAGATTTACGATTTTATCCAACACAAATTATATAAACAAAAAAAGGGATTGGGGAGAGCAAATTAAAACAAGGATTTGCATTCAACCAAACACAAAATTAAAACATTTCAAACACTTTTTTTTTTTTTTGAACATAATAGTTTTTCCAAGAAATCACTCAAACAAACATAGATCTAAACACTACTTTCAAACACATGTAAAATAAATTAATAATCAAAGAACCTGGAGTCCTACACTTTGCAAAAGAAGCGTCGTGCATGACAAACTCCTCTTCCTCTTTCGAAAACAACCTTCACGAACTTCTTTCTTCTTCCTCAACAAATTTTTCCCCAATTTCTTGTTTCAAGCTCAATTCTGAATCATTATTTTAACAGACCAAGAACCAAGAAGCCCAATTTTTTTTTTCAAAAAAAAAAACTGTTGTTTCTTCTCCAAAATCACAAAAAAATGCCTATCCAGAAGATTTTTTTTTTTTTTCAATTAATTAAAAGAAACTCTTCTTTTTTGAAAACCAAGAATCCATTAAAGAAGTAAGTTTTCACTACTTTTCTAATTTTTGAAAATAAACTAAACACATGGATTTGTCCTTTTCTTTCTTTTCCTGATTTTTCTCCTTTTTCAAATAAAATACTTTTTGTTTTTATTTTTTATTTGATTTTAAAGCTCATAATTATCTCTCAATATTAAAATATCTTAATTTAATATTTATCCTCAACATAATATTTAATAACAAATTACAAAATCCTTAATTTATTTTATTTCATTTTATAAAATAACAATTTGTAATAATAACAATATTATCTACTTTATTTATTTATTCTTAATTAAATAAACAACATCTAATTTAACAATCTTTTAAAATATAATAAATTTAAATTTAACAATTAACTTAACCACATTTACATAACTATTTAATTATATTAATGAAAATAACATTATTAACTTACCAAGAATTATCAACCATAAACATTAATTAAATAACACACAAAACAAAGATTAAAACAAATGAACAACACAATACCATGCAAAATGAAGACAAAATCATGGACAACGACTCTGTTACACACAGAATGGGGTGACAAACTTGGGACAGGGACACTTCCTTATCAACTCCTTTTTAACTTCATTCCCATTGGGTTTGTGGGACACACTCAGACTTGTCAAGCAGGTGGAGTCAGTGTCCAGTACTTGCATCCTGCATGAAAACAACGCCAAGTAGCATATAAATCTAAAGTATAGACACACCGTGAAAGTTAGTCACGGGGTAGCAGGGCACTCATGAGTGAGTGATGCTACTCCGTCCTTTCACGAAGACCCACTAGCAAACACATCAAAATCCATAAACAAGCATTAAACCACAACATCACCACATAATATTAATGAAAGCCATAACATATCCAAATAGTATGATCACCATATATTATATATCATAAACAACATAAGTAGTATCATATGCATCAAACCAAACTAAACTGTAAATCCACACAAGTCAAACCAGTGAAATAATCACCATCACAGTCTCAAGTATGCAACTAAACATAAAGAGTATCTAAAAAGTATTAGCAACACGAGGGGTATTACAGTTTGTGCACTTACGCAGTGATTAGTAGTTGCGGAGATTTTCTTCCTTAAACTCCTTAGCTCCTAGCATGATGATCCTTTTGCAAATGATTGCAAAAAATGGCATTGAATTCTAGATATAATTGCTTTTGAACTTATTCATTTCGACATTAATGTCTACTTCGTGCAAAATATTTCATAATTTGTCCCTATTTCAATTTTGAATATATTGTTGTTGATCTTAGAAGATCAAATAGTTCATAATAATCAAATAATTACTGTCATAGTTGACATAAATTCTTTTTCCAACCTGTACTACAGTAGCATCGTCACTTCTCTTAACCATTGCAAGATGGCGGTGTGACATAATATACTCATTTTGGCTATCACGCTATACCATAGGATTTATTTATGTTATCAATTTTCTACTACGAGACTGCGGTTCTCATATTGCCATACCATAGACTTCTTTTATGTTATAGTTTGCTCATTGCAGGACGATAGGTTATACATCCTTATACTGTCATATCGCAAGTCCCTTTTAATTTTAAAATATGTTTATCAAATGTGGGTGGTAGGTTATATAGCTTCATACCGCCATACCACACACTTACTTTTTCTTTATAGATTGCTAATCGTGGGATACCAGGTTACATAACTTAACACAACCATACCACATGCTATTTTGATGTCATTTTTTATTGACTGCGAGACTGTGGGCTAACCTTTGATAGTTAAGTTGAGATCATACTGCCATACCATAGTTTTTTATTTTATATAGTCACTACTTGCCGTGGGGTAGAGGCATACTTCTATACTCAAGAGACCTATCACTGCCATCCCACACACATCTTTTATGACTACCATGGTATAGTGGTATATGATTACATCTTATTTTCTACCCTGCCATACCACCGCGGGCCCTTATAATAAAAAAACTACCCCTGCGAGGGTGTGGTAATGGATTTTTATGAATGCAAAGGTGCTAGAGACATCTTATTTAAGCATATATGATTATTTCTTAAATCTTTGGAACTATATGGGGCTTTTCAATGTTAGTCAAACCTAAAAGGTTGATTTTTTATATGTTTGGTGAGCATGTTTAGGTAACGCTGCAAGGGTTCACTTATTGTTTTTAAATTTTCCCAAGGTGATAGAATTGAAGGTTCCAATGTTGAGGAAGCGAGAAAGATAGTAAAGGAAAGTTGTATTCTTTTGCTTTTGAACTTAGATTTGCATTCTACATTTTTGATTGACCAAGTTAGAAGCCAAAAGGACACTATATTTGCTTCAAAGTTTGAGGTGGGTCAAGCAATACTAGGCTCTGGGTACCATCCTAGTTCCAAGGAATTAGTGATGTGGGGAGCAACACTACAAGTTGATAAGGAGGTTTAGGTTAGGGGGTTAATTGACCAACGCCTTTTCCATTGATGTGAAAGGGAGAGAATTGAAGTAGTAAAACATAGCATGATCAAGAACAATGTGATAGTACTAAAGTTAGGGGGAGCATAATAGTAAGGGGGAGCATGATAGGGAATTCTACTTGTCTTTTCACACAAATTGTTTAATAGTATAGGTTAAATATTTTGTTCAATTAATGTTAAGATATCTATATGTATTATTAAATCAAAGATGTTCATTATTGTTTCCTTCACATAAGCATATTCAATGCATGTGGAAGCTAGAAGCTGTATTACAAACTAAAGCTATCCAAATATCAGAGAAATGACTACAATTAATTTCTTGGATTTTAAAGAGTTGTTTACTTTCATAGGTATCTTTTCATTATTTGATACCTTTAGACCTTGCTTGCTTCTTTTCATATCTAACAGTTCTAGAGAAGTTAGAAAAGCCTAGCATCTAAAAAACATATAGGACATACAAGAAATTATATTCTAACTAAACAAAATTAATTTCAACCTGTGTACCTTGGAATTTTACCCTTTTCTAATGTGCAAAATATCTTAAAATACAAATGATAAAACAATAAGAACACTTCAATGATTAGCCTAAAGAGTGATAAAACAAGGAAAATAGATGAAATAAATGCAAATGATTATACCTTCCTTGCTATTGAAGACTCCCCCTTGATTTGGATGACTTTGTGTGCTCCTTAGATGGCTTTTGATGTTACTAGATGCAAGATTGATAATGCAAGATGATCAAAGTGGATGGCTAAATGATAGTGAATACTTGAGAATGCAAATTGACATCATAAGGTTGCTCAAAATGAAAAAGTGTTGAAAATTCCCTTGAGGAAGGGGGTATTTACAGAAGAATTTGAGTTCTCTAGAGAATTCAATGGTTGAGATTCATCCAACAAGGTCAAGATGAAGGGCTATGGTGGGTTGAGAACTCACAAGCCCTCTCATCTTGACATTTGGATGGTGAAGTGGCTAAGAGGAGATGAGGTGTAAGTGAGGTGGCCAAAAGGTACATGAGGTGGAGGAAGGACAAGTACCTTCCAAGTACATTGGGAGATGGGAAGAATCTTGGGTGAATAAAAGTGAATTTTAAATTCACAATGATTGGAAGAATCTAGTGGATAAGACAATGTTCCCAAAAGGTGGGAGTTTGTCACATGTGACTTGATGTGACAAGTCAAAGATTCTAGAAGATGCATGGGAAAAGGGGATTCTTGGAGGAATAAAAAGGAATTAAAAATTCCTTGGCGGACGAAGAGAGTTGACCAAGGTATTGATTAAGATTAATTAATCAGTAATTAGAAGATAAATGAGGATTAGAAGCCAACTTGAAAAAGTTGGAGGATGTGACACATCCTAATCAAGGATTAGGCATGTGTACATCCCTAATAAAGAAATTAGGAGATGGATTAATATTAGATGAAAATGATATGTGAGGAATTAAATAAATGTATTATTTATTTAATTTATTTGATGAAAGGGGGATTAAAAGAGGGTAAAGTATTTAATTATTGATTAAATACATTAGGGATTTGGTAGAATTAAGGGTGTTAATTAAATAATAGTAATATTACTTAATTAACTTGGATAAGAGGATGTTTAGACGAAAAGTGATAAATTTGGATAAATTAAGTGTCCAAATTTGGATGTCTACATTTTTCCCCTCTTTGAGATGGTGTTATGAAGTAGCATCATTTCAAAGAATATTAAAATATAGAACCTAGAAGAAGATGGTTAGATTGGGAAAGATGCCTCAATCATCAAAGGATTGATTGGGAAAAAACATGATGGGGATGAAGATGAGGATGAGGGATTAAGGTTGCCCCCTCGAGAGGACATGCGGGTTGAAGAGAACACGTGTGTGTGCTCGAAATAGATGATGTGATGCAAGGGGAGATGAGGAAGATGATGCAATGTGATGGACAAGAGAGGAGGATAAGCGATATGGAGATGGATGAAGCACAAATGGATTTCAAGACAAAAGGTGATGTCTCCTCAGTCAAGGGACAAGCCAAAAGGGGTCGATGATGGATGGAGTGTTGTCAATGAAGGAATGAGAGATCCCGAAACAACACGAGAATAGGGAAGGATACATCCCACTGAGTGGTATTGATGAGGGAAGGATACATCCCAAAACACTACTAAAAGATAGGGAAGAATACCTCTCGATGATGATGATGAAAGTGTTGTTGATGAGGGAAGGATACATCCCGAAACAACACCAAAGGGATAGGGAAGGATACTAATGGATGATGATGATGATGGGTCAAGGCTGGTAACGAGACTGGGGACAAGACCAAGGATTTGATTAGGTGATTTATGCGAGATTGAATAGATGAGGAGAAGATTGATATGTGAGATGGAGAGAAGGATCTTAAGATTTGGTTTGATATCCAAAGATTTGGACTACAGATGGACTAAAGCTCATATTAGGGTTTTGGTTAAGCTCAGATTGGGATTCAGATGGGGATTGGATTGAAGACTAGAATGATTTAAGGATATGATTGGATTGATTCTACATCGAGTTCTGGGGTTTAAAGGACGTAAAGTGTTGACAATCAGATTTTTCCCAATTTGGTAATTTTTAAAAAATTGTCAAATTTTGCCGTTTTAGGAAACCTCATGGATATACTTTTGGGAGTCCAAATTTTTTCCAAGAAATACCCAATATTGAGATAGGATGAATTGCCAACTAGCATCCCAAATTCGAGATATGCATTTCGAGTTATGAGTGAACAATTTTTCAAAATGTTGGAAAAAAAACACTAAATTGGGATTTTGAGGGCCTAGATGAAAGTTTGAGGCCTCGAAAATGTGGCAAAACGGGTTCCAAAGGACTTCTTTGAAGTCAATTGGGAATCCACATATCATCTCATAATGCAACCACCCGTCAAATTTCAACTCAAACGGAGACCCGAGTCAAAAGTTATGGCCTCCAGAAGTTTCGATGTAAAAATCAAAACCCTCGAAAATATGTTTTTTGATAAATTTTTAAAAATTTCAACACATGGGTTTTTATGGCGGGGGGAAATTAGAAAATGGGTCGGGATTAGTTTTTTGAAAAGGACAGTAAAAATGTGAATTTTTGAGAGTCAAAGGCCGGCGGGGTAGGGGCGCAGCCGCCCCGGCCAAGGGCGGAGCCGCCCAAGGGCGCAGCGGCCTCAAAGAAGGGTAGTGCCGCCCTGAGGGTCGAGCCGCCCCGGTCGGGGGCTAAGCCACCCCGGACAAGGGCGGAGCCGCCCCGGCCGCGGGCAGAGCCACCCTAGAGAAGGGTGAAGCCGCCCCGAGGGCAGAGATGCCCCGTGGGTAGAGCTACCCCAACCAGGGGCAGAGCCACCCCGGACAAGGATAGAGCCACCCCGGACAAGGGCAGAGCCACCCCGAGGGTGGAGCCACCCAGGGGGCGCTGCCGCCCGAGGGTAGATCCATTCGAAGGGCAGATCCATGCAAAGGAAGAAGGGGCAAAGGGGGAAAAGAAGGATGAAGGGAATAGATAGAAAAGATGGAGGGATGGGGGGATTGTGAAGAAGGATGAAGGGGTGGGGGATACATGCAAGATGATGAAATGGAAAATGAAATGCAATTCTAAATGCAATTTTCCATCTTTGGAGCACTGATTTTTGCTATAGCATAAGACATGATACACCAAGGTATGAAGGACCAAGGTAGATTAGTGTCTAATGCATAAAACAAACACAACAGACAAGAAGGCTATCTTAACACCCCAAAGTGACAAAGACTTTGGTCGGGCCAGGTATTGGGATAACCGCAAGCACAAAAGGATGCCCTAATGTAACACAAGATCATAGGGATCTTGGTGGGTACTACATGGGACAACCCAACAGACAACAACAATAAAATATCAAGATATGCCCCTATGATGACCAGCCACAGCACACCATGGTATGATAGACCAAGGTGACCATGACAAGGTGTGATAGGGAGCTCAAATGATAAACAAAAACCAAAAGCATCAAAATATCGCAATCAAATTCAAATGTCCTTTGCCATAGGATCAAGGGGATGGATGGGGTTGATGAGGTATGTTAGGAAGGATGCATCCTATTGAGACCGATGATGATAGATACTAAACTAAAAGATCAATATGGCACGAGATTCTTGGAACCGATTGGATCTACTGATACTAATGGATCTCGTTTGTTAAGAACCAGCTAGATGAGGGCATAACTTGATGACACGACACAAGAGACATGACACAAGATAGAAGACTGACATAGCCTAGCGGCCTAGGGGCTCAGGGGCCGATCAAACATTAGCCTTGCCTACGTGAAAGTGCAGAGCCCTCATAGTTCGATAGAAGACTGATGACATACTATGGATAAAAGCGGAAAGAGGATGATGAAGAACAATGATGGATGACAAAGACCAGACAGACAAAAGTAGAAAGGTTGATGATAGGTGAGAAAGGAGTGGATGGGGAGAGCAGAAAGACCAATGATATATGATAGAGGAACAGATGGACAAAGCCCCGGGGGTAGATCAAATGATCAACCTTGCCTACGTGAAAGCACAGGGGTGACGTAGTTCGACCAATGACAAATGACAAATGATGGATAAAGGATGATGAGATGATGAGAAATGAGAGTGATGAAAAGTGATAGACAAGATAGAGTGATGAAAAGTGATATAGGATTAGAAAGATGTGCGAAAGAAGGAGTGATGACAATTAGATAGATGGAAGTGGAGTGTATGGGGAGAAGCCTATAACCAGAGACCAATGACAAGGGATGATGAGATGGGATGAAGGTAGAGAGAAATGAATAGGGAGATAGGGATGGGGGATAGAGGTAGGGATGGATAGGAAGATAAGGATGGGGAGATGAAAGGGATTGTTTGGATGGATGGATACGAAGATAAGGATGGGAAGATGAAACTTTAGATAGGATTGATGAATGACGCCTTCAAGGAATTATGTCACAAAGGAAGTAGATGCCCCCACTCTAGATATGTCATGTGTGATAACGAAAAAGGGACGAAGGACCAGTGGATGGGAAGATGAAGGGGATAGTTGGAGGAGGATAGGATGGGTGGATGAGGGAGTTTGATGAATGAAGGTATGCTGCTTGAATAAGTAAGGGATACTAATGGTAGATGGATGTGGATAAGGAATAGGATAGGGGGTAGGTGTACGGTAACATGATGGGTGGACAAAGAATATTACAATGTATGGATGAAGGGAAAGTATGCCAAGAGGTGTCCAAAGCATGTATATATGTTTGCTACTAGCTATATCAAGATCACAAGGAGGATGGAGGGAGTGAGATAAAGGATGTGTAAGACAAGTGGGATGAAGGAGGTGGGTGAAAGGGATGTAGGTGCCCCTAATTGCAGAAGTAAAATAGATAGGGGATTTATGCATGATGCCTGTTTACTAGGTTTTCATCATGGTACTTATCCAAGGTGCTTGTTCTCCAAGTTTTCACCATTGGACGAATGATTTCTCTTTAGTTGGTATGAGTTTTCCACAGTCCATGAAGATAATATTTAAGCTTTTGGATTCGACTGTGTCAATTTTTTTGTCGACATTTCGGATCACACTCAGTGATCCATCATCAGGAAGAGGAAAAAAGTGAGATAAGATTGCAGAACAAGTCTTAATAAAGG